>CM057106.1:17328582-17558582 GCA_029959045.1 Taenioides sp. WSHXM2023 | reverse complement strand
TTGGTCTGATCCTCTTTATGGACTTGCATAAGGCATTTGATTCATTCCAACACTGTTTCATGCTTTGTTTGTTTGTTTGGCAGCCTTTTTACAGGGCCTTTTTTTTTTTTTTTACTTGCATCTGAATAGTAGTGAGATTAGTGGTCTCTCACCTTATTACCCGGTGAACAAAGTTTTAGTGGTTAGAGGTTAACTGTACATTTTGCAATATGTGTCCTGAAACATTGGTTCCTCTATTTTGTATTACGTATTTTGTCTTTTTCTCCTCTAATGTTTGCCCTTCATTTAGGATATGTTAAAAATATCATTTTTATCATTAAAAAATAATTTTTGGTTTTCAAGAGAACTAAATATTTATTGATTACATTAATATAATAAATAATTTCAAAATACAACATTCATGAAGCTATATATACAAAGTCAAACACACCTTTGCAGCTTTTAAAAATGAAATTGATTGATAGACTGTCCAAACCTTCAACCATAAAAAGCAATAAGAACCTTAACTATTTGTAAAAACTTTAATTTTATATAGAAGAGACACTCCACATTGTGGGCTACAGCAAATTCCACCTACTGTCAGTAGAGGGCGCTAACCCTCCACTGACAGTAGGTGTGTTATTACAGTCGCATTATTAGTGCTGTTTGTGTCTTTTTTCTGTCTTTTTTTCCCGCTTCTGAACCCTTCACAAGTGTTTGTGTAAAGTGTGTGTTCTGTATGTTATTTGAAACCAATCAGCATTTGTGTGTGTGTGTGTGCGTGTGTGTGTGTGTGTGTGTGTGTGTGTGTGTGTGTGTGTGTGTGTGTGTGTGTGTGTGTGTGTGTGTGTGTAATACTGAGATGCAGGTTATATTTGAATTAAAATGACTCAAACAGCAGGCTCAGACTGTGTCTTTTACTGTGACATTGTTGTGTTATGTGTTTATCGTCTGTATCCCTCCCTCCTTTCCCCTGTGTGTGTGTGTTTGTGGGCGGAGTCTCCTGGGACCTGTATCACTCCTCACCTGCTGTGCTCCACTCCTGAGACTCATCATCCAATCAACTCCTGCAATAAAGACCCTGCTCACCAGCGAGACGCCGCCAGATTGTTTTTCATCCTACACCAGAGATCCCCGTCTACTCCAGCCAGCTACTCACACTCTGCAGCCTGTTATCCACCCAGTCCAGCCAGATTGTTTTCCATCTTACGCACGGTGAACTTCCAGGCTCTTCTCTACTGAGTTTTTTTACACTTCCATGTTTTCAGCTGAGTATTTTCCACTTACCTGCTTTTTGTCTGCTCTCCAGAGATCCCCGCCTACTCCAGCCAGCTACTCACCCTCTGCAGCCTGTTATCCACCCGGTCCAGCCACGTTCCAGCCTGTTTCTAGTTTTTGTTAATAAATCCCCTTTTCCTTTTCCTACTGGTCTGTCCAATTTTTGGGTCCCTCCTCTGCTAAGCCGTAACAGAACAATCTGGCCACATGGACCCATCGGACCAGGACCAAGACCCCGTTCTCCAGGCTCTGGCCACACAGGGGGTCAGAGTGAGTCATCACGAGCTGGTTTTGAAAGAAGTGACCGAAAGACTCAGTGAGTTAGCTGTTAATGTAACTCAACTTACCACTCAAATGAATCGGCTTGCTGCTCAGCTCCCTACTTTGTCACAAACGCCACCTGCTGGTCAACCTCAAGCGACTGCTTCCCCTCTAGTTCAGTCTCAGCTCCAACCCTCCACCCCGGCTGCTCGTGAACCTCACATGCCTACTCCAGAGCGCTACTCCGGTGATCTTGGAGCTTGTGGTCATTTCCTCTTCCAGTGCTCCCTGGTGTTCAACCAGCAACCCCACACTTACTGTACAGACTGCCCACCACCCCTGGATCCTATTCCGTTGGAGCCTTTTTTGGCAACTTTTTGACAACTTTTTGACAACTTTTTGACAACTTTTTGACAACTTTTTGACAACTTTTTGACAACTTTTTGACAACTTTTTGACAACTTTTTGACAACTTTTTGACAACTTTTTGACAACTTTTTGACAACTTTTTGACAACTTTTTGACAACTTTTTGACAACTTTTTGACAACTTTTTGACAACTTTTTGACAACTTTTTGACAACTTTTTGACAACTTTTTGACAACTTTTTGACAACTTTTTGACAACTTTTTGACAACTTTTTGACAACTTTTTGACAACTTTTTGACAACTTTTTGACAACTTTTTGACAACTTTTTGACAACTTTTTGACAACTTTTTGACAACTTTTTGACAACTTTTTGACAACTTTTTGACAACTTTTTGACAACTTTTTGACAACTTTTTGACAACTTTTTGACAACTTTTTGACAACTTTTTGACAACTTTTTGACAACTTTTTGACAACTTTTTGACAACTTTTTGACAACTTTTTGACAACTTTTTGACAACTTTTTGACAACTTTTTGACAACTTCCCGGACACATTTCTCCGTCCGGGGTGGTCGTATCCCTATGTCCCTGCTGCAGCTTCGCTGGACACAATTCTCCGTCCAGGGAGTTTGCCTCCAGATCTTAGTCCTGCTCCTCAATCAAATTTGGCTCCAGACAACATCTCTTCTAAGTTCACTGCCTTTCCAGGACCTGCTTATATGCCTCTACAGCCACTGTATTTCCCTGGGCTGCCTCCATGGCCACCTGACCCCTCGAACTGCCTTTGCCTTCCTGACCCCAGATCATTCTGTCTGTTTTCAAATCCCTCCTCTGCTAAGCCGTAACACACGTCACAGTATCATCTTTACTATTATTTTTATGAACAATAGCCGAGTTATTAATGCGTCATATATTCCAAAACAAAAGTGAAAATAAAATCAACTCAATTTACTCCAAACTATAGTATATTAACGTAACACAATGCATAAATACGTGATACAAATCTGATACAATGATACAAATTTGCTAAAGAATCGTCAAAAGGCCCAAGAAATGCTACAGAATACCACAAAAATGTCCTACCCGCGGCGCAGGTCTTCAACAAGTTTTTTTGTGTCTTTTCTTCCGTATTCTTGTTCTAGGGACAATCGCCAAGTTACCAAACCCGTCTAAAACGTACAAAAAGAATTAGCCAGTTTCAACTACTTTTTTTTTTTTTTTAATTAATCGTCCAATTTATTTACATTTAGGCCTATATTGTTGTGATATTATTACCCCGATCAGATACAACCATACAGCAGGGGTTTCAAGTTTGACAATCCCTAATCTGCTCTTCCGTCTCCCATGTAGTAGGTTTACATTAGGTTGGCTATGTTTAAAATGCCGTAATCCTCACTTGGATGGTCCACGAGGGCATAGGTTGACATCGAGGAGCGAAGGCAAAGGCTGAAATCAGCTTGGACACCCCACGAGCCCGAGTACAGCCAGGCGTGCCTCAGACCAGTGTCCCGGTGACAGGACAGGTCTCGAGTTCCTCTGAAGTGTAAAACTACATCAAACTTTGTGAATGCATTCTCCTGTTTCCTCACAACCCACAGACCGGCTCCACATCACCAGAGCAAAGAACACAGAGCTCACAATAAAGTTTACACGCTTAGGCCTGATCTGTGGTGAAAATGACTTTCAGCTCATTAAAATCAGTCATGTGTCAGTGATGTACTACACCCGGGACCTTTTCTGTCTCATGTGAAGCATCTGTGACTTCTCAGTTTTGTACAAACTGTTTTCCTTCCTGTTTACAGCTGGATACTGTAGTTTTTCTAATGTTACGAGCAGTGGCCACAGCTTATGAAAAAACTAAACCAGGACTAAACCAGGACTAAACCAGGACTAAACCAGGACTATAGATCTACATCAGGAGGCTGGTCCCTGAGGTCCATGGCCAAAAAGCTTCTTATATATGGAGCCGTTACAGATGATCAAAAGGTGATTGCCACTTACTGCTCTCAGTTTTACTTTACTCTTCCTCTTTCTGTCAGCAAATGTGAATAATTTATTTGACTCATTCTCTAATCTACAACAACTTTCAGTAGTAGACAAAGAACACTGTGATAAATCTAAACTTCAAAGAAATAAGAGGGCTATTAAAAATTTGAACGTGAACAAATCTCTGGGAAATGACGATTTAACCTTTGAGTTTTATAAGACATTTTCCACAAAACTAAGTCCTTTTCTTCTGAAAGTTTTTGAAGAGTCTGTGGACAGAAGATCACTCCCTGCAACATTAAGTCAAGGTTTAATCACCCTTATTCCAAAAGCTAAAAAAGACCAAATTTCCTTGCTTAATAATTACTTTAAGATTTTTGCACTTGTATAGAGTCAAAACTGTCTTTCCTTCAGTCATTGATGAATGCCAGTCAGGGTTCATGAGTAATAGACATATCTCTAGTTTTTGATATACTTGGTTACAACAAATTGGTCTGATCCTCTTTATGGACTTGCATAAGGCATTTGATTCATTCCAACACTGTTTCATGCTTTGTTTGTTTGTTTGGCAGCCTTTTTACAGGGCCTTTTTTTTTTTTTTTACTTGCATCTGAATAGTAGTGAGATTAGTGGTCTCTCACCTTATTACCCGGTGAACAAAGTTTTAGTGGTTAGAGGTTAACTGTACATTTTGCAATATGTGTCCTGAAACATTGGTTCCTCTATTTTGTATTACGTATTTTGTCTTTTTCTCCTCTAATGTTTGCCCTTCATTTAGGATATGTTAAAAATATCATTTTTATCATTAAAAAATAATTTTTGGTTTTCAAGAGAACTAAATATTTATTGATTACATTAATATAATAAATAATTTCAAAATACAACATTCATGAAGCTATATATACAAAGTCAAACACACCTTTGCAGCTTTTAAAAATGAAATTGATTGATAGACTGTCCAAACCTTCAACCATAAAAAGCAATAAGAACCTTAACTATTTGTAAAAACTTTAATTTTATATAGAAGAGACACTCCACATTGTGGGCTACAGCAAATTCCACCTACTGTCAGTAGAGGGCGCTAACCCTCCACTGACAGTAGGTGTGTTATTACAGTCGCATTATTAGTGCTGTTTGTGTCTTTTTTCTGTCTTTTTTTCCCGCTTCTGAACCCTTCACAAGTGTTTGTGTAAAGTGTGTGTTCTGTATGTTATTTGAAACCAATCAGCATTTGTGTGTGTGCGTGTGTGTGTGTGTGTGTGTGTGCGTGCGCGCGTGCGCGTGCGTGAGCGCGCGCGTGTGTGCGCGCGTGCGTGTGCGCGTGCGTGCGTGTGTGTGTGTGTGTACTCGTTTATGGCCACATATGAGGACATGAGCCTGTTTGCACACAGACATAAAGCTTTAATTGGACGTATTAAGAATATTTCCAGGCTGATTTTGACCAGACCTGTTCAGATTTCTTGTGTAATAAATTTCCTGTGTTTAAAGGAAATACGGTCCATTTTCCATCCCTAGGCTGGTTGTGGCTGATATCAAAATAACCGCATAGACTGGCACCACACTGGGATCTGTCAAATTTTGATTGGATGAAACATATGGTCTCATAATACTTGAATAGAAATTGTGTTTTAAAGTTGCACCATGTAACTTTTCTGGAGGAGGGTCTGCAACCCGCTTGTCTCCATGGCAATGTTAAGTTTATAGTAAAACACAATTAACTTTGAGTCTTGGTCTTTTGACTTTTTTAGTTTTAGCCAAAATTTGGTCAAATAATGATTGTTTTAGTCTAATTTTAGTCAACAAAATGTTACTTTGGTTAAATACATCCTTAATAGTTAAATTCAACCAGAAAATATAGACTTTTGTTTAACTATAAGATGTATTACTTTGTCTTATCACCAATCGCTAATGATTAAAAATTAAAAACAGAAATGCTCCACTGACTGTTCTGAGTGAGAGCAGGGAGCAGACACAAGTACAAGGATGAGAGACTGTGAAACCTGAATGAAGCTTTATTTTAGCTTAGTTTAGCTTAGTTTATACTTGACGTTTGGGGGTGTAACGCCTTTTTCTGTCCTGTGGTGTGACACGCTTTTGTAACAAAATCCAAAAAATATTTTCAAAAACAAACCAGTTCTATATCAATTGTAAAGAAGCTTTTCCACAAACATCATTTTTGTGTAACTCTTTTCATTTTAGACATTTTAACATGCCCTGCAGAGTGACCTCTCTTGTCACTCCGCTGGACATTTTTTTACTGGACATTTATTATAAATTTACCACGTTAAAAATTCTACTTAATTATGTAACTTGTCTATATTGTTGGTTTTATAATTATGTAACTGTCCCATCTTAAAGAATATATTTTTAACCATTAGAATTGTGTTTTTCTCAGGAAACACAGCTGTCACACCACAGGACATCACACTTGTGCATGTTGAACATTTTTCAGAAAAGTTGGATTTTTAAATAATAAGAATGGTTATTAATGGTAATTATTAAATTAGTTCTAATGTATAGGCCTACATCCTTTACTTTATGCTAGAAAAATGTAAAGAAAAGTGTTCACACCACTGGACATTTCAGTGTTTAGTGTTAAAATACAAAGAAACTGAAACACAACTTCATTATAAAACTAGAAAAGCACTCAGAGAGCGCAGACCTCCGCCAAGCAGCTCAGTTTTCAAAGTGATCCAGAATCCAGGATTTCTTCTGAATCATCACCAAAATCTAATCATCTGTTGGATTTACCATTCGGAACATTTCCTCAAAATTTCATCAAGATCCGTCCGTAACTTTTTGAGTTATTTTGGAAACTAACTAACAGACAAACACACAAACAGACAAACCCAGATGAAAACATAACCTCCTTGGCGCAGGTAACTAGAATGACGTTTTTAACGCCAGTAATTTGACGCGTCAAATAACAATTTAGCGTCAAATAAGCTTATAATACGCGTCAAATAAAGTGTTAACGTGTTAAAAATAGGTGTAAATGTGAACACTTTGGCTTGCCATACCAAACCTGCGCGTGTGCTGCTGCGCTTACGCGCTGTTACTGCTTTGGTGTATGTGTATATATCCTTCTGCTTTGGTGTATGTGTATATATCCTTCTGCTTTGGTGTATGTGTATATATCCTTCTGCTTTGGTGTATGTGTATATATCCTTCTGCTTTGGTGTATCTTACTTACCGACTGGGCCTCCAGCGACGGAATGAAGTGCCGCTGCACAGAGAAGCACTTTTAAAGCCATGTAGGTGAAGACTAAAAACTAAACTAAAACTAAGCGTGTCTTCGCCTGCTGGATGTACACCAGAGTGTTGTGAGATGTGTGTCTGACTCATGTGTGCATGGAGTAGTGTGTGTAGCGTGAGTGAGTGACTGCGTGCGCGCCCCCGGGGATGCGCTTTTTGGAATAAGCCTGCGGCGCGTGCGGTGCTGCCCGGTCTGTATGTAGCGAGGAGAGAGGTGGCGACCGGGGATCAAGTACTCGATGTTCGGTGCACTTAAGTTAATAAACGGGGGTTCTGAGAGACAGTCTGAAGTGTTTGTCCTGACTCACAAACTCAGAACTACGGCAAGGTTCGGACAGGGAGTTGCACCCCGGGGGGAACAACCGAAGGCGTACGACCCTCCGGCCCTGGAGAGAAGAGCAGCTCTCCCCTGCGTCCTCTGACCACGGTCCGATGGCTGAAGCAGGAAAGGTTTAGCAACAAGAGCGTAATCCCTTTTGCTTTCACTTCAATGAGTGTTGCCTGTCATGATACGCCTTAACCAGCAGGCGGCGCAGAATATGGCAAAAGGAGAAATTCAATTTGTCTACTTAGATGACAAATTGACTTTCTCCTTTTGCTATGGATTCTATCTGGACGACTGAGGGATTCTACACACATTAGCAATAAATAAACAATCAGAATCAGAACCAGAAAACTTTTATTGCCATTGTCAGTGAACACAATTCACAAACTAGGAACTTGCTTTGGTGATGAGGTGCAACATAAAACACTGAATAGTAATAATAATAATATAAAATAGAGATATCACTATTTAAAAAGAAAGTAAGGGCATGCAAAAAAAATGTAAGATATATATTAAAAAAATATATAAATAGTCTAGTATATACAGAAGCATCAGAACAACCGTGCAAACTGACAGTGTAAAAGATCAGGTGATGTGGCATGACTCATTTAAAGTGACTGGTGTTATAAAGTGTCCAGCTATATGACAACAATATGGCTGAACTACATACACGGTGTGCTATGTGTGTTTCTCGGACACAGTCAAATCAACAGAAAACATGCAAAAACATCGAACAGTGAAATAAACAAATAAACAAAAATAAACAAAAGTGTCTCTGCATTTCTGAGCACTGGGGCTCAAAGAACAGCTAGAGAAGAAACTGGAAGGTGAAGGCGTCAGTGGAGATCGGCGCACTCGGGGCTGTAACCCCCAAACTGGAGGAGTGGCTCCAGCAGACCCCAAGAAAAACATCAGACATCTCAGTCCAGAAAAGTGCAGTGGGAACAGCGAAGACACTGCGCAGAACTCCGAGGGTCCCATGCGTTTATCTACAGTGCCAGCACAACAGAGGAGGACTGAATAACGTGGTGAGTTTTGCACCATGTTCATGTTGTTTAGCTGCACGCTTTTGCACTTGTGCCATTAACGTGACCATTGTTGTATTTACTGATGCATGTTTGTTTTGAGGGAGTATTTTGACGTTTACGCTGAGCTGTGATTGACTGTAGGAAACATTTGCCTTGTTTGGAGTTGAACTATTCTGTCAGCCTTATCAGAGCGGATGTTTGAGGACAGTATTGTGGTCACTGACTGAAGAGTTTGTGGTAAAGGTCTGGCATAGAGATAAACAGTGTGCTGATTAAATGGGCACAGTCCATTTGTGTTTGGCAGTAATGCTGTAGTGTGCTTATTGGTGCAAAGACAACTGACTCTACTGCGTACGGAATTTTATTGTTAGTAGGCCTGTTACAGCAGAGAAGAGAGGAGATGAGGAGGAGAAAACCAGAGGGGAGGAGAGAGGATCTGAGGAGGAGAAAACCAGAGGGGAGGAGAGAGGAGCTGAGGAGGAGAAAACCAGAGGGGAGGAGAGAGGATCTGAGGAGGAGAAAACCAGAGGGGAGGAGAGAGGATCTGAGGAGGAGAGAGGATCTGAGGAGGAGAAAACCAGAGGGGAGGAGAGAGGATCTGAGGAGGAGAGAGGATCTGAGGAGGAGAAAACCAGAGGGGAGGAGAGAGGAGCTGAGGAGGAGAAAACCAGAGGGGAGGAGAGAGGATCTGAGGAGGAGAAAACCAGAGGGGAGGAGAGAGGAGCTGAGGAGGAGAAAACCAGAGGGGAGGAGAGAGGATCTGAGGAGGAGAAAACCAGAGGGGAGGAGAGAGGAGCTGAGGAGGTAGTACAGTTGGTAGAGGGGGTCTGCGTGCACCCCCCGGAAATCAATTTTTAATTGGTGTCTTCCTAAGGGAAAAAATGTGTAGAAAACGGTTTGCTATGTTAAAAATTTGAAATATTGTCCCACGTGCCTTTTTTATGCAAATTAAGCCGCCATTACATGAAAATCCTAAAATCGCTATATCTTTGCCAATACTACAGATAACTGCAAAAATGTGGTGTCTAGACCCAGGTTTTGAGGGTCAAGCATCAATATAAGACCAGTCTCATAGTAACCACATGTGTTCCTGACATGTAAGATATGCAAATTAGTGCCGCCATTACCGAAAAACCTATTTTTTACCATATCTCTGCAAATAGTATAGCTATCGTGAAGAATATGGTGTCTATACCCATGTTTTAAGGGTCAAAGAACATCATAAGACCAGTCTTTATATCGTCACAAGTGTCATTTGCACATTAACAAGAAAAAAATTAAGATATAGACGCTTCTGGCAATCATATAAATGTTCTCCATCATTACAAGCTTCAATCGTCATCGCTTTCTTCACTGTCAAAGTCAAATAAATCTGTTTCTTCATCTTCACAATTATCTTCTGCTTCCTCCTGATCATCAATAGTCTCAAGGAGATCAACCAGTGAGGTAGGTAGCACTGGACCACATGACCACAATGGTTCCAGTATGCCTTCTTCTGTCTTTATCCATCCCTGCCCCTCGTCGTAGGGGTTTGGCTTTTCACAAATGGGTTCGTTAGCTCGTTTGTACAAACAAAGCCGGTGGTTCACACGCTGGACATGGGGTTTCAATGCAGAAAGACATGGAGGGAGGAGAGCAAAGTCCACCTTAGATTTCGATGTTAGTTTTTCATTTTCTCCTACCATCTTTCGAAGCATTTTTGATCGAACAGCATCCACGGACAAATCACGACTTTGGCTGTACATCAAGCAAGTGAATTGTTCTAACTGGTTCAGCATTTGGTCATTTACACTCCAGTCATTCCCAAGTTCTCTGAATGCCTTGTGAAATCTCGGATTCTTCTCAAGCTTTTTTAGAGGACCGACCTTCCCTTTTCCTTTGAAAGCACTGGTACAATCCTCCCCGGTGAAGACATAGAAGCCAAGAAGAGTGGCACAGTAGTCGTCCCCTAACGATTCTGCCAGCTCAGAGACGTTGATGAGCTGACGTTGCTTTCCCGATCCTGTATCGAGGTACACAGTCAGTTTGATAGCATGGGCATGGTAGAGTAGAATCACGAAGATGTCCGTGTTGGGGGTTCTAACCACGGCATTCTTGTAACCAAGAGCAGCAGCGTGATGTAGGTACAAAACCACTCTCGTATCCGTCTCTTCCTGATTGCTATATATATTGGGAATCTCAAGCATATCAACCTGAAACAAAAAGGGTCATTGAGCATATTTTGGATTTAATTAGAGGAATAATATGTAAATGAATGTAGTCATCCTATAAATGAAGATGGAATTTCACATACCTTGCCATCTTTTGAAACGAACTGATGAGCTCTCCCCTCGACAATCAATACTGCCATCTCTGTTCTCTCCAGTCTAGATGCTGCCTGTTGGCCACTCCATACCCGCAGCATGAGTTGACAGAGCTGCTTCTTGTTGTCGTCATTTGCAAGGAACGCCTTGAAGTCGTATGGCTTTCTTGTTGCGGGTCCGGCAAGAATGATTCTCTCTGAGCTGCCACGTCTAAGTCTTTCCTGAGCTTTGATGGATTCCGGAAAATAGCTGTCGGTTGAGAACAAGAAATGTTTCTTGGCAGTCATCTGGTCAAGTATCTGAAGGCAGATCTCACCACAGGTCGGGGGCAAGTTAGTAAGGACATGGAGAAGTGCCATTCCATCCTGGATGAATAGGGCATCCTTGGGATAAGGCAGCTCGTCTTGGTTGAATTCTTTCATCAGGTAGTGCAGAATGGTGGCTTTGTTGGTCTTGGCAAAAAATCCATCTGATGTTCCAATACTTGGAGGTACTGGCATCAGGCTGTACTTCATGAGTTCATCCAAGTCGATAGGTTCATCTAGGCACTGTGACTTCACAAGGAGAAGGAACGCGACATTGCTTTGCTCCTGATACTGTATGATCTGAAATAACAATATATTATATTGTAATACAGATTGTACAAAAGTCCCTTAACAATACATATCTTGCTCAATGAAAAATAAACTTACCTTTCCTTGCGATGATGTGAGCTTGATCTTCTTGTTGCATGCCTCCATGGTCTTGAGTTTCTTCCTTTTGATTGGGTCAAAGAAGCTTTCTTGGTGGCCGCTCTGCAAACGTGTAATAAAGTCAGCTTTTGCAGCTTTTCCTACAGCGTCAGCTTCGAGCACATCCTTCTCAACATCCTTGGCTGTAGGAGAACCAGAGGCTAAGGAGTAGAGCCTGTCTTTATCTGGGATTGTGAACGGATTCGTAAAGTTCCTGACAGCAGTTATGACTCGTTGAACAGCTTTCTCACTCTTCCTTATCTCGGCCTTCTCAAGCTCGCGATGTCTCCCAGCGCTTGGGCAGTCAGGATCGTCAATAAGGCCAGCCATTTCAAGGGTCTTTTCATGAAACTGGGCCCGCGTGGAAGTTGTGCGACACCACCTCTGGTATGCCCCAAATTGACTGTACAGTCCAGCAAAGCCACCTGAAAAGATTAAAACCAAATTATCATCTGTGTACAAGTATCAATATGATAATTGTCTATGCCATTCGATGAACCAGGTGTTATTAAATTAAACTATTTACTTACCTGATGATTTGGCGAACCGCATGAATGTTTCCTCCATAGTTTTATCAACTGCACTGAGTGCCCCTGGTATCATCGATCGTGCCACCGCGAGTGCGCCCTTGGTTAGCAGGTCTTTTGCTCCTGGGTGTATCTTCTCCATGTTTGTTAGATAGACTTCCAACCAAACAAGGTACCTGTAAAATAGGGAGACAGAGACTTGTAGGAACACGTGTCAAACACATTATACTGACATATTTGCATTTGGTTGTATAAGTAAACTTGTATATTTCGGAATTCTATAGGTATCAAAGAAACAAGGAGATTAAAACATGTTCAACAAACCTTGAATAGTTCTGCCCATCGAATGCAAAGAAGAGTGGTGCCATCTCTCCATTACAGTAGTGGAACAGCTGAAGGTTGTTGGTTTTAACGGAGTAAAGCAGCATGAAGACGAGATGACTTTGATCAACAGAGGACATCCAGAAAGTAGCAGTCTTTTCCAAGTGGCCCTGGCGTACTTTGTCTTCGTAGGCTTGATACTTCCTGATTAGGTTCATTGTGGAGTCATCTTTGAGTGCGTCCTCAAGGTTCTCCCGGTTGCATGACTTGACAATCTCCAGTAGTGCGGAAGGATTGTCAATCATCAATGTGTTCTCTTCCTCAGCAAACTGTTCAATCAACAGCCTTTCGATTGCTTCACAAACAGTTTTAATGCAAAACAGGGACTTGGCATATGCTTTTCCGCTAAGAACACCTTTTATGGATCCACTTGTCACAAGCTGTGCCTCTAAGAGAATCTCAGTGTATCCAGAACCCTTCATTTTGTGGCCTGTGAGCATGCCTATAAAGTTCATGGATGTGTGAAAGGGGCCAATCATTACAACATGTTTGGCAAACTCATCTGGCCAACGCCAAATAATGGGGAGTGCCTTCATACAAACTCCAAGGTCGAATGTATTCAGGACCCACTTCTGACCCACCTCGGCTGTGGCTGCCTCAGACCGCTTCAGTAGCTCACAAACGACTGTGTTGTCAGTTATTGGTTGATGGATAGGTGTAAAGTAGTCAACAGTTGATTTTCTTGGTGGCGGAGTTCCAGTTGCAGAAATGAATCCCCCTAGTCCAGGCACAGGCTGTTCACCATTGCTTCCAATATACCTGCCGAAGAGCCAGACGTAGTACTCTTCTATCCTGGTAGTATAAACTGTTTCATTCTCAACAGGTGGTGTGAATGAAGAGCCATCAGGAAACACTGGTCCAGTACGAGTAAAGTGCAGGGGTGGGAGGGTTTCTGGTGTATCAACTTTCAGGCTACGCTGTTTGGATTTATCCATCATTGGAAGCATTCGGACATTTGGATTCTGGATCCCGGGCTTGACCTCTTGTATCATGATTCCCCCAGCACTGTTGACAATATTGCTGCCATGAACATTTGTTGTAGTTTTGTTGAGGTTGTCCCACTCACAATGAAATACCACGTTGCCCTCTCCTGTCACAATTTGGGGTGTCAGATAGGTTGATACTTCATCGAGGACCTTTGCCACTGCAGTTTCCATCTCTAAACCAAAATCATATGTCTCGGAGTGACCAAGTCGGTGCAATATCTTTGTGAGCTGCTTGCTACGAAACAAGTGTCGGACGGTCACACACAGTAGCATGTGCTTTGGTAATTTCCATTTTCCATCTGACACTGCCCGGCAAATGTCTTGCCCAATAGAGAATACCAATCGCTTCCTCTTTTCACTTGTTTCTATGTCTTCTTTGCCGGACATCACCATGCTTAGAAACCGAATGAGATCAGATGGTAGTAGATTATCACAGCTAAGGTCCATGTCATCTAATGTTGGCGGCCATGGGAGGCTTTTGGAGTCTTTGTAAGCCTGTAGAATATTACTGCGAAGAAGAAGAGCAACGTTTTGGTATTTGTCTTTGCTACCAAGCGTGTAAGCTTGTGCTAAAGCTTCGTTAACCGAAATGTTGGAACTGTACACAAGCCAAAATGAAATTGCATCAAGTTTGTCATGATCAACCTTCAGAAAGGACACATGCTCCTTGATTGAGTCATTCTGTAGACGTTTAAGGAGTTTCTCTGAGCGGTAGTTTTCATTCTCGTACCCATTACGTTTCAGTTCTTCGATATAGAGCAAGCGCAATGATGTTAGACGTAGGACTTCATTCCGTTGGATGACGTGAGTTTGAATGTGCTCCCGTACAAAGTTAAGTGCCTTCTCATAAGCGGCCGAAATGTTCGCGTGTTCAGTACGCTTTGGGTCATTTGCTCTGTTAACACCGCGCTCAAAGTTACCAAATGCAGTGTGGAATGATCTCAAACATGATGGGTAATGTTTTGCTTCTGCAGCAAAGAGGTCTATATTTTTCACACGTCTATGAAGCCGAAACATGCCCATTTTTTCAGCTCTCGATTCAATTTGTTCCCACGCGTTTTCCTTGTTTTTCCAAGATGAGAAATGTACAGGTCGTACAGTTTTTCGATCAGCACCTTTGATCTCTACTTTCTCGCAAAAAATGCATTCCTCTGAAAAGACAGGTCCAGTTGAATGTCTACGGGGTGAATGCGATAGCGAGGTGGATGCCTGTTTATAAGAGAGAGATTGCCAGTGAAGCGCTGATAACATTGACGGTGATACCCCATTGTTTCAAGGTCCTCGGGGACAGTTTCAGGAATCTGGTCGCATACTGACTGCATACGATAGGGAGATGCATGTGGCTGACAGAGGCGCAGGTCCCGGATTTTATGAAGGTGCTTTAGTTTATCAAATGCAGTTCCTTTGATTCTACTGAGGGGGGTAAAAGGCCCATGATCAGAGATTGATCAATGACACTAAGTCATGCTAGTAATTGCACTAATTGTCTTGTAAGCAATTCATTACTTGAAAGATATCAAATAGAGCTTGAGAGATTTGTAGATTATATAAACGTCTTGAACCTGTATCTGTGTACAATCAGATTGAATGAAGATAAACCTAGATTGATTCGTAAATTGTTAAAAAAACACATTGCTTCTTTCAATATATTGTGTCTGCTTCTTTCCATGAATGCCTTTCAATGAATCACTGATTCAATGAATCACATCCTCTCCTATTTTTTATAGTGTTGCAAATAATCAAAAACGTTTCACTGCTTAAGTAGATAAACATCAATTGGTACTCACAGAACCTCTCATTACCTGACTATATCTCATAATAATCAAACAAATAAGCCAAAGACATTGAAATATAGTCTAATAATGAACATTGACCCTTAAAACATGGGTATAGACACCACTTTCTTCATGATAGCTATACTATTTGCAGAGATATGGTAAAAAATAGGTTTTTCGGTAATGGCGGCACTAATTTGCATATCTTACATGTCAGGAACACATGTGGTTACTATGAGACTGGTCTTATATTGATGCTTGACCCTCAAAACCTGGGTCTAGACACCACATTTTTGCAGTTATCTGTAGTATTGGCAAAGATATAGCGATTTTAGGATTTTCATGTAATGGCGGCTTAATTTGCATAAAAAAGGCACGTGGGACAATATTTCAAATTTTTAACATAGCAAACCGTTTTCTACACATTTTTTCCCTTAGGAAGACACCAATTAAAAATTGATTTCCGGGGGGTGCACGCAGACCCCCTCTACCAACTAGACTAAGGAGAAAACCAGAGGGGAGGAGAGAGGATCTGAGGAGGAGAAAACCAGAGGGGAGGAGAGGGGAGCTGAGGAGGAGAAAACCAGAGGGGAGGAGAGAGGAGCTGAGGAGGAGGCACGAGCTGAGGGTGAATGGGACAGTCTTTCCTCAGTCGCTGGTTCTGATCAAAACTACCCAATAATGAGGACTAAGGATTATTTTATATTATGATTTCAGAACTTTTAATCAAAGTCAGACCAGTGTCTTTATTTTCAGATAAATGTTATATTTTTAAATTATTTTTAATGTCAATTAATGTAAATTCAGGATTATGTAACACGTCAAACTCGCTTCGCCGTTGTCCCTGTACTTGTGCTGTTACAATAATACAAACTCCCCATTGTGAGACAAATACAATTTTATTATTTTATCTGATGTCTGCCTCCTGAACCCTCCCTCAGGTTTCCTCTCTGGTCTCCCTGCCTTGCCTCCTCTGAGCTTTGGGACACCACTTAATAACATTAACATTTGATTGACAGCTGAAAAATGGAGGATCTAAGAAAGATCCTGGGGCTGCATCTCATTTCTCTTTCCTCGCTTCCTTCTCTTGGTTCCTCTCCTCGATTCTGAAGGAAATAGGTGAGGAAGTCCCACCCACAGAGGAGACACAGGGAGGAGAGAGGATATAAACTCCTCACTTAAACCAATAAAGTTTGATTCTTTTATCTGATGTCTGCTCCTGTAGCCTCCCTCAGGTTTAGTCCTTCCTTCCGTGGTTTTCTTTGGGACACCACTTAATGTGACACATTTGATCAAGGAGAGGAATCAAGGAGAAGGAAGCAAGGAAAGAGAAATGAGATGCTGCCAAGGATAAGGAAGCAAGGAACAAGAATTGAGAAGCGGCCTGAGTCTGTTCCTTTCTATACCGACAAACAAGTTTTGCACAAAAGCGTGATCTTAAAAGCCTCTAAAAATGAGTTTAAAAGTAACTAGTTAAAGTAGTATTTTTACTTTTACTTAAAGGTGCACTTTTTGGTTGTGGGTCCCTCACCCTTTTATTTCTAAAGATACTATGTCACTGCTCTGCCTGGAATGTTCCACAGTATAACATTAAACAGCTCTAGCTTATATTTATTCAATTACAGGTTTTATAGCTCAAAAATACCTTGAAAAACAGACTTTTCTCACTGCGAGTAGGATTGCCTCTCCACAGATCTGACCTGTGATTTGGTCTGATTTCATCTCCATGAAGATGGAAATGTTTAATACCATACTGTGAAACATTTCTCCATTTCTTCATGGAGAAAAGCATTTGACAGACCCTCCACCAGAAAAGTTACACAATGCACCTTTAAGGCTTTTTTTGTTGGTTTATCATAACATTCTATAGGCCTACATTATTTAATACAGATGGGGGAAGCTAAAGTTAGTTAGTTTTCAGTATACTTTCTACCCCTGCTTTCTAAAACATCCTGTGAAGTCAGGATGTGGCTAAAAGTACACCAGCCTCACACGACGATGGCAGCCGCTCTAGTCTGCGCGTCAATCGTAGGTGAGAAATACACGTTTTTATTTATTTATTTATTTATTTTTATTTGTTTATTTCATTCATAAAGTATAAAAAACATTAACAGAGCCATAACATTACCCATACGGAAAAGAAATAGAAAAAGCTTATAAAATTTATTATTGCCATCAATATTGTACATCATAAAAGACTTACATGGCTAATACTATGATGAACTCTTGAAAGTGGCCACTTTTGCATTTTCCTCATAGAAAATAACAATCAGAATCAAATATGATCCAAATGAATGTCATACATGACATATATAAGTAAAGCGCACAATAACTTATATTGTCTTTGTATGATACATGTAAACTTTTTAACTTTCTTATATATTTTTTTTTATAATACTCTATACTATAATACTCACTATTATACTAAGGTTTGTGTGTGCATCATACAATGTACATATAAAAGTGTTATTGAATTTAGGAAGGAATATTATATGTATAATAATAAAAATATGTAAAAATATACCTGTGTTCATGTATGAACGTGCAGATTGCCATATACTTTTTTGTATGTAAAATCTAAAAATATTATCTTTTTTTTGTGTGTTTTTATAAAGATTATTTTATGTCAGCCAATTGGAATTCTGATAGAGGTTGAAAATACAACTGCAAATTTGATCAGCTCCTGGGGATATACATTTTCAAACAATAAGTCACATAACTACACTTACTTTGCACCCAGAACAACTACAGTGACATAAATGCAGTCTGTGCAGATCCCACTGAAAACTTGACAGTTAGGCAAATATATTTTAATGGCATTTATTTTCAATGGCATATCTGATGGCACTTTGAACAAGGGCCTATTTCTGAAATGAAGTAAATTAACTGGGTGGTGAGTAAATGGCACATATCCCCAGTCATACATGGCTTTCTTTTAAATTAACTTGCCATAACTTTAATCCCACTGGATGCATACAGCGCAGAGACCACCTTTGTGCTGCTGTGCTATACATACTTTACAGCGAACAGACTCTCATTTACAATTAACAAGAAAAACACAGTAACAGCCTAGGCCCTAGAACTGGGGACATCAGAATCAGAATCAGAAAAGCTTTTATTGCCATTGTCAGTGAACACAATTCACAGACTAGGAACTTGCTTTGGTGATAAGGTGCAACATAGAACACTGAATAATAATAATAATAATAATAATAATAATAATACAAGTAGAGATATCACAGTTATAAAGGATAATAATAATAATAATGATAATAAAGTATCACTATTTGAATAAAGTAAGAGCATGCAAAAAGATTAAGATATATAATAAAAATAAAAATATTCAAGTATATACAGAGCATCAGAACAACAGTGCAAACCGACAGTGCAAAGAGCAAGTGACGTGACATGACTTATTTAAAGTGACTGGTATTATAAAGTGTCCTTAGTACAGGTGTTATAAGTGTTCATAAAGTGTTTATGAGTCCAACAGCAGAGGGGAAGAAACTGTTCTTATGGCGAGAGGTTCTGGTCCGTATGGACCGTAGCCTTCTGCCAGAGGGAAGTGGCTCGAATAGTCCATGTCCAGGGTGAGAGGGGTCAGCTGCTATCCGGCCTGCACGCCCCCGAGTCCTGGAGACGTACAGGTCCTGGAGAGATGGAAGGCTACAGCCGATCACCTTCTCAGCAGAGCGCACAATGCGCTGCAGTCTCTGTCTGTCCCTGGCAGTGGCCCCAGCGTACCACACAGTGATGGAGGAGGTGAGGATGGACTCAATGATGGCCGTGTAAAACTGCACCATCATCTGGGCAGGCAGCTTGGCTTTCCTCAGCTGCCGCAGGAAGTACATCCTCTGCTGGGCTTTCTTGATGAGGGAGCTGATGGTCGGCTCCCACTTGAGGTCGTGGGTGATGCAGGTGCCCAGGAAGCGGAAGGAGTCCACAGTGGTGATGGAGGAGTCTGTCAGGGTGAGGAGAGGCAGGGGGGCTGTGACTTTCCTGAAGTCCACGATCATCTCCACTGTCTTCTGGGCGTTGAGCTCCAGGTTGTTGCTGCTGCACCAGGACACCAGCCGGTCCACCTCCCTCCTGTAGGCAGACTCATCGCTGTCCGAGATGAGCCCGATGAGGGTGGTGTCATCCGCAAACTTAACCAGTTTCACGGAGTCGTGGCTGGAGGTGCAGCAGTTGGTGTACAGGGAGAAGAGCAGGGGAGAAAGTACACAGCCCTGTGGAGATCCTGTGCTTATAGTCCGAATGTCCGAGACATTCTTCCCCAGCCGCACGCACTGCCTCCGGTCCGTCAGGAAGTCAGTGATCCACCTGCAGGTGGAGTCAGGCACGTTGAGCTGGGCGAGCTTGTCCTGGAGCAGAGCAGGGAGGATGGTGTTGAATGCAGAGCTGAAGTCCACAAACAGGATCCTGGCGTAGGTTCCCGGGGAGTCCAGATGCTGAAGGATGAAGTGGAGGGCCAGGTTGATGGCGTCGTCTACAGACCGATTGGCTCTGTAGGCGAACTGCAGAGGGTCCAGGAGGGGGGAGGTGAAGGACTTGAGGTGAGGCAGAACCAGGCGCTCAAATGACTTCATGACTACAGACGTCAGCGCCACAGGCCTGTAGTCGTTAAGTCCGGTGATCCTGGGCTTCTTGGGGACGGGAACAATGGTGGACAGCTTGAAGCAGGCTGGGACATGGCATAAAATATAAAGGTAGAGCTGCCAAGTTTTCAAAATGCAAACATGCTACACAAAATTAAATTTTTTAATCAGGTTGCAAGACTCTTAGCTTTTGAGCGGAGCTCTGTGATCTTTGCATTTATTGTGGTTCCAATGCTAGATAGCTGGGTCCCAGGCCACCTCTCAAGGGTTGCATCTACAGTACATGAACAAACAAACAAAATCAATGCAAAAATTGAGTGTCATAGTCTGATAGAGCGACATACACAGAAGCACGTTATTATTGGTAACATATCAATTGAAGAGATAAAACATACTGTAAATGGCGTCCAGCTTGTTTTTGTCCAGGGGTAGACGTGCATCTCCCTTGCCCCTGCTACTCCCACGAAGATTGCTCACCAGCAATATGTCATGTGGGAAGACCGCTGTGAGCAAGTGTCTCACAAACACTGTTGCTGAAGTGGAATTCAGGGCATAGGCCCAGGCCAGCTTATCTACCAAAACACCACTGCCTGGATAGATCTCAACCTGACAAGCACACAAATTAAACAGAAAGCATCTAATCAGTATGGTGTACATATCAATATATCCTCAGATATCAAATAAAAATCAAACAAATAGGTGTGATAGCAAAACATAATTGAAATCCTGTTCTGTCATGGAGGTGGATCATTTTTGGTGACCACAAGCAAAGTTTTTTTGGCTGAGACACGGGGTGGGATTTCAGTGATGTTTTGATGATGGTCACTACAAAGGTCTATATGGAGGTCTGCTGTATATGTGGAAGTTAAAATGTAATAACCTGAACTATTTTATACAATGTATTTATGAAAAAAATAATAATAATGAGAAATTACCTTTGACGTTTGAGAGCTGGGCAGTGATGAACTGGAGGACTCCTTTGACCTAACAGATGAAGTCTTGGATGGGGGTTGTGGTGAAGGCAGGGTCTGTGGTGGCATGGTCATTTCTGACCCAGATCTTGTGGGAACGGCAGCTGTGTCAATTATTTTCCTCATGCTTATGAGGAGCCCAGGCACATCTACACAAAGACAGTTTTGTAAATATTAGTTAGTCACTGCTCCTGAGGACTATACTAACCGTATCGTCAGTCTATCATCAGTCACACCACCAGTCAGTCACCAATCACAAAAAAAAAGATGTATGGCGGTTCAATAATTAATAAACACTAAATGAATGATACCTTGCAGAACCATCTCTTTCCATCTTTCATTTTCTTCCTTGAGGTCCTTGTTTTCTTGTCTTAGCTTAACGACAGTCTTTGTAAGGTTGTTGTAGTCCTCTGACGAGGGTGGATGTTGGCCATATAACTTCAGGAATTCTTCAGCAGGATCTACATGTGCCTTGTGAGAAACTTTTGACCTCTGGTATCAGAATGGAAAGAAGAGTAATTGAATGCAAGCTGCTGCTAGAACAACACTTTATAACAGTATCCGTATCAAATATCTAGCCTCACTGGAATAAACAGTAATGACAACCATAGGCAAGTTAAATGCAAAAGTTATGAGTTATCCTCACCTTGACTTGCACTGATGTTCGTGTGTCAATGTCAGTTGAATCATCGGACTCCTCACCATACTTCTGCGATGCAACCGACAACCTCTTTGTCAGTTCTTTTTCCTCCCTCTTTTCCTCCATCTTCAAGATTGAGCTGAGTTTTTGCGCTGTCTCAAATCGAGAAGCTATGAAAGTCAAAACACCATCAAACACAGATTGACTCCATGACAAATATTCAAGTCAATTCTACATGTAAACACTAACATGCTCCTCTTTAAATCAGTTGACAACTATATTTAAAAGATAAGTCTCGTGTGAATCAATCAATAGCTCTGCTGTCTGAAGTCAGTAAGTGTTGTCACTGTGAAAAAGAAATAGAAAATTTGATGCAGCATAGACCAAATACTGAACCGGCAACTAACATTAAGTGAATGGGGCATAGTGACTAACTTTTAGTTTTATTTTGCTATGCCCCTTTATGCTGCATCAAATTTTCTGGTTCTTTTTCCTAAAGACAGCACTCAGTGACCTTGAACAACTGGGCTACTGATTGATTCACCACAAACTTCTCCTTTACCAGGCATGTAACTACCCAATAAATTAAATGATACATTATGCTGTTAAAAATAAAATTTACACATATGTACAAAATGTCTATAAAACTCTTACCACTAACAAAAACGACATGGCCTCTGTAATGAGGCCATCCTCCTCTTGGTTTTCGACCATGGCGCCACTCGATGTACGCAGAATATTTGGAGATGGGGTTTCCATCGTCATCCATCTTCGTGTCATCATACCCCTGTATGGCATCCGTTTTAACATCGCTGTACTTCCCTATGTCCTCCCCTTCAATCCACTGTACTACGGCAAACTTCCTCCCCTGGCTTTCTGAAATAATTAAAAATATATATATTTTTATCTTATTACCCTCTGAGTGAAAAACGTTAACAAGCTAAGAAGAGATTTTCAGTATCATACCCTGAATAAGTGTATCATGTTTAAAACGTTTACCTTCCTTTTTTATGAAGATCGTATTCATGCATTGCACGAAAATAATCACGCATGATGTTAACCTTAGCGCTTACTTGCTAGCAAGTATGCATCATGCAAAACATGCTAATTGAGCCAAAAATAACGTAAATGATTTCGAGATATTGTAACACAGCAAACACTGACTAGCCAGAAAAAATATATTGACAAAATCATCGGTTATTTGGTAGAATATCTGAATATGGCATATTATTTCTGCTTACCTCTACTATCACCAAACTGTGCCATTGGATATTGCTGCTTGTACCTGCTCCGCTCGTGATCTGCCGTTTCAAAACGAAACCAGATCTCGCAGTGTTTGAAAGACGCGCGAGGCTTACGTCTTACGCAGAGCGGTAGAGAAACATTACGGTGAAGATTATTTCAATCATCCTTCTCACTCTCTGGATTTCTCTTCAATATGAAAAGGAAAAACTCGGAGATAAATGATTGGGAGAAAGAAAATATTCCACAACGTACTCTATCTCGATGGAAAAAAAGGTGAGTGCCGCTAAATATGCAGCCTTCTAATGCAGAATGCGTTCGTTCCCATGTAATGCTCAGCCTACTGTCCGCTTTCTAGGAAGATCAACAAAAGTTTAGCAGAGCTCACCAAACGCTATGGGCAGCAATATGTAAGTTTATCAGTATGCTACTGTACAAGTTCACGCTTAACGTGAGTCACTTCACTGTTCAGTTTATACTGAAAAAATATTAATTGATGTCAGTTCACAGTAATACGTCATGTGAAAGTTTATTCAGCCTAGCATTCTTTTTGAATAGTGAAGTAAATAGGCTGTCTGATTTCTTTGCTTCTGCCAACAGATATTCTTGTTTCATTCATTAACAGAATTATATTCTTATATATTAATATATATATTCTTAGGAAAACTGTGAGGATACCAACCAAAGAGAGAGGAATTCAGAGTCACTCACTCCGGCACAGGTGAGACCAAAATAGGCCTACAGTATATTCAAGTAAAGTAGCCTACATGTTTTTGCATGCCATTAAATGACAGACTAAAATATAGGACAGTGATAATGTTACATTTCTAAAGGTTGTTCCTGTTCTTGCTCCATGGATTTTATTTAGCATACGTATCTCAGTGAAATTACTCATTCGTGCCCCCTCCAGGAAAACATTTCCTGCCAAAATACCAGCCATAGAGACGAGGTAGAAGCAGAGCCTTTCACATTGATCCAGGTGAGACAAAACTTCTACTTTAACCCATTTCCAGAGCATACGCACATTATCCCTCACTCTCACTCACTTAGTGTTTGTCTGTATTTTTCTGTCTTGTGAAAATGTCATTGCTGTCCTTAGGAAAGCATAGAAGACACCAGACAAGACCAAGCAGAGCCATTTACTCTTGTGCAAGTAAGACATATGCAAATAGTAAGCTATAATTGCAGCCAGAGCCCTCTACCTATCTGATTTTTATGGTCTATCTTTAGGGAAGAAATGACGGTACCAGCCAAACTGAAGAAGAAAATGGAGAGTCCTTCAGTCCAGCACAGGTGAGAAAAAAATGAAACTTGCACATTTAGGTTGTAAAGATACACAGGTGGCATCAAATTGCCAAGAGACAAATAACAGATTGCATTGCACAAAACAAATTCATTTCTTTCCAACCTCTTCATTCTTCCCACCATATTTCTGCCTCCTTGTAGCCCATGTATTAATTACATGTATATACTGTTTAACAGTAAAACCAAACAGACACTAAGAACTTTTAATTTCTTTTTCTCTGATTGTAGGAGAATCGGGAGGTCTTCTCACATGGACTGACAGAAGGACAAAGTTGTATCTCCATTCTGTCTTTTGCATTGAAGCACAACACTACAGGTGTATTGATGACTGACCTGCTCAAACTTCTAAACTTATTCTCAGCTGAAACAAATGCAGTCCCTGCAAGCAAGTACTTTTTGGACAAGTCATTTGCTGGTGTAGATGAATTAGAATGCCATCATTACTGCAGAGTATGCACAACCTATCTAGGCATGGCAAAGTCACTGGAAGAAACACTTACATGTGTTTCCTGTTCCTCACCCATAACAGTGAAAAACAGTTATCAGGATGGGCATTACTTCATATATTTGCCATTGAAGGATCAGCTGAAAGATATTCTTGAGAATCAGGGCATGCATGATGTCTGCTTAGGTGCTGTTGACCGCAGTAGGCATGTAATAAATGACATATGTGATGGTACTATCTATCAAACCCTGAAATCTAGAACTGAAGCTGATTTCCTGTCGCTTACATTTAACTGTGATGGTGTACCAGTCTTTAAATCATCAAAATTCAATATTTGGCCGATATTGTGTTGTGTCAATGAAATACCCCCTGTAGCTACCCTGGTTTTCTTGTCTAAAAAAAAGGACTTCACGCTTCGAACTGATGATCATGTGTCAATTTTTAATCTCTTTCTACACCGTAAACACCGTGAAAACTAAAAGACAGACAGAGAAAACAGCTTAGTTTACATACAATATCTTAAACTTATAATACAAAACAATATATATTACCGTGTTCGCCAACATGCCACCAGCGGTAGCCAAACAGCACCTCTTGGTGTACTCTCCTTACACCTTCCCGCTTTCTCTCTCTCCCCTGTCTACTTCCGGGGCAAAGCGAAGGTCACACGGTAAGTATTTTATAAATAAAATGAAAACCAACAACAGTGGTGTTCTGACATCCCAACATCTGACAACAGAACAACCACAACTCATCACCATGAGAACAAATGTGCTGACATCATCGTCAGCTACACTCCCATCAAATTACCCTTGATAACAATGAAGATGTTACACTATACACTTCATAAAACACATCAAGGTAATTTCCATAGAAACCCTTTTTTTTTTTTTTTTAAGTGTAGAAATGTACAATAGGTACCCTTTAAGTACTTTCAACAAGAAGAACCAACTTTTGAACAGGTCTATCAATAATGGATGGCTTATGTAAGCGTTCTCCCTTCTTTCCCAGTTTCCTGTCCCCGACTTGTAAAGTCACCTTCCTCACCTGTCCATCATCACCCTCATGTACCTCAATAACTTTAGCAAGTGTCCATTCATTACGAGGGGTGTTCTCATCTTTGACTATTACAATATCCCCAACCCTCATGTTACGTTTAGGGGTATGCCAACACTGTCTCAGAGTAATATTAGTGAGATACTCTTTCCTCCACCTATGCCAAAACTGCTCTGACAGGTACTGAACTCTTCTCCAGCGCTTTTTAGCATACAAATCTTCCTGTACAAAGTTACCCGGAGGGGGAAGTGTAACAGAACCTTTCATGGTGATTAAATGGTTTGGTGTTAGGGGCTCTAAACTCTTGGCATCACTTATGCTATCAACAGTTAGTGGGCGGCTGTTTACAATATACATTGTCTCATACAGAAAAGTTCTCAAGGATGCATCATCCAGTCTATCACCAGTTTTGGCAAGAACTTTACATAGCACGCTTCTAACTGTCCTGATCTGACGCTCCCATGCTCCTCCTGCATGGCTCGAGCTTGGTGCATTCATAAGAAAGTCACATTGCTTTTCTGCCAGATAGGATTTCACTCTGTCATTGTCCATTTCACTTAAAGCTCTTTCCAGTTCATTTTTTGCACCCGTGAAATTAGTTCCCTGGTCTGACCTGATCTGTCTAACAGACCCACGGATCGCTACAAAACATCTTAAAGCATTGATAAATGCATCGGTTGTCATATCATCTAGCATTTCAATATGGATTGCTCTACAACTTAAACAAGTGAACAGAAGACCATACCGTTTATAAACTTTACGACCCTGTCTGGTATTAAAGGGGCCAAAGCAGTCCATGCCACAATAGGTGAAAGGTGGCGATGGGTCAATGCGGTCGAAAGGTAGATCTGCCATCCTCTGTTGCTCAGGTGGTGCGCGGACTCTCCTGCACCACACACATTGTCTGATGAACTCAGCTACTGCTTTACTTCCACCGACAATCCAGTAGCCATTTACTCTGATCTCATTCAAAGTTTGCCCTCTGCCATGGTGCTGGGTCTTATCATGATAATGTGCAATAATGAGACGAGTAGTAACACAGTCTTTAGGTAGGATTACAGGATGTCTCACTTCAAAACCTGTTGAGGCCTTTCTTAACCTTCCTCCTACTCTCATTATGCCATCTTGAAGGAATGGGTCCAGTTCAAAGAGTCTGTGGTTGTGGGGCAACTTTTGAGACTGATTCAGTTTGTTTATGTCCTTTTCATATGCATCTTTCTGTGCAAGTTTGACTAGTGTTAGCATGGCTTGTCGTCTTTCCTCCACATTTGGAGGGTCCGTTGTTTTAATCCTCTTTGCCATTCGTTTGATCCGAGCAATGACATTGACTGCAGCGTTCCAATTTGAGAACCTTGCCAAATGGTCTTTGATGTCACTTTGTTGTGTTGACTCAATTTTCAGCACTTGGATTGTTTTTATTTCAGGATCTCCCACCATGAGCCCTGGTGGCATGCTCTGTTCTGTCACAATGTCTTTATCCCAAAGAAACTTGGGACCAGTGAACCAGTTTGAGTGAATAAGGTCTGACACTTTTAAGCCTCTTGAGGCATGGTCAGCTGGGTTTTCGTTCGTGTCAACATAATGCCATTGTTCTGGGTTTGTAGTTTCTCGAATTCTTTGAACACGATTTGTACAAAAACATGAAATCTTTTAGCATCATTGTTAATATAACCAAGTACCACTCTTGAATCTGTCCAAAAGTACTCTCTGTCAACTTTGAGCTCAAGTTCTTTTTTCAACATGTAGCTAACAGCAGCGGACGTTACTGCAGCTGTTAGTTCCAACCTTGGGATTGTGACTATTTTGATTGGCGCGACTCTGGCCTTGCCCATGACTAATGTACAATGTACTTTTTGTTCACTCACTAATCTGATATAAGAACACTGACCATAGCCTTGACTACTCGCATCAGAGAAGTGGTGAAGCTCAACTCTTAGGACTTTACCAAAGTTCACAGGCTTAAAACACCGGGGAATCTGAATAAACTTAAGATTTTCTAAATCATTCATCCACCCCTCCCACCTTAGCTTTAGTTCTGAAGGTAGCGGATAATCCCACCCAATGCCCTTTTGACACATCTCTTGTAACACTCTCTTTCCCTCTAGAATGAAGGGGGCTAAGAACCCTAAGGGATCGTACAGGGATGCCACAACAGACAAAATACCTCTCCTAGTCATTGGTTTCTCATTGAGTGTTACCTGAAAGAAGAAGTTGTCACTTTCAATGTCCCATCTTATGCCTAGCACTCTTTGCACTGGGAGGTCACTGTAGTTGAGATCAACATCTTTTATCTCCACAGCTCTCTCTGCAGGATCGATCAAGTCTAGGACCTCTCTGTTGTTTGACAGAAACTTGTGAAGATGCAGTTTTCCTTTTGCACATAAAGCTTGAGACTCTTTCACAAGTTTGACTGCCTCTTTAACTGACTCTACACTTGTAAGGCCATCGTCCACATAGAAATGTTTTTTGACAAAGTTAGCGGCTGATGGGTAGTCTCTCTCATTTTCACTGGCCAGATGCTTCAAGCCAAAATTGGCGCAGCCAGGGGATGAGGACGCACCGAATAAATGAACTTTCATTCGGTACTCTGTGGGCTCTGAATCTGTGTCCCCATTGTCCCACCAAAGGAACCGTAAATAGTCTCTGTCCTCTGGACTAACATGGAACCTGTGAAACATCTTCTCAACATCACACATGACTGCAATGTTGTGCTTACGAAAACGACAGAGTACTCCAGTAAGGCCATTTGTAAGATCAGGTCCTGTTAGTAGGTGGTCATTTAGTGCCGTTCCTTCAAACTTTGCTGAGCCGTCGAATACCACCCTGATTTTGTCCGGCTTGCGTGGGTGATAAACTCCTTGATGCGGTATATACCAGACATTTCCTTGAGCTGGTTGTGATTCTGCCTTTTCTGCATCACCGTCTCTTAAAACTCCTTCCATGAACTTTACATAGTCAGCTTTGAACTTTGGATCTCTGTCGAGTTTCTTTTTAAGCTGCTTGAGGCGAACCAGAGCCAAAGTTTTGTTATTTGGGAGCTGTGGGCGTGCTTTAAAGGGCAGGGGCATTTCAAGGTGTCCATGCTCATTATGTTTGATTTTGTCATTTAGCATCTGAAGGAACTGGATATCCTCTTGGGATATGTCACTACTACTCTGTTTGGTGTCTGAGAAGTTTGACTCAAGTACCTTAATGATGGCTGAAGGGGTTACAGGGGGAACCTCTTTTACAGACACTCTGTGACATAAACCAGTTACATTGCTAGCATTTACAAGTTGGGGTGCCCCTCCTACAATGCTCCAACCTAGATCTGTCCTAACGGCGTAGGGCTCACTGTCACCACCAATGATGACCTCTCTGGGGGCTAGGGCTCTGGAGCAATCGTACCCTATCAAAAGTCCAACAGCACAGTCCATTAAAGGGGGCATCTTTTGAGCTAAGTTAGCAAGGTGTTGCCATTTGCTTGCTGTTTGACGAGTAGGGATATGAGCACGCTCAAGCGGAATAAAGTCTCTGGTGTAAGCTTGGGGTAACTCGATGCTAGTATTTGAGTAAAACCCTCTGATCTTAAGTCCTTGCACTCTTTGACTTTTCACAATAGTGTCTCTTTTGACCATAGTGGCAAGCTTTAGTTTTACTGGCTCTGTAGCAACCTGCAGCTTTTCACACACCTCCTGATCAACAAAGGTGTGAGTACTTTGAGTGTCTAATAGAGCGTATACCAAAGTTTCACTACCAGGAGCCTGAACTGATGAAATCCACACAGGCACAATCATTGACGTGCTGCCATTCTCACCCCCTCTCACAGAGCATGAGAGAGAGGTGGTAGTTTCACTTACTGTGTTTTCTGCAGGGGGCTTGTCTGCTGATGAGCGGTCCTCATGCAGTGGAGTTGGATGGCTCTTTTTGCATATGCCACACATTGCTCTGTTTTTACAGTCTTTGGAGTTGTGGCCCTTTCTCAAACAAGCAAAGCACAATCTGTTGTCCTGTATGTATTTTTTCTTGCCGTCTGCAGACATTTCTGTGAGCTTTTGACACTTGTGTATGGAGTGGTCCTCTCCACAGCACGCACATTTGCTTGAATTTGAGTTTTGTGATGTGAAGTCTTTTTCCTTTGCTTCTTTGGACTTTACATGTTCTGCATTGGACTTGGATGCAGAGCTGGATGTCTCTGAGGCTTTTACATTGGTGACAAACGCGTTTGCTTTTGTGCGCTTTGTTTCTCTTGTTGGAATATCTGCAGGTGGTTTCAGAGCGTGTAACGATGATACAGGGTTACAAGCGATGCGTGCCTCCTTAGAGATGAAGGAAGCAAACTCATAGAAGCTTGGATAGTCCTTGCCTTTATCCAGCTGCTCTGTAACATTACGATTCCACCTTGATGTGATCCAGTCTGGGAGTTTAGTCAGCATCTTCTGGTTCTCCTCACAGTCATTTAGAACCTGTAGACCTTTAATGTGAGGCATAGCATGACTGCATGTTTGAAGAAAATCGCTAAACTCTCTCAGCTTAAGATATTCCTTGCCACCTATCTTTGGCCACTTGTTAAGTTTCTCTCTAAAGGCTCTCTGTACTACAAATGAATGCCCATATCTAGCATTCAGCCTATCCCATGCTTGTTGATAAGCTTCCTCATCTTTTCTGTAGAAACTGCCTTCTAGAGTAGATTTAGCCTCTCCTGCTATGTACTTTTGCAGATAAAATAATCTGTCTGCAGGATTTAAACATCGCCTTTCTATCAGAGCTTTAAAGCTTGTGCTCCACTCTATAAACTTAAGAGGGTCACCTGAAAATACAGTAGGCTCTGGCGCAGGAAGTCTAGTGAGAGCAACTGACTCATGTAAAGCCTGCATAAATGCTTCATTCTGTGTGGCTGGCTGATATACACGTTCAGTATGAGATGATAGAATAGCACTGCCTTTGCTACGTATCAAGCTATGACTCTCTTCTTTCACTTTCATCTCTTCTTCAGTGTACACCCTCAACTTAGCCTGCATTCTTACTATCTCTTTCTGTTTTTCAAGCTTTCTCAGTTCTTGACGCTGTGCTTCTATGGCCTCTTCCATGTCATTTTCAGCTTGCTTTGCAGCCAACTCTGCAGCAATTTCTGCTCTTTTGTTTGAGATGCTGGGCGACTCTGAAGAACGTTCAGAACGGCAGTCACGTGCAGACACTCTGGTGGCAGTAGACCCATATATAGACCTGGCATAGTCATTGTCAAGAAGAGCACGTAACTTTGCCTTCTCTGCCACAGCATCAAACTCTCCCGCTTCTTCGGTTACTCTGACTCTCATTAAGCGCAGCAAATCACATGTAACAGCTGAGCATGCATCTATTTTCCTTCTGATTTCTTGACTTGGAGCTGTATTCCTTCTTATGCCATCATACAGCTCTTTCAGTTCAGCGTCAAGTTTTTCAGCTTCATCCATCATGTTATACAGATCTTTTTCTGAGCATGCTTCCTTTAATATTGTCCGAATGTCTCTTACTCTAGATTTCCATTTTTCATACACTGCAATAAACCTCTTTTCTTTTTGTACAAGTTCTTGCTCCTTTAAATATTGCATTTTAAGAGTAAATCGTTTTTCGCGAGAGGATTTTCTTGATTTTGACTCATCTTTATCTGGTTCAGCACATTCTTTCTCTTTAACATTTACTTTATGTTGGGTCTGAACATCCTCTTCACTATCAGATGATTTACTTTCTGGTGAGGTCATTTTGCTTGTATTTGATTTAGTTTGCAGTGTTTTTCTTTATTTGTGTCCTTTCAATTTCTTGAACTTACTTTCATCAGTGGTTGGGCTGATATTCGTAGTTGCATCTGACTTTAGGATTTGGAAACTTGCTCCTGCAGTCGATGTGCGCAGAAGTATGCGCCTTGCCATAGAGTGAAGACAAATCACGGTCTCTGGCGCCGCCGTCTGGATGCATAGGGAAGCACAGCCAACAGCCACGTGCGATGAAACAGGTCACGTTTTCACTGTAGCTACCCTGGTTTTCTTGTCTAAAAAAAAGGACTTCACGCTTCGAACTGATGATCATGTGTCAATTTTTAATCTCTTTCTACACCGTAAACACCGTGAAAACTAAAAGACAGACAGAGAAAACAGCTTAGTTTACATACAATATCTTAAACTTATAATACAAAACAATATATATTACCGTGTTCGCCAACATGCCACCAGCGGTAGCCAAACAGCACCTCTTGGTGTACTCTCCTTACACCTTCCCGCTTTCTCTCTCTCCCCTGTCTACTTCCGGGGCAAAGCGAAGGTCACACGGTAAGTATTTTATAAATAAAATGAAAACCAACAACAGTGGTGTTCTGACATCCCAACATCTGACAACAGAACAACCACAACTCATCACCATGAGAACAAATGTGCTGACATCATCGTCAGCTACACCCCCTGAGAGCAGAGATAAGCATTTACTCTTGTGTGCATTGTGGTTTGGGTCCCAAAAGCCAGAAATGACCTGTTTCTTTAATCCATTTGTGAAAGAATGTACCGATCTTTCTCAAAATGGGTTTAACTGGAAGCATCCTGTTGATCAGTCAGTGAGGCATATCAAGGTGCATCCATTGTGCTGTGTGTGTGATGCGGTTGCAAGACCATTACTTCAGAATTTTAAACAGTTCAATGGGGAATATGGCTGTGGAACTTGCCTTCACCCTGGTGTGCAAGTTAGGAAAGGAAAAGGAAACTTGAGAGCTTATACATGTTTGCACGAGGTGCCGAGTGACAGAAAGCATAAAACTACAGTTGAAATTGGACAGATTGCCGAAAGAGAAGGGAGAACTATATTGGGCGTCAAGGGTCCATCTGCTCTTGTGAACTTACCTAAGTTTGATCTAATCAATGGGATGGTCCCTGACTATATGCACTGTGTGTTGCTTGGTGTGTGTAGACAAATGGCATCTGTATGGATGAATTCTAAGAATTACTCTGAACCATGGTACATTGGCTCACAAATTTTAACCATGGACAGATATCTTTTAGCAATAAAACCTCCAGGAACTGTTGCTCGAGTTCCAAGATCACTCACCCAACGCAAATTCTGGAAAGCCCATGAATGGCAACACTGGCTGTTGTACTATAGCTTGCCAGTTCTGAAAGGCATTCTTCCACAGAAGTATCACTCTCATTGGGCATTACTGATAGAGGGTGTAAGTACTTTGTTGGGGTCTGAATTAAATACAGATCAGATAAATCATGCTCATGACGCATTGGTGTACTTTGTTGGGGGTGTGCAGTCACTTTACGGAGAAGAAAACATGACATTCAATGTTCATTCACTTCTGCATTTAAGCCAAAGTGTTGTGAATTTTGGTCCTTTATGGACCCACTCAGCTTTTATGTTTGAAGACTTCAACGGATTTCTCCTGAAACAAGTCAAAAGCAGTCAGGCTGTACCACAACAGATATGTAAACGAGTGATGTTGTCACGTGCTTTTCCACGCTTGGAAAAGCAGTTTCTTGCAAATGCACCACCAAAAGTGAAAGATTTCTGTGCTGAAATGAGAACCAAAAGACATGTAAAGAAATGTGCACAGTTCTCAGAGGTGACTGCGCTTGGTCCTCCAAATGTGACATTAGTCTCTTTATGCGATCAAGCTGCCCTTCACACACTAAGAGAAGTTCCTACAAATTCTGTGGTTAAGTGCTACAAGAGAATTGTTGTGAATGGAGAAGTTGTTCATGGTTCTACCTACAAGAAAACAAAGCAAAGAAACAACTCTGTTGTGGTTCTGAAGGATGGGACTATTTTTAGAGTCTCCCACTTCATTGACACAGGTGATGAGCATTTATATGCCATTGGGAACTTTGGTAATTGCACAGTGCAGAAGTTAGCCAGAGGTAGTCTTATCAGAACTCCACTAAACTACATGTCAATGGTACACTTTCCAACGGGCTTTCATAAAGCCATAAATGCTGCACAGATAGTCAGACCGTGCATGCATATCCATTGTCCACAGTCCAGCTCAATTGTATGTCAGCTACTTGGCAGATACTATTGCAAATAAATTAAGTCAGTATGAATATCATTTATTCCTTTAGGGTTTCCAAGAAAGTGATTATTGTTTCTTTTGTTAGTGTCATTTATGAGCAACAGTTGTCATTAGTATTTTCAACTATAATGAACTAATACAGGTGAACAAAATATGAATTCATTCTTCATACATACCCTGTGATATCAGCATGTATATTTGGTAAAAAAGATCACTGTTCCAAGCAGGGGCATGTTCACATGATGCTATGATGAATATTGTTGTAATATTGCATTAGTTTTGTAAAGCTAAACAATCAAAAACATTTTACCTCTGTAAATTGGAAAAAGAAATATGTATATTTTTATATTTAAGATATCTGATGTCTAATTTAAGATGTCTGATGTCTAATCTGTATGTAATTTTTTTTTTTTTTTTTTTTTTCCAAATTAAAATATTTTTCACAAGTAAGGCATGAGTATGTTGTTGTTTTGCTTGCACAGTACCTATTACTTTTAAATCCTTGGAAACTTGGAAATACCATTCATCAATATTACTTACTTATGAAATGCTGAAGAAAGAACAAGATAGATCAACGTTAACTAGCACTTTGATCTATCTTAAGTTTAAGCATTTACTCTTTGTAAATCCTTAAACTGTCCTTTGTTCTTGCTGGTACATCATCTCAAGTGGCCAAAAACATATTGGCATACAGGTACAAAATTATACACTGTGAAACGAGTTTAATTAACCAGACACTTTTTAATCAAATTATTGGATATTAATGGGAACACTTCACCTAATTCCACCCGAATTCTCCATTGGTCCAGGGAATGTGATCTTCACCAAATTGATTTAAAAGTATAGGCTATAAGAAAAAACAACAGACCTACCACAGACCTGTTCTTTGTCATCTTAGCTCAGGTGCTTTCTTGTAACTACTGTAAGATTATGATGTTTTAGAATATCTTATTTATTGGTGTGTTTCCTATAACATTTCAGTGTAAATTAATGCTTGGCAAACTCTTTTCTAAGGATATTGTATGAATATTTAGTGTTATCTACAGTCCTTATAAGTTAGAAATTCATGTAAGTTTCATATTATATGCATTTACTAAGGGTTTTACATCTGATTTAACTGTCATGTATGCTGCATATGAGATTCTGATAAAGCATATTTAAATTTTGTAAAATTTATCTATATCTTTTCCATATAGTTATAACTATACAAGAAATGAAAGAGAAAAGGCAGAAAGAAGCGTCATCGTATGTTATCTGCCCCTTTTCCAGACAATCCTTTAACACTGATAGTGATTTTAAAACATTTCAAATCAACACATTTCATTTCAATCACAAATATTAATCAATTGCAAACAGAAATTTTCACTTTTACGCACAACTATAGTTTTCTTTTTCATACATACATATTGCACTGGATTTTATGTGTTTATTATGTCTTTTTGTATTTGAACCTTTGATTTCTTATCAACACTATTCCATAAATTAACTCCTTTCACAGCAATGCTTTGTTCGTTTTATCATTTATTTCTGGGGATCATCTATAGAATGTCTGGTGCCCATTAGGCAAAGGGTGACGGACAGGTTTTACTGTTGGAGTTTATTTTATTTAAAGGTGCATTCTGTAACTTTTCTGGTGTTGGGTCTGTCACCTGCTTGTTTCTATGGATATTCTATAGTTTGGTGGTCTCGCACCGCACTTTGGAAAAGACTTTGGAAAACATCTCGGAGAGGTTAGCGGCTATGGATCGCAGACTGGATGGAACTTTGGCTCTAATTCGCAACAGGGATAACATCTAGGAGAATTTTTGGCTGCTCTGCATAGAGAGATGACCTTGAGACCAATTGGACAAACAAGAGCAGTGTTTAAAGAATTGGTGCAGCTGCTCGCTCTAAAACTATAACAACGCAATCTTATCTTTTGGCCTCCCCAAGCCAGTACTGGTCACGACCAAGGCCGGGCTGGTGTCAAATCGCCCTGAGATTACAGCGGAGGGAGCCTGGCCCCTCCCTAACCCCCTCGCAGCTTTGTACCCCTGACCGGGTGGGCGGGTCCGTTGTATAAGCGTCGTCAGTGGCTGCAGGATCCGGATGCTGTCTTGCCTGAGTTGGACTTTCTTACTCCCCTCCCCTCCCCTGTTGCTAGTCCTGTGTAATGTTTGTACTGTGTTTTGACTATGTTGCTGATGCTCGGAGGTGTTTTTATTTTGTGCACTCATTCCATATGATGCCCCTGTCAGGAGCATGGTCTGGGGTTGATTCACTTTTGTTTTTTTTCTCCTCCCCCCCCTGTCCTCATGTGATGCTGTATTTCATTTCTACTGGAATTTCCCCACTGTGGGACTAATAAAGGCATATCAATCAATCAATCAATCAATATGTCATTGCTCTGCCTAGAATGTTCCACAGTATGACATTAAACTGCTCTATCTTATATTTATTCAATTACAGGTTTTATAGCTCAAAAATACCTTGAAAAACAGACTTTTCTCACTGCGAGTAGGATTGCCTCTCCACAGATCTGACCTGTGATTTGGTCTGATTTTGTCTCCATGAAGATGGAAATGTTTAATACCATACTGTGAAACATTTCTCCATTTCTTCATGGAGAAAAGCATTTGACAGACCCTCCACCAGAAAAGTTACACAATGCACCTTTAAGGCTTTTTTTGTTGGTTTATCATAACATTCTATAGGCCTACATTATTTAATACAGATGGGGGAAGCTAAAGTTAATATAGCTGGAATGCGGGTTTGTGTTGTCATACAGTGAGTTCTTGGGTCTTTTTTTTCATCACATTTATTGCATATATACATACAAATTATTATGAACAAATTATTATAAACAAACATACAAGAAAAACTGTCTCTTCCCCCCATCTGGGAGTATGACATCATCACATTCTAAAATCAGAAAACCACTAATCTATATAATGAAACTTAATTGTGTTGTGTCACAGCGAACCTGAGCATCTACCCAGACAGGGCCCAGTACTTCGAGATGCACAGCTTCACTGCAACCTGCCCCCTGGCCTGGAGCTTTGTCAGGATTACCCGCTTTGTGTCCAGCCCTCAGTCGTGTGCTAGGCCCTGGGGTAATCCGCAGGGGCAGTCCTGTGTGGTGAATAAACTGCTCCAGACAGACTCTGGACAGTACTGGTGTCAGGACCAGGACCAGAAGACAGAGTGTAGTCGCGCGGTCAACATCATTGTCATGGGTAAGACTGGAGTTCTTTAATCCACAAGGAGGCCACCTGGCCTTTTCTTTCTACCATGTTATCAGGGTTAAAGGTGCATTGTGTAACTTTTCTGGTGGACGATCTGTCTAATACCTTTCTCCATGGAGATGTTATTGCTTTGTCTGGAATGTCTATCTTCATGGAGACCAAGTTACAGATCAGATCATAATGCCTGTTTCTCTGGGTATTTTTGAGTTATAAAACCACCTGTAATTTAATAAATGTAAAGTTTAATGTCATACTGTGGAACATTCTAGGCAGAGGGTTGCCCCTCCTGTGCTCGAGAGGAGTAAGAAGGTAAACCCTGACTTTGGGGTGTTATTAATATCATGTTTCAAGTTTTACATTTTACATTTATTAATAACAAAAAAAGAATTGTACTATTATCTCTGTACTAACTATGTAACTAACTAACAACTCAAAATGGCGGCCAGCCCGTGACACTGACACTGTACTTGCACGTGAACTGCAACTTTAACATGTACATTCTGTGCTGAACCTTTACAAAAATGTACAAAATAAATGCTCAGGCATGTTTGTCAATAGCTCACACAGTTTAATAATAATCTAATAGTGAACTCAAAATATACCCGTTCCATCTCCCCACGGCTGTAACCTTACTGCGCTACCGCTACCACTTAAAAATGTGTTTTACACACAACTCTGCTTCGACCAGTGTTCACACATATATATTAAAGGTATTATGTACATATATATTAAAGGTATTATGTACATATATATTAAGGGTTTTATCTCAACACCAGGACTGTTTGGATGTGACACAAATGACTTTTTACCAATCTGAGAAAGGAATAGGAATATTCACGCTTACCAGAAGATGTTGGAAATACGTGGATGGCGACTTCCGGTGTAGTTACCGACACTGGGCATGTGATAAAACCTTAGACTGTATTAAAAAGTGGACTAAGCGAGTGTGACATCATCCATAGCGTTAAGCGCCACTCAAATGAAGCTCGAATTTGGAGCCAATAGCGAAAAAAACCCAAAAAAACAGGATCATGTAGAGCAGATTAATACAAACATTTTAAGCAGTTACAGAGTTGCAGCAGTTACAAAGAGAGTGACAGCAATACAAGCCAATGAGAGCCAGGGTCAGTAGGAAGAGCCTGCATGCGAACTTCCTATTTGGAAAGCGACGGCTAGTGCCTTAACTATGTCCATTTATATATACAGTCTATGGATAAAACCATGGATTCAGCAGCAGCGTCTTCACAACCTGCCAAAGCTTTCCATGGAGGACGGGACTCTGACTGTAGCTTCAATGTCACCCACAGGCAGCTGGTCGTAACTGTTGATCTGCTGAACATAATGGAACGCTACAATGACAGCTTTAGGTTAGACAAATTTTAATACACAAATTAATAGGCAATTTAGAAAAGGAAAAAAGAAAGAATACAATGACATCTAGATGAAGAAAACTGGGCAGTTTTCTCAGTTTTCCCAGATTTTGTCAACAGAGCCCAAACGTCTTCCGGTTTTGTGACGTAAGCGTGAATAGAGCCTATACAAGGGACAGACATGGATCTATAATTAAAAACTGGATAAGACAGGCCCCCTCTGTCCTGACTCCAGATCGATTAGTGGCCGCTCCATTGGTGCTGTAGCTCCAACCTAGAAAGAAGTGTCCCGTAGAACACAATGCATTTTTGGTGAAATCAAACTGCCCGTGTTTGGCTGAAAGGGCATCCACAGCTTTCATAAAGGTCGGATTTGTAGGGATTTTTCTGTATTTTTACAATATAAACTTAAAACAAAAAAGTAAATCGTCAAAGCACTTTAAAGTCAGCTTTGGAAGAGTTAGTGTAGAAAAGGCCCCCTTGTGGCAGCTAGGAGCCACTGACTTTGACACTATCTCTCTCTCTCCTCACTTGCCATGCACCTCACTCCACCTGGACTCTTGTCCAATCAGAAGACGCCTTGGACTTTTCATTCCGCAGCGGTGGTCAGTCTGTCGGAGAGGTCGTTTAAAGCAGCAGTGTTTTAGTAGCGCAGACTATTATACCTGCCTTTTGTGTATCAGCTGTCCTCTAACTGTGTGTATTGTGCGTCTTATGCAAGTAAGTGTTTGTTGTTCAACGCGTGTAATTGAGCGAGTTGTTACATCGTATTTTCTGTTCTTTGTTGTGGTATAAGTTAGCCTGGGCCTACTGTACCTCGAGCCTTGTGCCACATTATATGTATAATGTTATGTGTTTGGAATGTAAAAACTTTCCCAGTCTGTCTGCCCCAAAGAATGCTGTGCTCCCCCAGCTCAGAAACACAGAGAGACGGTTGGTGAAAGCCCCAGACTTAGCCCAGGTCTACAATGCCGAGATCCAGAGACTCGAACAGGCGGGCTATGTCGCTAAGCTTTCACCGAGCTCAGAGAACACGTCAAGCAGCTGGTACATACCCCATCATCTTGTTGAGCACAATGGGAAGCACAGAGTGGTTTTTAACTGCTCCTTCCAGTTCCGGGACATTGATCTGAACAAACTCCTGCTCCCTGGCCCAACACTCGGTCCGTCCCTGCTCGCTGTCCTACTGCGATTCCGAGAACACTGTGTGGCCTTCAGCAGTGACATAAAGGGTATGTTCCACCAGGTCAGGCTCCTTCCAGAAGATCAGCCCCTCCTTCGCTTTCTCTGGAGGGAACTGAGGCGTGAAGCAGAGCCCACAGTCTACCAGTGGAAGGTACTTCCATTCGGCACCACTTGTAGCCCCTGCTGTGCTACATATGCCCTACAGAAACATGCCATAGACAATACCCAGCCAAATGATGCAGTGAGGGCTTCAGTGCTGAAACACTTCTACGTGGACAACTGCCTTCAGAGTGTGGCCTCAGTCAAAGACGCCAAGGCCATCATCACACAGCTGCAGAAACTCCTAGCTGAAGGCGGATTTGAGTTGCGTCAGTGGGCTAGCACCCACCCAGAGACAATCCGTCACCTTCCTGCTGAGGTGAGATCGGCCAGCGCTGAAAAGTGGATTGCCCAAGGTCACCCAGGTCAGGAGGAATCAGCCCTGGGCCTTAAGTGGGACTGTCAAGAGGACACCCTGTCCTTCAAATGCCGAACTGCTGTTGCCACAGGGGACGTCGTCACCATGCGCTCCATCTACAAAGTGTTGGCGAGCCAGTACGACCCCCTTGGATTTCTGGTGCCCTTCACCACCAGGGCCAAGGTTGTCATCCAACACCTGTGGGACAAAAAGCGCGACTGGGACGACCCGGATCTACCAGATCACTTACTTGCTGCATGGAGGGAATGGAAGAACGAGCTGCCACTGCTGCAAGGTATCACACTTCCAAGGTGTTACACCACCCCTGATTTGGACTCCTCCACTAGCCTTCGTGAGATCCACGTGTTCTGCGATGCCTCGGAGCAAGCCTATGGCTCTGTAGCTTATCTCAGAACAGAGAACCCTGAAGGTGAGGTACAAGTGGCCTTCGTCACTGCAAGATCCAGAGTTGCTCCTAGAAAGCAGCAGTCGACACCACGCTTGGAGCTGTGTGCAGCTCTTACCGCCGCGCAAATGGCAAATCTCCTCAAGACTGAGCTCACACTCCCCATTCACCGTGTTGTGCTTTGGACTGACTCGACTACTGTGCTTTCATGGCTTCAGTCTGAATCATGTAGATTCAAAGTGTCTGTTGGCACTCGTGTGGCAGAGATCCAGGATCTCACAGCAGGTGACACATGGCGCTATGTAGAATCTGCACTGAATCCAGCTGATGACATAACACGTGGCAAACCTCTTGCTACCTTGACCTCAAACAGCCCCTGGGGCCAAGGCCCGAATTTCTTGTGGTGTTGCCAAGACACATGGCCACAAACTCCCCAGTTGCAGCCTGCTACATTTCAATCTGAGGAGCTCAAGAAACCTCCCTTCTGTGGTCTTACCTCTCCAGGTCCTCTGCCAGATGCAGAACAGTTCTCCACATTCAAGGACCTCCTGGTTGCTACCGTCCAAGGGCAACACGGGGCGGCCTCAGGCAACGTCACAGCCGACAACTATCACCAAGCCCGTCAGAAGTGGAACACAGATAACCCAGACCTGCACATCGACAAGACAGTCCTCATTATCGACCCTCAACTGCCCCGCTCGCTGTGGCCAGTGGGCAAAGTGACTGGCATCACCTCTGGCCACGATGGTAAAGTACGGTCAGCAGAGGTGAAGGTGGGTGAAAGGACCTACACCCGGCCTGTAACACGCCTTATCCAGCTTCCGGAGCTACCAGACTAACCATTGGATCATCTACAGGTGCCTTTTCTCTAGTTGCAGATTTCCTACAGAAATCTGGGGGCGGCTGTAGAAAAGGCCCCCTTGTGGCAGCTAGGAGCCACTGACTTTGACACTATCTCTCTCTCTCCTCACTTGCCATGCACCTCACTCCACCTGGACTCTTGTCCAATCAGAAGACGCCTTGGACTTTTCATTCCGCAGCGGTGGTCAGTCTGTCGGAGAGGTCGTTTAAAGCAGCAGTGTTTTAGTAGCGCAGACTATTATACCTGCCTTTTGTGTATCAGCTGTCCTCTAACTGTGTGTATTGTGCGTCTTATGCAAGTAAGTGTTTGTTGTTCAACGCGTGTAATTGAGCGAGTTGTTACATCGTATTTTCTGTTCTTTGTTGTGGTATAAGTTAGCCTGGGCCTACTGTACCTCGAGCCTTGTGCCACATTATATGTATAATGTTATGTGTTTGGAATGTTGTTTTACTTTCATATTCGTATGCAAGCGTTAGTTTGCTACTTATGCAAGTTAGCACTGTGCGCCTCTTCTATTGGTTGTAGGCCCCGGGGAACGCCTCGTCACAGTTGCTAGTCAGGCCTCGAGCGGCCCGTGTAATTACATTCGTGGCCTACAGAGGGAGCCATACTTGTTGTACATTTTTGCGACCACTAGATGGCGCTATTCTATTTTTAATGCCATTTGTTTTCTGCCTTCTGAGGCAGAGCTGACACGGCCCAGTTTGGACTTTTGTAGTCATTTGTGTCAGTTTTGCCATGTTTGATAGGGTTTTTTCAGTTGTTGTATATTATTGTATAAGTTTTGTGATCATGTTGTTTACATTTTCACTTATTCATTATTGTTCATGTTTCTTGTTGTTTCAGAACCACACACAAACACACACACACACACACACACACACATACTCAGTTGTCTGCCATCACCATCGGACAGTACAAAATAAACAATCTCCAATCAAGTGAAGCATCTCCGTGATTCTTACCGATCACCTGCTGTGGGTTCTACCTTAGCGATCCAGTAAATAACTTTAAGTAGGAAGCACATCCTTCCTTACAGTTAGCCTAGCCCTGCTCTGCGCCCGCTCTAGCGCTTACTCTCTCTCTTTTTTTCTTTTTTTTTGTATTACACAGAAAATAAAAAAACACAAATTATGTTTGACAAGTACTTTCCAAAAAAACACAGAGTCTGGGCAGGTCCAAAATAGATGAGAGGCAGTTTCATTTTTCAATTTGCAGAATGTACAGTTTGTGTCCATTGTCCTCTGAGATTATTCTTTACCGGATAGCAGTGACGTAAAAGTTTATAGCAGATTTTCCCTTTGCTTATTGGTGATGAGATATTTGTGTGGTAATGTCCATACATCGTTCCATGGAATATTGTCAACAAAGTTTCTCCAGTGGTGAATCACATATGCAACCCTAGCTGTATTTCTTTGAAACAAATCTCTTATTTTCCTGTTTTGGTTTAACTGTGTTACAAAACAAGTTCTGCCAATCACAGTACTTCAAACAGACGACGGGTATGATAAGGCTGTGTTGGTTAAGTCCTTGAAGAGCATAAGGACCACACTAGGTATGGCGTCCATTACAACAGCACATTGTTTTGGGGTGACAGGGATTTTATAAGTATTTAGGAGTTCAGAGTAGTTCATCAGAAATCCACTGGAAATAACTGTTTTACATACAAAATATTGTTCTCAAACCAATTGGGAAAGAAAAGTGATTTGTTGCGGTATAAGATGTTACAGTTGTTCCAGATAAGGTATGAGTGGGGTGAGAATAAATGCTTATAAATGATGGACCACGCTAATAGCATCTGTTTATGAAACGCAGCCAGCTTAGCTGGTAGTTTTTCAATATTGTAGTTACACATTAATAGAAAAGACATTCCCCCCAGTTTGGAGAAAATGGCATTGGGAATGAAATTCCAGATTGATTTAGGGTTATGTAAAAATTTCTTAACCACTTAAGCCAAAAAAACCAAAAATGTTTCTGACGTCACAGGTTTTCCGGTGTAGGGCCAGTATCCAGGAAGTAACACGGAAGTAAAAATCTGTTTTGGAACGTTGTGCCAATGAGCACAGGCCATTGAAAATAATACAACGCCATCTTGGCTTCATCTTCGAGATTTTATTATAGTTCTATGGGGACAGATGATTGGTCTTCTGCATTATAGGACTGCAGGGTTTATTCCGCAACACTGCCCCTTGGAGTCCTCACTGGTATTGCATTGCACAGTTAAAGGCACTGTTTGCCTCCTGCAGACAATGTAATATTAAAAAAAATAGTGGGCGTCTGTTTTTAATTACAGAAATTAACACATGAAATGCATGTCTCAATTTGAGCTGAGGTTCAAAAGTGAAAGCTGGATCAATCCTCCTCTCCGTGACAGATGGTTCACATTAAAATGAGAATATCTGTGGGATCTACGAGAACAGCTGTAACTTTTCAAAACTAAAGTTGTAATTTGATGATAATGAAGTCACAGTCCCTTGGTAGTTCATTTTTTTACACAATGATTTTCCTTTTTGCCTTTGTCCAGAATGCCCTCTCAGTCTATGGATATCTTAAATGGGCTCAGAATAAAGCTAAAAGGGCAACTTGTTATAATGCACGGGAGTAGGACCCAAAAGCAGGCCAGAACTCAGGTAAGGTTAACAGGTTTATTGTACAGATGATATGGAAATGGGCAAAGGGGTCCGGTGGAGGCAGGCCCAAGGCAGGGGGGTCTGGAGGAACACAAGCCACGAGAAGAACAGGTGAGCCGAGAGGGGAGATCCAAGGAGCACTGGGAGCAGAGACAACAAAAAATTACAAAAAGGTTGGGGAACAACCATAAACGGTTTCAAAAACAAGTTCCAAAGAAGTATGAGCCACAAGCTAGTTACCGCTGTGGTAAACTGACGAACGGGCAGGGAGTGGAGGAAGAACCGGGCTGATATGGGCAGGAGTAGATTAGCGATGGATCTCAGGTGTGATGATGACCAGATGAAGACGACGCCTCCCAAGGCACATGACACAGAAGGGAGGGGGAAAGGGAAAGAGTAGAGAATCAGACTTACTTTATCAGACTTACTTTATTCTAATATATCTACTTTGTTCTTACAGTACTACAACTTCAACTTTAAACTTTATTCTTGTAAAATTTTACATGTTTTTTTTTTTTTTTTTTTTTTTTAGAAACGGGTGTGATCCTGGAGATCCCATCGCTCCCAGTGAAAGAAGGAGAGCAGGTCACTCTGAGATGCTCCTATAAAAAGGAAGAATTTGATAAGCCCACCTCAGACTTCAACGCCTCCTTCTTCTTAAACGGTTCCTTTTTGGGACTGTTTCCTGGAGGTCAGATGGTGCTTTCTCCTGTGACCCGGAAAGATCAGGGTCTGTATCACTGTGAGCACCCGACCAAGGCCCAGTCCCTGCAGAGTCTTCTCTTTGTAGAGCCGAATGGTATGTGACGTTTGAGAAATAATGTCACTCACACCACATTCACACATGGAAAAGGTGGGAGGTGTCATGCACAAGGACACAACAGCATGTATCAGTTGCAGCTGCAATTGAACCTTCAGGCACTTGGACATTTAACATCAGAGACAAAAATAAGAATGCCCAAACTATTTCCTACTTCAGGCTATAGAGTGTATATATACAAAGACATATCTAGCCCACAAGCCAAACAGGAAGTGAGCACTTTCTACTGAAAAACCATCACCCTGTTCCCTGTAAATGCTGCTGTTACACTCGTCATTCTGACCATAAATGTTATTAACCGGCTTTACATGATCCTAGGGTTTTTATTTCACTATTTTGTCCATTAACCAAGATTTGAACATTAATAACAGACCAATCAGGTGCTTTCTTTAGCCAAGGTGGTTCCTGCTAGCGTTAGCAACAGGTTTGATTGACACCATTGGTAAGCACCCATTAAACTAGCTATAACTGCTAGCCTCGATTGGCTTCATTGGGCTAGAGCCGAGCGGATCACACTCCCTCAGTCCCCTTCTATCTACATCTAGTCTACTTCTATCTAGTCTATTCTTAGGGCACTGTTTAGGGATCACACCATTTTTATTGGTGTTCAAATGCACTGGTCACTAGACCGGCCAGTAGCAAATGATAAATTCACTTCTGTCAATTGGACAGAGTTTTTTGATGGAATACATTTCACAGCTCATCCAAGCAGCTTCTTCAGTTTGTCCAGGTGACAGAACTGAATTTCTCCTCTGCTGTGGATCCTACCTGGACGACTGAGGGATTTCACAAACATCTAGACCAGACCCAGGCATTTTAAGGCCCCCGGGCCAAATACGTATTTGGAAGGTTGCCTGGAATTAAGAAAATAAAACCTACTTTCAAAATTTTACATAATGCGTGGACTAAAACCGCAGTGCTTTTACTTTGAAGCCTCTGTCAAAGCTCAACAGAGGCTCGATTTCTCTCACTGAACAAGTAAAAAACACTTAACTTTGACTTTTTTTCTGCACAGTTCGGTAGTTGGACAAAAACTGTGTGACATTTCTTGTATTATATTATTTGGCATAAAAAGAAATTGTGGTGTCTTAATAGAAAGTTAAAGTTAAACTCAGAAAGCATTGTGGGGTTAATGTGACTGAAAAAGACTTACAAATGTTTCACGTTTACCATTGTTTTGAATAATTTCACTGAATAAATTCAGTTTTTGTAAAATAACCTCACTCTCTCATTACCTAATAATAACACAGACTCTGACCAGCTTCTGTAAACAATGCCATTTACTGATTTCAACGTAGAAATAAAATTAATAACCACAATAGACTTCAAACTTTTGGCTTGTCCCTCCACAATATTTTTTGCTTCTCATTTGGCCCCTGGGGAAAAATAATTGCCCACCCCTGATCTAGACCAGCGAGTGTTTTAATTAAGCACTGCTGACCTGAAGATCCAGGACTCAGAGAATGATGTTGTGCATTGATTGACAGATGCCCCGCCCTCACTGGCCCCGCCCTCACTGGCCCCGCCCACCTCTGCTCCTTGGCCAATGGGAATCTCCCTGCCCAGACTGTTGTGCTTCCTGGTGCTGGTCCTCCTCTACACCTTCATCCTCGGCATCAGCATCTCCATTTACTGCAAGTGGACTCGAGGTACGGCCCTCTAAAGCTGCACTATGTCACTTTTCTGGAGGAGGGTCGGTTATTGCTTTGCCCAGACTGTTCCACTATGGCATTAAATTAAAATCGTATCCTCATTTATTCTTTTTTTTTAACCTTACTTTGAAAAACACCCATTCTTGTGAACGTCGTCAGCATATCGGAGCATCTCTTTTACCTAATAAATTTAATTCTGTACTGTGAAACATTCCAGGCAAAGCAGCAACACCTTGAGACGAGCAGATGGCGAACCCTCCGTGAGAAAGTATATTTAAGTCTATAAAACACAAACAGGCTCTGTGCACAGCAGCTCGCTAGCTAGCTCACGGTGTCTAAAATCTTTATCGAAAGCTTCAAATATAAATGGCAAAAGAAAATCTAATTCTGTCAACTGAACAAAAGTTTTAGAGTGAAGACGTTTCACCGCTCATCCAAGTGGCTTCCCGGTGTTTTTTATATGTAAATGTCTTCAGTTTGTGGTGGTGGTTTAATATTTATTATTCCTCAAAATTAGCATTAGCATGAGACCCATACATCTCCTTTTCTAAACACAGAAGTTTTCTCCTCATTTGTAAAAGTGTTTCACGTGTGTCAGTGACATCCACAGCTTCCTGTCCTCTGCCTCCTCTCTTCATGTTTATATGTTAATACATTTTAGAGCGAGTCACCAAAAACCCCACAGATAAAACTAGACAGGAAGTAGCGGCGCTAACAGTGAGGCGGCCGGGCGCTGTTGTCATAGAGACGAGTGTAAATAAATCACAACATTTGTCGATGAACTAAGCAGGTGCAATAAGATAAGATAAGATAATCCTTTATTTGTCCCACAATGGGGAAATTGCAGTGTCACAACGCAAGTTTCAGAAACAGTAGGAAAATAAGAGCATCAAAATCAAGATAAATAATAAGTATTTACAATCAACTAAAAACACAACACTGTAAAGCTAAATGTTGTGGATTTAAATTAATAGCTGTACTTTTTGTTTTCTTTTTTCAGCGCGAGCTGAACAAAAGGGGCAGGAGTTCGAGCGGGTTTCCCTCCGAAGAATCAGAGACGCTTAGCACCAGCAGGGGGCGCACAGAATGGATCGAGACTCTTAAAGATGATGTATGTAACTTTTCTGGTGGGGTTGGCCATATGCTCGTCTCCATGGAATGTTTCACAGTGTGGCATTAAAGCCATTTGTCTTGCATTTGTTCAATTACAGGTGTTTTTATTGCTTAAAATACTTTAATAAACAAGCATTCTTTCTGTGAATGGGGTCGCCTCTTCACAGATCTGACCTGTAATTGGCTCAGTGATGTCACCTGTTTGCTTTTATGGAGATACAAAAATTTAATACCATACTGTTCAACAATCAAGCAAAACCAATAACATCTCCGTGGAGACAAGAAGGTTGTGGGCCGTCCACCACAAAAAGTTACACAGTGCAGCTTTAATAAGCAGACACACATGTTTAAAGTGCATGTGACAGGTTTTCATGTTTTTCTAATCGTGTGTGTGTGTGTGTGTGTGTGTGTGTGTGTGTGCGTGTGTGTGTGTGTGTGTGTGTGTGTGTGCGTGTGTGTTAAAAAAAAAAGTCAGGGGTGAAAAGTACTCTAACCTGTCATATGCACTTAAAAAACATAATTCAAGCAAAATATTGTTAAAAGCTCAAGAATTTGACTTTGTAAGCTAACCACTCTGCCACTGTGTATGCACTTATTTCTGCAATTTCCCCATTGTGGGACAAATAAAGGATTATCTTATCTTATTTCTGTAGCTGTTTTTTTTTGTTGTTTTTTTTTAACATTTGAATGTTTGTTTAAAAGGCCTGTTCCTGATTTAAACCACGAGTCTACAACATGTTTTAGTTTGAACTTTTAGCCCCAGTTAACTTGAAAACTACTGCTTCGTTTATTATTACCATTTATATATTTTTTACTCTTTGTTATTATAATATATTGTGATGTGTGAGCTACTGTGTCCAAATAATTTCCCTTGTGGATTAATAAAGTTTGTCTAAGTCATGACATCACAAGGTGGAACAGCATTTTCAGCTTTTGGAGATGTAGACAGAATAATAATAAAGGATTACTCAAATGTGTGTGAATAAAACAAAACACCAGGTCTGTTTTTGAGGAGGTAAATGCATTCTAACATTATCATCTTAAAGCTCACAAGTCAAATTTGTGTAATATATAGAACCTTTAATGTGCCTTTTTGGATAATAAAAGGTCACCCTGTAGTTAACAGTAGTTCTTTAGTTGTATGTATGTAGTTATTACCTGATAAAATGCTGTGTGAAATGAATAGACTATATTCTCTATCAACTTTTAACTAACAAATCATGGTGTAAAGAGCATTTATATTGACAAGAGAAAAGGCACTTTATAGCTGATGTGTTTCATGTTCTGAGAATCATTTCCTTGCAAAGACTAGAGCCAGAAATATTTCCGTTTGTGGTTTTGTGCTTTGTGTGTTTTTTTCAGGTGGCTGAGGTGACACATATGAATTATAAGCACTTTTTTTTCCACTAACATTAAAGCATTATAAAAAACTATGGCTTACATTGCACTAAAAGGCCCATATTACGCTGTTTTTCTGATTTATGTTGTTATGTTGTTTCCTCATCACAAACAGACCTGGAGTTGGGTGTCGTTTCATTCACACGTTTGAGTAATTCTGATTTACTGGTCTGTCTACATCTCCAAAACTTAAAATGCTCTATTCCACCTTGTGATGTCATGAAGAGATTTTCAAGTAAACGGCTACCTTATGCCTTTAGTTGAGTAGAGACTGACTGAAAACAACCAAATGATTCTACTGAAGGTGTATAGAGTTTAAAAACACAGTGGAGCACTTCCCATATTGCCACATGACATCACAAAGTGTAACAGAGTGTTTCAGTTTGAGAGAAGAATGAAACAAAACACAACTCCTGCAATGTTTGTGATGAGGAAACAATATAAATCAGAAAATAGTGTAATAAACATTTAATGCATTCTCAACATGTACCACTAGATGTCAGCAAGCCTCCACATTGAAATGACAGCAATCTAGTTTTTAACCTAATGTTGTGATAATGTGTTATTACAATATTGCAAAGTACAAGTTGTATATAAAAACAAAAAAAAGTTCTAATAGAAAGCTTCAGTTCGCATTTTAACATTTCCAGAAACATTCACATCTGAGAGAAAACTCAAATTTGAACTTTAAACGAATCCAAGAATTCCAGGTATTTCAGAACATGTTTGTAGAGGTTTGGACTACAGCATTAGCAGTTTTACACAGAATAAGACCCCATGGAGACACAGGGAGGGCATCTGATGCACAGGGAGAACATGTGATCTACAGGGAGGGCATCTGACGCACAGGGACGTTTCAGAAGATGTTTGTAGAGGTCTAAACTACAGGGTTAGCAGCTTTTACTCAGAATAATACGGGACATAATGTTATTTGAATGATTAGGGGGTTTGTATTTGCCAATTGCGAGATTTCATAATACAAGGCAACTCTACAGCGCCATCTAGTGGGTTGAGCCGCGTTATAGGTTTTGCTCTTTACACCACCCATTGTTGGGTATAATAATAATAATAATAATAATAATAATAATAATAATAATAATAATAATAATAATAATAATAATAATAACACTTTACAAAGCATTTTCCGAGGTAATACCTGATATAGAAGCAAGTGACAAGGTTTTATCGTCCAGTCAGAAACACTGTCAGAGGGTCAGAGGAAATCAAGCAACGAGCCTCAAGTCCAACCACCTGAGCCCTCACATGCCCCAGGTCAGATCACTTGACTTTTTTAGGAGACTTTGCAGACATTAAGCCATTTAATATATACATTTGGTATTTGCTCTAATGCTAGTAGTAGTCATGAGTAGTATTAAGATGACTAACTTCACTAACTGTGATGGTCAATGTTGCTGTCGCTGGATATCCAGGAAAATTGAGTAAAATAGCCACAAATTGTACTAAAGTAAGAGTAACGTTACTTCAACAAAATATGACTCAAGTCTAAGGAAAAAGTAGAAATCCAAGAAATGTGTTAAGTAGCTAAAAGTATTCAGGGAAACTACTACTCAAGTAACTTATAATAAGTAAATCAAAATTATGTTTTTACACAATATGAGAGTGAATTTTAAGACCTTATTTCATCTTAAATAATTGCATGACTTTTTTTCTTTTATCAAATTTAGATTTCAATTTTACTGTGATTAATTTTGCAGCCCAGTTTTATCTGTTTTGCCTCGTCATTGAAACAAAGTGTTGATTTGTGTGTTTTTTTGTCTGACAGGAGCGCGGCAGGAAGAGGAAGAGGTCTCCGACGCCTGGGACCCCTAGGAGAACCCGGCGTAGGGGTCCTGGGAGGGACCGCTCGTCCCCCTCCTCTTCCACACAGGTAGGCCTGCTCACATCCACTCTGTCCTCTAGGGACAGTGTTGTAAAGACAGTGTCGGTGTGAAGAAAATAGTGTGGTTGTTGTGTTGTTGTTAAAACGTTTGTGTGACCTTTGTGTTTGTGATGTTCCAGCTCCAGAGAGAGGACAGCCCTGGGCCCTCCACCTCTGGGTCAGCGCCGGCTCCTCAGCAGGTAAGACTCATTTGTTTAACACTGAGCTTTTCATTTGCTGATTTGAAGTCTGTGTTTCAGGGGTCGTGGTTTTCGGTGGATCTTTGGGATGTCTGTCCTGTGACCAAAAGAGCCGTAGGAGGAGCCGTAGGAGGAGCCGTAGGAGGAGCAGTGCTGGCGAGACTTGAGGAGCACCAGGTATACACTGCAATTAGGTCCATTAAAACATGCTGTGTAAAGGCATGAAGCCTGGCAGCAAGGCTAGTGTTGCAAGTATTACAGTATTCACATTAGTAAGACTCATTTCTGAATGACATTCTTCTATGTCACAGCGTCCTGCCCCAGATTTGCCAAGAGTGTCTGTGCCTTCTTTCCTGTTGTGAGCAATCGTGTGCCAGCGGACATCACGACAGCATGGCCTGGGACTACGCCAGAGCTGGGTCATAACAGGCAGTCGATCATGGACGTTAGTCACTCAGGACCATCACAGCCTCAGCCTGTTTCCAGCAGAGCAGAGAGAGAGCAGTCAGTCCTTTTCCTCAGAAGCACAAGACCATGGCTGACGCTGCCCCCTGCAGGAGATGTCCATGATGCTCTGACACTGTGGACTCGTACCATCTCAGCAGTTGACACGTGAAAAAAAAAATTGTAGCTTTACTGCAATGTGGCAATGGGAAACACGAGTCTACAGTTTGTCTGTACAGATCCTACAGGTTTGTATTGTCATGTGTACGTTCAGCAGAGTATGTCTGCCTTTTCTCTAATATGCGTGTGTGTTTTAGATACTTGAAGTGTCTTGTCATTGGAACAGATATGACACAGTCCATGTGAATCCTGGAGGTGCTGCGTTAAAGGTACGTGTGAACTGTGGCATTTTGCAGAAAATGTATATTATGTCAATGCAAATGTGACTGTACGTAAATCTAATCTAAAGTGTCTCCACAGTGAAGGAGGCCAATACCCCCCCTGCTGGACACTGAACAGGGATCTACCAGGAAGAACTGAAAGTATAGGACAAAAAACATGCTCCACTACAACACAGAGCAGGCTACAGTCCAACACAGAGCAGGACGTACCGATGACTGAAGGACTTAGAAGAAAACAGGTAGGTCCACAGCTGCAGAAGGTTGTCTCAGTCACTTGTTCATGTGCTGGAGGTACATTCTGTATGTAGCTCATGTTTGAATCTGACTCTGCAGATGCCTCCAGAGCGACGTGGAAGCAGTGAAATGGACCAGTGCACCCTCTGCTGGACACGCTCTCAAAGTGCAAGCTAAACAGGGGACGGGGAAATGAATATGAAATCAAAATACTATACAAAGGCTATGAGAGAGTAAATGCTCCACCTGCTGACTATATCTCAGTACTGTCAGGCTAAACATGGCCCTCATATCAGTGTAGAGGAGTTGGAAACTGCACGTTTTAAATGAGTTATTTTCAAATAAGGGAAATTAATAGCAGCATTAATATCAGCATAAATCTCCATATAAGACAGGATAGTTTGATCAGTTTATAATAAACTAATTATACAAAGAAAATGAGACACTGAGCCTTTATATATATAAATATTTTAAAACGTTTTAAACCAGTATTAGTCTGGTGGCATTTTCCATACAGTACAGTTGCATCCATTGTACAGTTGCACCAATATAGAAAGTATTCAAAAATGGTCTATTCGTGATATTATATTAATAAACTGTTGATAGGTTTATAATCTTAAATATCAGTGTATTACAAAGACAGAACAGTCTGAATGGGGCTAAAGAGTGGGAGACCTGTCACTCCCTCGTTATAATTACTGCTTTCTATTTTTATATCATATAATTCATTTTCATACACAGATCTTGGTTTATAAATGTTGTTTTTAGTTGAGTTGTGGACTTACCAGGCTCTCTCTATCCAGCAGATGTGTCAGCTGATATTCCTAAAACTAACAAAAATAAGTAATAAGTGCAAAGAAAAAGCTTATTTTTAATTGAACATATAAGCACTGGTTGGTAGAGTAGCCAAAAATTATAGCATTACTTCAAAATAATATTACTCACAAAAGATGTACAAAGTAGTAGTCCAATAAATTACGCAAGAATAAAAAAATATTTGAGACAACTACTACTCAAGTAAGGGTAACTTAAAGATAAAATAGGATAAGATAAAGCTTTTGTCACTTGTAGTCTTACTCCCCGTGGGAAGAAAGTACAACATCTTTAAACAGTTACTCAGGTAAATGTATTAGGTCATATATTGTCATCCGTGTGACAGGCCTGCCCTAGACTCAGTGTATGTCTAACGTGATGATTTAGGACAGTTATGAGCTATTTATGAGCTCTTTTAACTGATGAATACAAAAATGTTGGTGGTAAAATAATGTCTCCTGCGTTTATTTCATTGTTGTCGCCTGTAGTCACCGCTCACTTGACACAGGGTCTATGGTTTTACATAGGGAGATCAGATTTTCCAAATAAAACACTGGTACATCCCTAGTTTGGGTTGGTTGGTAATAGTAAAATTGTGAAACGATTGTTATGCACACTAATGTGAGTCAGTATAGTCACATTTTCTTTGTGTTTTGGTCATTTTTAAGCAGCTCTTCTGTATTTTACCTCAACAAATGACAATTTATGCCTCTCTTTACTGTTGGCAGGTATCAGATTGGTCAAAAATAGGGACACCTGGGACATTTCTTGTATAAAACTGTGACAAATCAGTGGTTTTGGATGAATCTACTGGGACAGGGGACACAGGACCCAAAACTGGGACTGTCCCGGGGTAAATAGGGACGTCTGGTCACCCTATTCATACATCTTCATTAGAATCATTTGGATAATTTCAGCCATAGAATTTCCTAACTCTTCTGAACAAAAGCTAAAATGTAGCTGTTAACTTGAAAATTATGGCTTCATGACATCACAAAGACGAACAGAGCATTTTGAACTTTGGAGATGTAGACAGAATAATAATAAAGCATTACTCAAACATGTGTGAATGAAACAAAACACAACTCCAGGTCTGTTTGTGAGGAGGTAACAACATTATAACACGGCTTAAAACTCGTGAGAATATATTTTGTGTAATATAGGACCTTTAATTCTATTCTTAAGAAAAATTAAATCTAAATAAAGTGCTTTTTATCTGTCTATTCTGTCCCATTAATGGGCCTGTACCTGATTTATTTCTGTGCTTTTGAGCAAAATGTGTTTTCTTATTACATTTAGGTTTAATTTGACCGTCGCGGCCAAACCTTCTTGTCAAAGTCAGATCTTGTCAGCTCTCTTAGGCAAGACACTTCACCCACATTGTGTTGTATGAAAGTGGTGCGTGAGTGCTGGTGGTGGTGGGAGGAGCAGATTGGCAGCCTCGCTTCTGTTTATTGCTTTTGGCGCTGTATAAATCCAATGATTAAATCTTTGTCATGAAACATGTTTGGCATGTTTGGTGTTTAGAGTCTCTTGACTTAGAGTTGATTTTAGGTCATCACTAAAGATGATCAATACAAATACACAATTATTTTATTAGTCAACTATGATTTTGTTTTTTTTATGCTGAATCACTGCGGTTCAATAGTGAAGGAGGATGGGAGGGCATCTGACATACAGGGATAAAGGATGGGAGGGCATCTGACACACAGGAATATAGGAGCAGGGAAGGGCATCTGACAAACTAGCATATATTAGTATGGGAGGGCATCTGACACACGGATATAGAATGGGAGGGCATCTGACACATCTGACACAAAGATATAGGAGAATGGAAGGGCATCTGACATACAAGGATATAGGATGGAAGGGCATCTGACACATAGGGATATAGGAAGACGGGAGGGCATCTGACACACATCTGACACACTGGCATATGGGAGGGCATCTGACCCACAACAGACACAAAGGGATATAGGAGAATGGAAGGGCATCTGACATACAAGGATAAAGAATGGGAGGGCATCTGACACACAGGAATAAAGGAGCAGGGAAGGGCATCTAACACAAAGGGATACAGGAAGCTGGGAGGGCATCTGACATCTGTGTATTATCTACTCGACCTGCCCAATTAAATCTCATATTTCTCCGCCATCTTTGTAACAGAATCCACTGGTTCCAAATTTGACCTGATTCTACACAAAACGTCAAAGTCATATTAGACAAACTGGTTTGTTTTTTTTAAATTACATGTTCGAACATTTTGAACGCCACAAGAGCTGTCTAACCTGCCAAACCGCGTGCCTCTTTTCAGCACAGGTGATGCGTTTAATGACAGTAGGAAAAAATATGAAAACATTCTGGAGGATTAAACATGACATGGGAGAAAAGTGACAGATCGAACAGGACGTTAAAGAGAAAACACGACCAAAAAAATGGCTTCGAGGTGGGATTTTTTTGGACTAATACTGGCGATTATTTTAACCTTAAAGGGTAAGTACAGTAAAGATTATTTCATTCAAATCTTGTCTCAAATTTGTGATAAAATTAAACATTTCCTTAATTTGATAGCAGATTTAAAAAAAACACCACAACTTAAAGTGACTTGTCTTGAGTTTTGACTAAAGAGGTGCATTGTGTAACTTTTCTGGTGGACAACCTGTTAAAGCTGTTATTCTTTTGTCCGAAATGTTTCACAGTGTGGCATTAAACCTTTCTATTTTCAAAGAGACCAAACCAGACCAAGTTACAGGTCAGATCTGTGGAGAGGCGACCCCGCTCACAGTCAGAATGTTTGTTTTTCTAGGTATTTTTTCCGCTATAAAACCACTTGGAATTAAGGAAATGTAAAGTAGAGCTGTTAAAGTCATACTGTGGAACATTCCAGGCAGAGCAATGATATAGCCATAGAAACAAGCAGGTGACGGACCCCAACCAAAAAAATAAAATAACCTGGTGCACCTTTAAAGTGCTGTTACTCAGGTTAGACTTTAATCTGAGCTTCATGTAAACACAATCTGACCAGAAAGAAAACGAAGGATAATAAAATCTGTGAACGCTTTAAATCTGGCCTTTTATTCTGTGTTATGTAATAAATAAATCAGTAAAAATAAATCATTACAACATTAGCCAAACAAGCTCCTTAAAACTTTTTTTGACAGTGTTAATGGGCTAATGTGTGCGTTGTGTCACCATGGCAACTGCTGAACATTTAGAGTGGGAAGAAGAAAAACATATATTAACCCACCCCTCTTCATTATGTGGTTGCATATGTACATATAGATATACATGCAGAACAGTGGTGGAAGGTAGTAAAGTACAACAGTAAAAGTACAATAATTAAGTACGATTTTTAGGTATCTTTAGTTGAGTTTACGTGAGTTAAAAAGGTCAAAATTAACTTTGAGCAAATCAAATACACAAAAACAGCGAGAAATTTTAAGAAATCCATTGAATCTTAAATAAATAAATAAATAATAATAATAATAATAATAATACTTTTTTTTTCTAAATCACAAAATCACTACAGTTGTTGCTTTAATTTTCTAAAAAAAAAAAAAAAAAGTACACAAAACATATTTCAATAGATTTTTTAATGTGATACTTTTACTTTTACTTGAGTAATCTGTAACTGCACTGCACGGAGTACCTCATCCACCTCTGCAGATATACATGTAGAACACCCCCGTCCTAAATCACTGCAGAGTACCAGTACTACATTTGAACCTCATGTATTGTGCAAATGAATCAACTAAATAAATAATAGCTGCTCAATACACTATGAAAGAACAATTTTAGCTCATTCACAATTATAATTATACTTAGAGTGTGGATTTTAAAAGAGCTTTCAAAATTGTCTGACATAATATAAAAGATAAAGATTTAGCAATGATCTACAAATATCGGCAGCTATTTTAATGCATCAGTTTATATAGCGCTTTTCTGGACACTCAAAGACACTTTACAGATCATTGTTTATTCACTCCACACTTGGTGGTGGTAAACTACTACTGTAGCCACAGCTGCCCTGGGGCAGACTGACGGAAGCGAGGCTGCCAATCTGTGCCATCGGCCCCTCCGACCACCACCAACACTCATGCACACACCACTTTCATACTAGGCAATGTGGGTGAAGTGCCTTGCCTAAGGACACAACAACAGTTTTTGCGACTGGCGCCCCCCTGTGGCACCTGATTTTCCCAGTGTCTCCCATCCAAGTACTAACCAGGCCCGGCCCTGCTGAGCTTCTGAGATCTGACGGGATCAGGCTTTGACAAGCCGATGTGGCCAGACAGCCAGGTTTTGTGTTTATTTTGATCAGAATTTGAAATAGGGCTACAACTAACAATTATTTTAATGATCTATTAATCAGATGATTATATGTATTAAATAAATCACTTTTGTAATCGCATACATGTTGAAATATGGTGACTGAAGAGAATATTTATAAATAAAGTGTATTATTCTTTTGACTTTTGGATTTAGAGGTTCTGTATTACACAAAATTGACTCTTGTGAGCTTTAAGACGTGTTATAATGTTGTTACCTCCTCAAAAACACACCCGGAGTTGTGTTTTGTTTCATTCGCACTTGTTTCAGTAACCCTTCAAATCTCAAAATTCTCAGTTCCACCTTGTGATGTCATGTAGTGGTAGTTTTCAAGTGAACAGCTCCTTTTAGCTTTTGTTCAGTAGAGATTTGCAATTCCAGGGCTGAGATTATCCATATGATTCTAGTGAAGGCGTGTGTAGTTTAAAAACACAGTGGAGCAGTTCCTGTATCACCACATGACATCACAAGGTGGAACTGCGTGAATGAAACAAAACTTCAGGTATATTTTTGAGGAAACAACACAACAAAACAGCGCAATATAGATCCTTTAATAGATCGTTTTTGTTATTAAAGAGTCTGTTTAGTCCCGATAACGAAGATCACAACACGTCTGAGTATTTTTCACTTGTCACGAATAGTCAGTGAATTTTCCTGCTCTAATTTGAAGGACATTTGATCATAATAATTTGCTTTATCACGGTTGGCGAATCAGATTTATACATAGTTATAATTAGCTCTAATATAAACATAAACGCCTTTGTTAAACTTGGATTCTTCTGTGTTTTTCAGGGTGTCAATCAGAGTCCGTGGGTAAGTACACGCACATTCTTCACATCACGAGTCACTGTGGGGTTTTCCGGTGAGAAATTCGTACGACACTTAAAGGTCCAATATCCCGACACTTAAAAGTCCAATAAAATGGACTCTTGTGAGCTTTAAGCCGCGTTATAATGTTCCTTCCTCAAAAACGTACCTGGAGTAATCCTTTATTATTAGTCCGTCTGCATCTCCAAGATTCAAAATGCTCTCTTCCACCTTGTGAAGAGCCATTTACCTTTTGTTCAGTAGATATTGGCAATTCCAGGACTGAAATTATCCGAATGATTCTGGTGAAGGTGTTTCTAAAATCACCACACCTTCACTGGAATCACTTTTATAATTTCATACCTAGAATTTCTAGCTCGATTAGATTAGATAATACTTTATTGTGAGTATGTAAAATCCCTCAGTCGTCCAGGTAGAATCCATGGCAAAAAAAAAAGGAGAAAATTTAATTTGTCAACTGGACATAGTTTATTTGGTTGAATACGTTTCGCAGCTCATCCAAGCTGCTTCTTCAGTTCTGGTCAGATGCTGGCGGACACTGCTTTATATCTGCCTGAAGGGAGGAGCTAAATTACAATGAAAATTACTCTGAGACACACATATTTAAATACAGTTTCAGTTGGTCAGGTGATACAATATGGAGTTGTTAACAGTTTCTGTTAGTCATGTGAGTCTATTCAATATGGAGTGGGAGTGGGGGAGTACTTAGCATATCCATTCAGGGCCATGATGGGTGTTTTCACACCTCTGGACATGTCCTGGCTAGTCCCATTGTTTTCCCTGTTTGTTTTGATTTAGGTTTGAGGATAGAGTTATAGATGGGAGACAAATGATGTCTGAGACCCCCATTTCTGTTCAAGGAAGGATTCTCTTTCTTGACAAAAATAGCTTCTTTAACTCCCCTCTCAAACCAGTTCTTTTCTCTGGCCAAGATCTGGACCTCGCTGTCCTCAAAGGAGTGGCCTGTGGCTTTTAGGTGGAGATGTACGGCAGATTGCGGCCCACCCTGGTTTTCCCGTCTGTGTTGATACATCCTTTTGTGAAGTGGCTGTTTTGTTTCTCCAATGTAGCGCTCACTGCAGTCTTCATTACACTGAATGGAGTAGACCACATTGCTTTGTTTGTGGCTCGGAGTTTTGTCCTTAGGATGGACCAGTTTTTGTCTTAAAGTGTTTGTGGGTTTGAAATAGACTGGGATTTCATGTTGTCTGAAGATCCTCTGTAGTTTTTCGGAAACACCAGCCAGGTAAGGAATAGTTACACCCCTTCTCCTGGGCTCTGGTTCTCTGTTGTCCTGTTTCTTTGTTCTCTTCGTTTTATTGAAAGCCCATTTAGGATATCCACAAACGGAGAGGGCTTTCTCCACGTGTTGTTCTTCTTTCTCCTTTCCCTCTGCGCTTGTAGGAACCACTTGGGCCCTGTGATGTAATGTCCGAATGACTCCCAGTTTGTGCTGAAGTGGGTGGTGTGAATCAAAAAGCAGATATTGGTCGGTGTGTGTGGGCTTCCTGAAGACCTCTACCTGGAGTCGCCGGTCTTCTCTTATCGTTACTGCACAATCTAAGAAGGCCAATGTGTTGTCCTTGGCATCTTCACGTGTGAATTTGATGTTCGGATCTACAGAATTGATGTGTGCAGTAAAAGGTTCCAAATCTTGAATTTTGATTTTTGAGAAATTATCATCAACATAACGATACCAGTGTGTGGGTGGAGTGCCTGGATATGAGGCCAGGGCTCTGTTCAAATTGTTCCATGTATAAGTTTGCAATGATAGGGGAGACCGGTGAGCCCATTGCACAGCCGTGGATTTGCTTGTAAAAGTTTCCTCTGAACTGGAAATAGGTGGTACTTAAACAAATTTCCAGCAGTTGGCAGATTTGGTCGGGTGAAAGTTTGGTTCTCTCTTCTAGCTGGGTATCATCCAGTAGTCTCCTCCTTGCTGCCTCCACCGCTACCGATGTAGGGATACAAGTGAAAAGCGAGGTCACATCAAAGTAAACCATTGTCTCATCCAGGTCAAACTGGAGATGCTTGATTTTGTTCACAAATTCGGCTGTGTTCTCAATGTGGTGCTCCGTGTTACCCACCAGCGGAGCCAAGATGGTTTTTAGGTGTTTGGCCACATTGTACGTGATGGAGTCTGTGCTGCATACAATGGGTCTGAGTGGTACTCCTTGTTTGTGCATCTTTGGGAGGCCATAGATGCCAGGGATGGCGTCACCAGGGTACAGTCTGTAATATAGCTGTCGATCAATGACTTCTTCCTTCTCCAACTTCTGCAAGCAATCAATGATCTTCTTTTTGTACACATTGGTGGGGTCCCGTTTTAGTAATTCGTAGGTTGTGGTGTCACTGAGTAGGCTGTTAACCTTAGCCTCATAATCAGCTGAGTTCAGGATCACAGTGCATCTCCCTTTGTCAGCTGGGAGGATGTTGATGCTGTGGTCCTTCTCCAGAGCAGCGATGGCCTTCCTTTCCTCCGGTGTTACATTGGAGGGTGGAGGTTTGGCATTGCTCAGTGCAGCTGTTAATTTCAGTCTAAGGTCTCCAGCTTCTGTCTCCGTGAGTTTGTTGTTCCTGATGGCAGTTTCTGCTGCTGTGATGTAATCCACCGTGGGGATGCGGTTAGGAGTCACAGAAAAATTCAGTCCTTTGGAAAGTACTTCTTTCTCTGCCTTAGTGAGCACCCGGTTGGAAAGATTTTTCACCCAGCGTTCTTTGTGCAATGCTTGGCTAGGTTTATCCTCCTTCCTTTTGTTACTCCGATCCTTGGGGTTAGTTTGATGGTGATTTTGGAGTTGTGTAAACTTTCTTATGTGCCGTTCTTTGGTTTTGTTGTGTTGTCTCAACTGTCCCGTGGCTATAAAGTCGTTAATCCTTTGAAACATTTCTTCTGGGACTAGCACCGTTAATCTGTTTAATAAATTGTCTATTTCAAATTTTAAGTTTTCAATGTCATAATTGAGACGGCTGATTCTAAGGCTGAGCATCCCTCTCAGGTAACGCTGGGTTAACCTGGCTGCCCTATGCCCTGGTTCCGGTGATTTCTTCTGTAAAGCCTTGGGAATAAGTTGGTTCTGTCGACATCTCAGGTTAAAGCGTAAATGATTCCTCTTCTCTGCTAACCTTTTAGTGTCCTTTTCCAGCTTTCTTACCAGTCCAACGATGGTTGGCTCGTAGTTGTTCTTAAGATGTATGTAAAATCCCTCAGTCGTCCAGGTAGAATCCATGGCAAAAAAAAAGGAGAAAATTTAATTTGTCAACTGGACATAGTTTATTTGGTTGAATACGTTTCGCAGCTCACAAAGGAGTGGCCACAGGCCACTCCTTTGAGGACAGCGAGGTCCAGATCTTGGCCAGAGAAAAGAACTGGTTTGAGAGGGGAGTTAAAGAAGCTATTTTTGTCAAGAAAGAGAATCCTTCCTTGAACAGAAATGGGGGTCTCAGACATCATTTGTCTCCCATCTATAACTCTATCCTCAAACCTAAATCAAAACAAACTGGGAAAACAATGGGACTAGCCAGGTCAGGTCCAGAGGTGTGAAAACACCCATCATGGCCCTGAATGGATATGCTAACTACTCCCCCACTCCCACTCCATATTGAATAGACTCACATGACTAACAGAAACTGTTAACAACTCCATATTGTATCACCTGACCAACTGAAACTGTATTTAAATATGTGTGTCTCAGAGTAATTTTCATTGTAATTAAGCTCCTCCCTTCAGGCAGATATAAAGCAGTGTCCGCCAGCATCTGACCAGAACTGAGGAAGCAGCTTGGATGAGCTGCGAAACGTATTCAACCAAATAAACTATGTCCAGTTGACAAATTAAATTTTCTCCTTTTTTTTGCCACTTTATTGTGAGATCATAGATTAGGAATTTGTTTTGCAATGACACAGCAGCGCGCAATTCAGGGACATCACACAGCGACATAAACACACAGGACAATTTAATATATCATATACATCTATAACTTATCATAACATTCTGTATTATTTCATACATATGGAGGAAGCTAAAGTGAATATAGATGAATGCAGTGAGTTCTTGGGTCTAGTCACTGATAAAAGTGATCAGGTTCAACATTTGTGAATTTATTTTTTCATATTTCATCGTTTATTTCATCATATTTCATCGTTTTTGAGGAGGTGACTACGTTATAACGTAGCATAAATCTCACCAGAGTCCATTTTGTGTAATATAGGACCTCTAAATCAGTCTCAAGGATGCTTAAAAATATATATAAAAACAGAATGAGTAGAGTAAAACTATAGAAAATCATCTTGGATCAAAAACCAGTGTAAAAAATGCTTTCTCAATTCATAAAAGGTGATGTTTCTGCATTTTTCTGTTTAGTTTAAGTCTATTAACACTGAATCTCAAACCTCAGCCAAGATATTTAAGAATCAGAAATCTGACGCTGAGAGAAACTGACTTGACTTGTTCAGTTTTATGTTGCTGTTAAGAAAATAAGTTGGGGTGTTGGTGAAAGATGATACCTTTTTGTTCATTTCCTTGTATTTATTTTTGGTTCTCCTAACCATAATCACATTAAATCTTTGTGCTAAAACGTGCCAGTAAATGTCTTGACTGAGGTTCTAGTATAGTACCAAAAGTGAATGGAGAATACACACTTCTCCAATAATTTATGAAGATGTGAGTCTGGTCACCGGTGAATATCCCAGAGTTCAGTTGTTCATGATTGACAGGTGGATCAGCCAATCAGACATCAACGATCGAAGCGCTAAACTCTGCACTCTAAAGTCTCTTGGGAAAAAAAAAAAAGATGAAAACATGACGGATTTCTGCTGAATCAATGAGCGAAGCACTAAACTGAGAGGAATTTGACTTGGTTCAAAATGATGGGTGACGAATGAGCTCCTTTGTTTCACATGTGTCACTGAAATGGACCAGACTGTATAAAAAATACAAAGAGATGTCAGTTTGGATTCACCAGGCAAGTACAATGCAGAAATATAACTTTATACAAATATTATATTCTGAGTTTATGTTTACCTTAAATCTCCAGCACACTCCAGCTGATATTTAGTTTTGGTCGATCTACTGCTTAACAATACACTTTATTTTAACACTTTAACGAGAAGCGAAAACTGCACAAAATGTGACTGCACAGTTCTCTTATGGGTTTGTGGTAAAAAAAAAAAAAAAGGGGGCTGTTGGTGAGTTTGTAGTAAATTTAAATTACATAATTTTAGGAAAATAATAAAAATCGGCCCTACATATTGGCTCAAAAATATTGGCAGATCTTATTGGCCATCGGTTGCTTCATCTCTATAAACTGAATTACTGCTGTATTATTATTATTATTATTATTATTATTATTATTATTATTATTATTATTATTATGTATCACTGTTGCTGCCAAAAAATGAATTTCTTTTGGGATAAAAAAAAAAGTATCTATCTTTCCTAAACAGTCGGTATCAGTATCGGTCATGAAAAAACCCATATCAGTCGATCTACTTATCTCATATAATTGACATTCTAAATCCCTCTCTCGCTCTCTGTCTTGCTCCAGTGTGCGGCGGGGCCCCTCTAAACCCTCGGATTGTGGGGGGTGAGACTGTGTCCCCGGGGACCTGGCCCTGGATTGTCTCGATCCGGCCTGGAGAGAGAGGACAGCCCCACGTCTGTGGAGGGTCCCTCATCAACGAGCAGTGGGTCCTGACGGCCGCTCACTGCCTCAATTCGCTGTGAGTTTAACTTGGAAAAAGAAGAATACAGTGGAAATTTTCTTGGTCCATAGAGTGTGTATGCAAGTGGACAACTGTCTGAAATGAACTGTAGTGAGTGTGCTGGTGTTATGTACTTTTGTGTGATTGCTGCTATACTTTTCCATCATCAGCCTCATCGACCTGCCGAGGGACTGAAGATGGAAATTAGCCATGTTGGCTATAATGTTTACACATTTTCAATATTTACATCTTAAGTGTTTATTAAAATGCGCCTTACACATAAATAAAATAAGAAATAATAGCTAATCTTCTGGCTGCCACATTTTAAATAGAAAATGTTCATGGGGGCGTTTCCAGCTCCATCGACTCTCGCTCCAATTGACTTTACATTGAAAAATCGTCACCCCTCCCTCTGTAACTGCTGCTGTGAGCCTCGTCATTTTGGTTTTAAAATGTTTGTATTTTGTCCATAAACTTCTTTATACAGTGTATGGTTTGATTAGACCATAGACTGTTTGGTAAGACCACAGACTGTACAAAGAGGTGAACTATGGGAGTGTGACATCACCCATAACGTTTGGCTCCAGTCAAATGAATTCAGGTCCTCACGTGAATCTTGGCCTTCTGACATTTTGTTTTTTAGGGTAAAAAATTCTGAGTTAGAAATTATATCACTTACAGTTCAAAATCTGATGAACAGGGCCTTTATTATGTTATTTTCTGATCTACACTATGTTATAATGGATAATGTTTCCTCATCAAAAGCATGTATGAATGTGTTTTGTTTTATTCACACGTTTAACACAAAAAACTACTTATTTAGGCTGAGCTCTTCTCTCAAACGGAAAACATTCCACCTTGTGACGCCATGTGGTAATAATGGAAGTGCTCCACTGTGTTTTTAAACTCCATACACCTTCACATAATTTCAGTCCTGGAATTGTCCATCTCTACTGAACAAAAAGTAAAAGGTAGCAGTTAACTTGAAAACTACTGCTTCAGAACAGCACAAAGTGCAATTTTGAGCTTTGGAAATGTAGGCAGACAATAATAATAATAATAATAATAATAATAATAATAATAATAATAATAATAATAATAATAATAATAATAATATAGGACCTTTTAATATCACAATAAAGATGTAATAGTCTTACACAGTTCCCTCTCTCCTCTGGTCCGTAGAGCTGATGGAAAGCCGATCTTTGTGTATTTGGGTCGACACAATTATTCCGACCCAAACCCGAACGAGGTGGAGCGAAACGTGACCACCGTGAGGTGCCACCCGCAGTACAATGAAATATTTAATGACTACGACATGTGCCTCCTGAAGCTGGACAGCCCCGTCACATTCAGCCAGTACATACAGCCTGTGTGCCTGGCCTCTAGGGGGAGCTCTGTGCACAGTGGGGTCAGCGCGTGGGTCGCAGGCTGGGGATTCATGAGCGAGAGTGAGTAAAGGGCACTACAAACACACAGTGGAAGAAGTACTCAGTTTTGTTACTTAAGTAAAAGTACAGACACAAGGGCATAAGATTACCCAAGTAAACAATTCCATAATCTCCCCTCTGCAGAAGTTATTCATGATTCTGGAGACATACTGAACTGTTTTAAATGTCAGCTCTTTTTGTCTGTAGATAATTTCACGTTTCCGGCGGCTCTGCAGGAGGTCAGTGTCCCCATCATCGGAGACAATCAGTGTCAATGTACCTACCCCTTCTTCCTCCCCCCGGACACTCTGTGCGCCGGGCACCGGGAGGGGGGCAAGGACGCCTGCCAGGTGAGACTGGGCAGGGGACACTGACAGGTGAGACAGGGGCAGGGGAGTCTGACAGGTAAGACAGGGGTAGGGGTGTTGAACAGGTGAGAGAGGGGAAGGGGAGTCTGACAGGTAAGACAATAGGAGGAGCGTCTGACAGGTGAGACAATGGGAAGGGTGTCTGACAGGTGGGGCAGGGGCAACTGACAGGTGAGACAGACAGGGGCAGCGACGACTAACAGATGAGACAGGGGCAGGGGCTTCTGCAGGTGAAACGGGGGCAGAGGGTCTGACAAGTGAGATCGGAGAGGGGCGACTGACAGGTGAGACAATCGAGGGGCGTCTGACAGGTGGGGCGGGGGCAACTGACTAGTGAGACGGGGGAGGGGCGTCTGACAAGAGAGACAGGGGCAGGTGTGTCGAACAGGTGAGACAGAGGGAGGGGTGTCTGACAGGTGAGACAGGGGCAGGGGCGACTGACAGGTGAGACAGGGGCAGGGGCGACTAACAGGTGAGACAGAGGGAGGGGTGTCTGACAGGTGAGACAGGGGCAGGGGCGACTGACAGGTGAGACAGGGGCAGGGGCGACTGACAGATGAGACAGGGGCAGGGCGACTGACAGGTGAGACAGAGGGAGGGGTGTCTGACAGGTGAGACAGGGGCAGGGGCGACTGACAGGTGAGACAGAGGGAGGGGTGTCTGACAGGTGAGACAGGGGCAGGGGCGACTGACAGGTGAGACAGAGGGAGGGGTGTCTGACAGGTGAGATGAGGAAGAGGGGCGTCTGACAGGTGAGACAGGACAACCAGGAGAAGGGCAGTCATTTTAGGTTTCTATGTGTGGATCTGGTAGAGCTGAACAATAAAAAGTATATTTTCTTTTGTGTGTGTGTTTTTTTCCACACAAAATTCTATTTGTAATTTCTGTTTAAAGATTAAATTCAAAGTTCACATTTTAAACTTATCCACATCTGAGAGAAGACTGAAATGTGAAGTTTAAACTAATCCCATGTATTTCTGAACATGTTTGTAGAGGTCTAAACTACAGGGTTAGCAGCTTTCACACTTGAAAAAACAGACATAGATCACCCGTGTCACCTGATGCATGACTTTGCACTTGTGTGTGGCAGGGTGACTCGGGAGGCCCCCTGGTGGTGAAAGAGGGCCAGCGCTGGGTGCAGGTGGGCCTGGTCAGTGTCGGCGAAGGGTGCGGACACGCTTTGTTCCCTGGCGTCTACAGCGAAGTGTCTCTGTACGAGGACTGGATCAAGAATGTGACGTCCGCTAGCAAAAGTCCCGGCTTTGTCAACGTCACGGCAACAGGAGAAGATCCAGATGAAAGCTTTAACTGTACTACACCTGATGTTATGACTACTACTGCTACTAATACTACTACTACTACAAATACTACTACTGAGGAAGAGAGCGGTGAAGACAGTGATGAAGAGGATGAGCTAACTACAAATACAACAACCACTACTACTTCTCCTACTACTACTGCTACTAATACTACTACTATAAATACTACTACTGAGGAAGAGAGCGGTGAAGACAGTGATGAAGAGGATGAAGAGGATGAAGCTAAAAAAGGAAGTATTTTTGACCATGGGGAAAGTGTTGTGGTGAACCTGAGTCAGGTGCTCAACTTGTGTGGTTTGGCCTTGTCACTTTTTGTGTTGGGTTAAAGATTCTACTACATAGAATACTAGAATACAAAAATACTACTACTATTACTACTAGCACTACTACTACTGCAACTGCTATTACAACCACAACAACCTGCACTACTACTATTACTACTACTCGTACTACTACTACTACTACTACTACTACTACCACTACTACTACTACTACTACTACTACTACTACTACTACTACTACTACTACTACTACTACAGCAACTGCTATTACAACAACTACAACCTGTACTGCTGCTGCTGCTGCTGCTACTACTTCTACCACTACAACTACTGCCACTACTATTTACTACTACTTTCACTACTACTGGCACTACTACCACTACTACTGCTACCTCTACTACTACTGTCACTACTACTACTGCTGCTACTACTACTACTACTGCAAATGCCAGTACAACATTACAACCTGCACTGCTGTTAATACTGCTACTACTGCAAACTGCTACTATTAATGTGAAGTTTTATAAAAAGCTGTGTGTAAAGTAGTGTAAAGTAGGCATTTAAATTCAAATCAGATCCATCAGAAAGTAGAATAATCAGATAATTCAATAAATACAATGGGTTTTTGTTGCATATGGTGGAGTCATGTGGGTAATACGGGTATATAATATTGTAGTATCTGACACACAAATCAGATTCAATGAAATTTAAAGGTACAGTGTGTAATTTTTTGGAGATGGCACGACGACTGCATGATTCCATGGAAACAGAAAGTTAAAATCACACTTGGGAACATTCTCTATGGAGATAGTTCAGTTTTATGCCATACTGAGAAAGCTTATAGCCAAAAGAACATGAAAACAAGCAGGTTAAGTTTGTGTAGAGTCAGGTTTGTGGAGATGCAAGCCTGCAAGAAGAAATGCAGCCACTTTATAGCTTATACTGAATTTAACTGTATTTTGGTTGAATATTTTCTTATGAAATAAATTATTAAAACAACTGATATCTAAAAAAAAAAAAAAAATCCAAAATCCCTGAGCCCTTACTGGCTGGGTTCATCACAACATTCTAAACTATTGTAATTGTGATTATATTTGTGATTTTTGTTTTACTAATAGGATTCTGTTTAAAGTTCACATTTTAAACATGTCCAGAAGACAAAAAAGACTGACAAAATCTGAAATATATACAAGAATCACATTTCAGATTTGTACAGATCTAAACTACAGTGTTTTTATGCAGAATAAATGGAGGAAATTATATCAGTTTACTGGTATTGCCTGGGATCCAGAACACACACTTCTCCAATATTTTACAAAGATGTGAGTCTGATCGGATCTTGCTAAGATCATGTGGGTGTGACTGACAGGTGGATTAGCCAATCAGAGACACATATGATCCGTCTCTATCAAAACAAATATGGCTGCTTATGAGGAAAAAAGAAAGGGAAAAAAAATATCACAGGGGACTGAAATGAATCAGTGAAAGAATCAGTGAGTGAAGCTCTAAACACCGTTTATCTGAGGTGAGAGAAACGTGATTTTATAGATTTATAAATCTGACTGGAAGATCAGGTTCTGGCTCGAGGCACAACAGAGGGAGTATGGACCAGACTGACATCCCTCTGTAAAAATACACAGAGATGTCAGTCTGGACTTACCAGGCAAATAGTGCCCCCTGTCCTCCATCTGAAATTATAACATTAAATAAAGTCCAGGCTGAGGTCCAGACAGAGCAGTGCCTCCCATCAGTATAATCTCAGATTAAAAAAAAAAAAAATACTGAAAAGTCAGTATTCACCCACAGTCTGAGAAAAAGCATGTTTTGGAGCAAACAGAAACATGAAGCTTTGAGCCAGTGATTATAGTAAAACCTCTGGGGAAAGTTCCATGTTAAAGGTCTGGTGGGCGGATTCCTACAAAAACATCCATTTTGACAACAGCAGTTTAAACAGACCAAGATGTCCTGCTCCCATCTGCTCTTCAGCTTCGCTCTGGCTCTTTCAGCTTTTAATGGTGAGAAAAACTACAACATTTCTGCTTTTTAGGTCATAAATGTGTCTTGGGAGAGCTGCAGGAGTGGCCAACTTACTGAAGTTACAGCACTGTTACTTAAAATAATATTATTAGTAGAGGTAAAAGTAGTGACTCAAATAATTACTTAGAGTACTACTCAAGTACTCTAAGTAATTATTTGACATTGTTTCCATTGTCAGGAAGTATAATGTTTCCATTGTCAGGAAGTATAGTATACATTCTTCAGGGGTCTATAGGCACCATATTGAGCACATTTGACCATTCAAAAGACAGAATATTATGTTTTGATTTGTTCATTTTGAGCAAATCTTGAGACATCCATGAATGAAGTATTACCACCACAAATTAATCAAAACAACTGGATTTAATAAACTTTTGCAGGAACCAACCAAGCAGCTTCTTCTGGGCTTTGTGTTGGTGTCTGTGGCTCCACCAGCTGTAGCGATGGAGGTAACAGGTGTCAGCCCACTTCTGCACAGGCTAAACCAGAGCTGGTCCTCTCACGCACTCGTCTGGTGGAGCCCCAGACACCAACACAAAGCCCTGAAGAAGGTAACTGGCTGGTAGTGAAACTTTGGCTTCAAAAGTTTAGTATTTCCAATTGTTTTGATTCATTTCTTGATAATGTGGTATCGGTGTTCAGATCTCTTTATCATTGATTCATTATTATATGTAATTAATACTAATATATTAATGCTTTTGTGCTGTTTTCTTTCAGGTTCTCACGCACAAGGTAAGCTCTGATCACACTAATTGGAATGCATTTACTTCCATACTGTGTCAGCTTCAGTTTTATTTGGGAGTTGAGTTTTTATTTTGTCAGCCCCTCTGCTGGACAGCTGCAGTTACACAACGCTGCCAACAGTTACACAACACTGCTAAATCCTACACAAATCACTGATTGAAACCAGTTTTTAGGAGAATTTTTAAAAGAGGTGAGGAGGAGCATGTTTTCAGATAAAGAGGGGGGACAGTCCAAACAAAAAGCTCGGCCTCCTTTGGTTTTGAGGCGATGGTGGGACGGACAGTGAGTGAAGAGAGTTTGAGCTGAGAGACTAAGAGGGGACGTGATCAGTGATGTACAGAAGTGCAAATGAACTGAGTGATTAGAAGCATTTTTAAATCACTTCTGCATTTTAACATGAAACCAGCAGCATTTTGGACTCTAATCCGTCGAGTAGTTCAGTTTATTAGATACAAAGGCGTGTGTGATTATTTTAAAATTCTTGTGATCAGAGCAATGATCATCTTTGAATCACTCCAAAGACAACTTCGAGAGGGTAAATGAGAAGTGAAACAACGATAAAAGCTCCTTCACCAGTAGAGGGCGCAGGAAATATAGAAGTAGGACAGCCAGCAGAATAGTAGGACTTTTCTCCAGGGGGTTGTATTAAAATGGAGAGTATTTTGTGCGTTTTGGTGCATTTAAGAGCCCCCCAGAGTGTCCAACTATCCAAATAAAACAAATAAAATAAAGCGATGTTCCTGCCATTAATTAGATCAGATGTTTTACTCAAAAAATTGTGAGAAAAGAAAGAGGGAAAGAGAAAGAAAGAGGGAGAGAAAGTGAGAGAAAGAGGGACAGAGAGAGCGAGAGAGAGAGAGAGTAAGAGATGAGGAGAGGAAGAGCGGTAGAGAAAGAGAGAAAGAGAGAGAGGGAGAGAAAGAGGCAGAGACAGAGAGAGAGAAAGAGGGAGAGCGGAGAAGAGAGAGAGAGAGAAAGAGGGAGAGAGAGAGAGAGAGCGGAGAAGAGAGAGAATATCTGAATCTGAATATATGAATTTTCCATTTTTATTTTTCCTGCGAGACCGTGCGAAGGGACTCAAATGCGTGCGAGCTGTCATCCTTGGAGTCTTTGGACTACACCACCGACCTGATTCTGTGAAGTTTCTGTTGTGTTCAAACAATGTCAGAGCGGTTTCTCATAACATATATGAAGAACGTATAGAGAGATTTAAGGTGGAGCTGTGAGAAATAACCCACATACACACTGGATTTATTGTCATTTTACAAAATACAACAAAACCTGTTCTCAGATACAGGTCTCTGATTACAGGGAGAGGGCGAGGACGCTTTTACTCCTCCTTAAGCCCATTGTGGAGCCTAAAGTGTAAAAAAGGACTAATCCAGGATTTAACCAGGGCTAAAATAGGACTAAACCAGGATTAAAACAGGACTAAACCAGGATTAAACCAGGACTAAAACAGGACTAAAACAGGACTAAACCAGGACTAAAACAGGACTAAACCAGGACTAAACCAGGATTAAAACAGGATTAAACCAGGACTAAACCAGGACTAAACCAGGACTAAAACAGGACTAAAACAGGACTAAACCAGGATTAACCCAGGACTAAACCAGGACTAAAACAGGATTAAACCAGGACTAAAACAGGACTAAACCAGGACTAAACCAGGACTAAACCAGGATTAAACCAGGACTAAAACAGGACTAAAACAGGACTGCAGATCATTGTATGAAACAACTTTTTTTTTCCTTTTTTTTCATTTATGCAAAAATAACTATACGCCCCTCTGCTGAATCCTACATGTATCACTGATTAAGAAAATAAAATTGGAGAATGAAGTGAGTAGACTGGAGGAATTACATTTGGAACAGGAGAATAAAGATTACTCAAACATGTGTAAATCACTCTAAATACAAGTTTGAGAGGGTAAATGAAACGGAAACAACTATAATATGGTTAAAAGCTCTGAAAAAATGAACTGTGCAGAATCCCAGGCTGATGTGCTCAATCTTCCTGTTTACCGAGACAAAGAACTGCGATGAGTCCCTGGAGTGTACAGTACTGGACGTCCTGCATGATTTCGACATCAGCTGAAACAAGAGTGGAAAAGTACATAAAACTGGGACATGTTTTCATTTTTTTTTTTAACTTGACTTTTTATGTGGGAGTGAAGGGTTTTTTTTTTAGTTAAAAATACTAAAACAATAGAAATCATTCAAGTGCGCTAGTATTGGTGACATTTTATTCCTGTACTATTTGATTATTAGTGAAAATTGTGCTTTCTGTGCGGAGTTTGCATGTTATCCTCAAACATCAACAATAATTCTCCATCTTAGGTAGTCCTGACCAAACCTGGCTCAGATCTGGATATGGGCCCCAGTGCTCCTGACAGGTGCAACCCAGAGACACTGAGGAATGGGTCAAATACTACAGGGACTAATAAGTAGTCTACCTTATAAGCCATGTCCCTTTTCTGAGTATTTTTCTCCTGCTTGTTCGAAATATTCCACAGTCTGGAATTAAACATATCTTTCTTGAATTTTGTATTCAGATCTTTTCATTTGTTAAAAAAATATATTTTTACTTTGAGCGGGCTTGCCTCTCCACAGACCTGACTTGTGGCATCACCTGCTTATCTCTATCAAAACTGCACATAGGCTTAGGGAATGTGGCAATCAAAACTGAAATTAAACGGCATTTAAATTTAACAGTCTGATAAAACATATGGGCAATGTGCAGTCCTGTTCTTCACGTGTGTTGTGTGTTCGGTGTTGTGTGTGTTGTGTTTTCTCAGCGTGTGGACAGGCGATGCTGCGTCCCCGGATTGTGGGCGGGGTAGAGGCCTCTCCAGGGTCCTGGCCCTGGATCGTCAGCCTGAGCGCCAGTGACAAATATCACCAGCACTTCTGTGGAGGGTCTCTGATCAGTGAAGAGTGGGTCCTGACCGCCGCACACTGCATGATCCCCCCAGGTGAGAGAAACAGGGAGGGCTCCAGATCAGTTCAGTTGGATTCTATTTGTTTCTGGACACTGGAGCGACCGCAGCCCTTTCCCACTAATAAATAAACAGTTTTCGTAGAACACATGGTCTCACGCTCTCACATGTGGAGCCAGCGCAGCAGAGGTCTGGTCCTGGAGTGAGTGTCACATAAGTCCACTCCCACACTGGGCTGCAGCTGGACCGGGTGGAGGCCTTATGACTAGATTTCAAATTCCTGGGGTTAGCTGCGTGAAACAGCATAAACTTCAAATAAAGCACAAATAAAGTGTGAGGAGAGATGAAGTATGTAAAAATGTATAGCTTCAAAACCTGGTGCTGTAAGTCAGTGTCACAGGCTTGACTATTGTTTCACATTTTCACTCATAAACTGTAAACTAACAAACTGAAAACAGAGATTTGGAAGAGTCGAAAGCTATTGTTTCATAACAGAGTGAGATCTTCAGCTCTCTGGACTCCACAGGAAGTGAGAGGAGCATAGTTAAATAGTTCTCAGATGCTTGTGTGTGTGTGTGTCTGATGGCTTTGATGTAATGGCTCCATTCTTCTCTTGTTTCTAAGCACAGAGAACATCACAGTCGTGTACTTGGGACACCACTCAGAGCAGAACCTGTGGGCAAAGGAAACCAGGGGCGTGCACGAGGTGGAATGTCACCCAGAGTATAACCTCACTGGGAGGCTTGAGCACGATGTGTGTCTCCTCAAGCTGTCTGCTCCAGTGATCTTCAAACCCCACATCCAGCCCATGTGCCTGGGCGCGCAAGGCAGCCACCTCCCCTCAGGCTTCCCTTCCTGGGTCGCAGGCTGGGGAGTAATGAACGAGAGTGAGTACAAACATTAGCATTATTATACACTACAAAAACGAAAATCTTGCCAAGTTAAAATGACTTGAATTAAAGATGCACTATGTAATTTTTTTGTTGGGGGTCCGTCACTTTCTTGTTTCTATGGATATGTCATTGCGCTGCCAGGAATGTTCCACAGTATGACATTAAATAGGTCTAACTAAGGGTTTTAAAGCTCAAAAGTGCCAGTTTCAGAAACAGATGTCAAATAAAATGTAAAAAGGTACTGTGGTCATTAGTTACCTCATAGCTGATATAGTCCTGAGCAAGCTTTCAAACATTTAATATAAATATGGGAAAAATGAATGAGAAATTAACTTCTGGAACTGGAGGGGGGCAGTGATCTCTGTATTGTCTCTGTGTGAAGGTGAAGAAGATTTTCCTGACGCGCTGCAGGAGGTGGAGGTTCCCATCGTGGGGTTAAACGAGTGCAGGTGCCTGAACGACGTGTATGTCCCAGAGATGAGCATCTGTGCTGGACGCAGAGAGGGAGGAGTGGACTCGTGTGGAGTGAGTCTGTAATCACACAGGAAATCAAATCAAATAGTTTCCATAAAGTTCTCATATTATGCTATTTTCTGATTTATGATCTATGTAACAATGTTGTTTCCTCATCACAAACACACCTGGAGTTGTGTTTTGTTTCATTTACTGTTGAACACACACACACAAACCCTGCATATTTAGGCTGAGTTCTTCTCTTAAACAGACAACACTCTGTTCCACCTTGTGATGTCATGTGGTAATACAGGAACCGCTCCACTGTGTTTTTAAACTCCATACACTTTCATTAGAATCATTTGTATAATTTCAGACCTGGAATTGCCAATAGCAACTGAACAAAAGATAAAAAGATGAAAATTACCACTTCATGACATCACAATGCGGAACACAGCATTCTGAGCTTTGGAGATGTACAGACTAATAATAAAGGATTACTCAAACATCTCTCTCTCTCTCTTTCTCTTTCTCCCACTGTCCCTCTCCTTCTCTCTCTTCCGTTCTCTCTCTATTTCTGTCTCGCTCTTCCTCTCTCCCCCTCCCTCTCTGTCTCCCTCACCCTCTCTCTCTTTCCCTTCCCTCTCACCCTCTCTCCGCCCCTCACCCTGTCTCTCTCCCTCCGTCCCTCTCTCAGGGTGACTCAGGAGGTCCTCAGCTGGTCCGGTTGAACTCCATCTGGGTGCAGGTGGGTGTGGTGAGCTTCGGTGAAGGCTGTGCCCGCCCAGAGCGCCCGGGAGTCTATGCCCTGGTCCCCGCCTACCAAGAATGGATCAGCTACGTGGTGGGCACCTCCAGCGCGCCCGGCTTCGTGCTCTTTGACCCCCCGGATGATGACTCCGATGAGGAATACATCTGTGAACACAAGAACATAATTGATTATTATTATTATGGGTCTGAGTCTGTGCTGGACAGTGGACCACAGGTGCTCTGCAGTCCACTCTTTACACTGTTGACCATTGTGTTGTGTGTCAGAATAACACTGTAAATGACTGTGATAACACTGTAAAGGCTCATTTAAAAGGTGCATTGTGTAACTTTTCTGGTGGAGGGTCCGTCAAATGCTTTTCTCCGTGGAGATGTTATTGTTATTGTTTGGTCTGGAATGTTCCACAATATGGCATTAAACCTTTCTATCTTCACGGAGACCAAACGAGACCAAGTTACAGGTCAGATCTGTGGAGAGGTGACCCCGCTCACAGTCAGAATGCCTGTTTTTCTAGGTATTTTTCAGCTGTAAAACCACCTGTAATTGAATAAATGTAAAGTAGCCAGCCAGCCATCCAGCCAGCCATCTTCTCCCGCTTAATCCGGCTGGGTCGCGGGGGCAGCACGCTGCCCATTACTCTGTGCACCAGACCCAGACCCCTATGAACCCCTCTGCAGGTGGTGAGCCCACAGGAGGGAGGAATACCTTGACGGTCCTTGATGGTAAACTGTTCATAGGGGTGTTGCATGTTTTTTGGTTGATGGGGGGAAACCGGAGTACCCGGAGGAAACCCATCCAGACACGGGGAGGAAACATGCAAACTCCACACAGAAAGGCCCGGGCGACCCGGGGATCGAACCCGTAACCTTCTTGCTGTGAGGCATGAGTGTTGCCACTCAGCCACCGTGCCGCCGAATGTAAAGTAGAGCTATTTAATGTCATACTGTGGAACATTCCAGGTAGAGCAGTGACGTATCTATAGAAACAAGCAGGTGATGGACCCCCAACCAGAAAGTTACATCGTGCAGCTTTAAGCTTCACTTTTGTACATAAACAGATCGGTGCGTTCCAAACGTAGAAACCATCGGAATAAACAGAGGCCGCACAAAGTCTGGTCAGATGTGACTTGAGCAACAGCATCGGATGTCACCTCAAGATGGCCGCCACATCAGACGCAAAGAAAGAGATCAGAGATTAAAGCAATAACTTTCTTTATTTGATCATTTGAATTAAACAAGAAACTCAGGAAAGACAGATAATCTTTTCACAAGCTTTTCATTGACCATCCATGTCCCTTGTCTGACCAGCCAGACCCTGCTACATTTTCTTCAACTCCACAAGGCTCTGTAATCGGACCATAGAGCATTGTTAAATCTTTGTCCAAACTTGAGATAATCCAACCACAGCCGTTAATTTGTATTACACGTCTCTCAAATGCGGAAGACATCTCTTCTCGAAAATTCTCATAACATTCAAAACAAAATATATAACCTGAAATAGGTCATAGTTTGGTGCTTCGATTGTTGATTCTGTAAAAATCCGCTGTTTCTCATGTTGATTTTTATCCTTTTTTTATGTGTAAGCAGCTATGTTTGTTTTTGAAGCCAACAGACAATGCATATCCCTGATTGGCTAATCCACCTGTCAATCACGGCCATCTGAACTTGATGAGGTTCACCGTGACCAGACTCACGTCTTTATAAAGTTTTGGAGAAGTGTATATTCTGGAGCCCCAAATCCCAGATATGTCAGTGCTGATTAATACTACGATTATTATATATTGTGTCATAAAATGTGTTTGAAATCTTCATGAAATACAAAATTAAAGGTTCTGATGTAAACTGAAGTGTAACAGGTTCAAGTTTTAGGGATAGACTTGACTGAAATGCCATCTTATTGTTACTGTTACTGTTTTTCTTAGAAATGATGGTATCAGATTTTGCTGTGTCCTGAGCAGAGAATAAGACAATACCTGTGTTACATCAGATGAACCCCAGGGAGGTGCAGGGTGGGTCGGCTTTTTAATACGATTTTAACATGAAATAATTTTTTAATCCTCTCCGTAAAACAGAGCAGAGCCTCAATGGACCAAAGCTGTTTAGCCTTAGTTTTGGTCATTTTCCTGCTAAAAGGTAATTACTTTTTATCATTATTATTAAAACATCATGTATTTGTTTTAGTTTTGAACAGAAGTACATAGGCCATATAGTGAAAGTAATTTTTTTTATGTTTCTTTACTGTTTTTTTGTTTTTACTTTTTGTCTGTTAAAAACATGGTTCTTTTAAATAAATAATAAATGTCTGTTATTCTTTTTGTTTCAGACTGCCATTCACAAGGTAATTGACACATATGAGAGCTTTTTCTAGTTCTGACTTGGTTTGGTGGGCTAATACATGTGGTCAGTATTTATCATAATTTTACATCAGTTAAGTGTCAGTTTGTGGAAAAAAGTTGAGTAGAAAAATACAAAAATACAGGAAGTAGTGCTGAGTTGTACAACAGGATCCTTCTACCTATGTCATCAACATGGAAAACTCCATCCAAAATGCAGAAACAAATTACACACAAGGAAAAACAAAATAAATGTGTTGTCATTTATTTTTATTAGTCTAATCATAACTATTGTGTACTTTAGACAAGTTTTGACATTATGGTTGCTAGGTAACAGAACTGATATGTATTATCTCTACATATGTCATGTCATATCTGCTGGTGTAAAATTGGGGGGGGGGGGGGGGGGGGGGGGGGGGGGGAATAGACAAAATTGTAGTTAAATCTTAAATATAATGTTAACTAAATTTAAGTCAAAAAGTACTTTAACCCGTCATATGCACTTTTAATTAATTTAGTCTCATCGTAGACAGGGGTGGTGCCAGGGGGGCTTGAGGGGGCACTAGTCTCCCCATAAAATGCCCAATGCACCCCCATAGCCCCACCTGTAAAAGATTTTTGCCCAATTTTCAAAGCATATTCAGTCTTGACTAAAAATATTCAAATGGCAACCACAGTGTTCAAACTCTGTCTCTGTCTAAAGGTTCTAAATGAAATTGTTGTGTGAGCACCAGACCTGAGCACCAGCCAAAAATGTCTGGCACTGCTCCTGGTCATAGAACTGGTTTAGTCTTGGTTTGGTTTGGTTTGTCTAGGGTGTTTCCATGTCTCCATGGAGATGTTGCATGGTATGGCATTAAACATATGCATGTAGCATTTAGTCATTACGGATGTTTCTATTGCTCAAAAATACAGTTCATTCAGTGAACAGGGGCGCCTCTCCACAGGTCTGATTTGTAATGTAGTATAATGCTGTAACCTGTTTGTCTCCTTTGTGACAGATCTACACTGAGGAACACTCTAGAAGTAGTATGTATGTCATGTATGTGTTTTGTCATGTGCCTCATGTTAGCATGTGGCAGAGCCCTGTTAAACCCCAGAATCGTGGGCGGAGCTTCGGCGCCTCCAGGACACTGGCCCTGGCAGGTTCATCTCCTCATGACCAACTCGGAGGGACAGAGGATTGTCTGTGGAGGGTCCCTGATAAACCACCAGTGGGTCCTGACCGCTGCCCACTGCCACGAGGACAAGTACAAGCTTTTTCTCACAAATCTGATTGGACGGTAAAAATCAGGTAGAACTCCATTAAGCCCCTCCCGTCTGTGTTCCAGAGTGATGGACCTGACCCGGGTCTCTCTGGGCAACAGCTCCTTCAGTGACTCACCTGTGCAGAGGGGCGTGGTCCAGGTGCAGCTGCATCCAGACTACAGTGGCAAAGGCAATGACATCGCCCTCTTGAGGCTGTCCTCTCCGGTCACATACACCCGCTTCATCCAGCCCGTGTGCCTGGCTCACACCAACAGCTACTTCGACCATGGACAGAGTGCCTGGGTGGCTGGGTGGGGGCTCCTGGAGGAGGAAGGTATTAAAGCATTTAAAGATGCGGTATTTTACTTCTGTAGAGTATTAACTGCTAACACATAACATTTAGATCATCATGTTACCTTCCACTGAAAATGCAATATTCAGCTTGCTCAAAACAACATACAGTATTAACATGTTTTATAAGTTTCACTTTCGTTATTGACGTCTGAGACTCCACTCCCTTTGCTCCTCACATTAAGTCACTCCCCCTTCAGAGCGCTATCACAGCATAACACCAGTTTGCACCACACTAATGAAACTACTGCACATTACATCAAGTTTGTCAAGTTGCTGTGTACAGTTTTGTATCAGGTATTGCTTTTCATTCTAACGCTGTTGCTCAAATTAGGTTGAAGTTCAATTTGTCAGTGCCAGCGGTGCGACTCCAGGCTTTTCAGCTGAAGGAAGACAGGAAAATGGCATGTGGTGTCAAAATAAATTTCAGATGCACATTTAAAATTGCGGCACGGTGGCTGAGTGGCAACACTCATGCCTCACAGCAAGAAGGTTACGGGTTTGATCCCCGGGTCACCCGGGCCTTTCTGTGTGGAGTTTGCATGTTTCCTCCCCGTGTCTGGATGGGTTTCCTCCGGGTACTCCGGTTTCCCCCCATCAACCAAAAACATGCAACACCCCTATGAACAGTTTACAATCAAGGACCATCAAGGAATTCCTCCCTCCTGTGGGCTCACCACCTGCAGAGGGGTTCATAGGGGTCTGGGTCTGGTGCACAGAGTAATGGGCAGCGTGCTGCCCCCGCGACCCAGCCGGATTAAGCGGGAGAAAATGGATGGATGGCTGGATGGACATTTAAAATAAGAGTCGAAAGACTCTACAGTAGCGTAAACAACGTGCATTGGAGAGGGAGAGTCAGAGAGTGTTGGGCCAGTGTCTTGTCCGGATGAGAGAGTGAATTTTTGTTTGTTTTGTCCAAACTGGCTTTAAAAAAATGGTGATATAGTTTTGACAAATTGTGTTGTTTTGCAACAGGTAGCGCCGTTCTTGACTCTCTCCAGGAGTTGTGTGTGCCTGTGGTGGAGCTGGCGGTCTGTAGAAGAGACTATGGGGTCACTCTGCTCCTGTACAACAACATCCTGTGTGCTGGATATGAAGAGGGCGGGAGAGGCACCTGTCAGGTCAGTCCCCCCGTCACTCAAATTTAAATGGCCCGTATTACACTATTTGTGTATTTGTGAAAAAAGAGTTGTGTTTTGTCTCATTCACACATGTTTTACACACAAACTCTGTTTGTTTCAAAGAAAACCTGTATTTAGGTTTTCTTTGCTCTTTTCTCAAACACTCCTTCCACCTTGTGATGTCATGTGGTAATACAGGAAATGCTCCACTTTGCTTTTAAACTCCATATAACTTAACTAGATGATTGGCAATTCCAGGACTGAAATCATCGAATCTCTACTGAACTAAAGATAAATGTAGCTGTTAACTTGAAAACTACAGCTACATGACATCACAAGGTGGAACAGAGCATTTTGAGCTTTGGAAATATAGATAGACTAATAATAAAGGGTTACTTAAACATGTGGAAATGAAACAAAACACAACTCCAGGTGTGTTTTCGATGAGATAACAACATTATAACATGGCTTTAAGCTCACAAGGGTCAGTGTTGTGTAATATAGGACTGAACCCAGAACAGCGCCCCCTGTCTCTCCCTCTCTCTCCTCACAGGGTGACTCTGGGGGTCCCATGGTGGTGAAACAGGGTAGTGTTTGGGTACAGGCTGGCGTCGTGAGTGCCTCTGCTGGATGTGCCCGACCCGGAAAACCCGGAATTATAACGGATGTTTCCAAGTTCCATGATTGGATTCAGACCATGGTGGGAGCAGATGACCCCCCGGGATTTGTATTGTTTATGTCAACAGGAGACAGCAGTGACATTAGCTACTACTGCAGGAATACTACTACTACTACTACTGCTGCTGCTACGGCTATCACTACTGCTGCTGCTGCTACTACTATTACTACTACTAAGCCTACTACCAAACCAGCTACTACTGCAATTACTACTACATCTTCTACTACTACTACTACTACTACTGTACCAACTACTACACCTACAACTAAACCAACTACTACTACTACTACTACTATTACTAAACCTACTACTACTACTAAACCACCTATTACTGCAACTACTACTGCTACTACATGGACTACTATTAGTAAACCTGCTACTACTACAACAAGAACTACTACTACTACTACTGTACCTACTACTACTACTACTTCACCTGCTGCTACTACTGCAACTACAAGTGCACCAACTACTATTTCACTGACAACTAAACGTACTACTACTGCAACTATTACTGCTACTACTACTAATACTAGACCAACTACTACTACTACTACTACTACTACAACACCAACAACAACTACATCTACTACTACTACTACTACTACTACTACTACAACTACTATTCCATTGTACCAACTACTACAAGAATGTTTTAAACAAGCATGGTACTACCAAGGAAACAATGAAGCATTTCCATTGTTTCGTTACTGCCCCTACTTATTTCGTCAGCGTGGACTACTACAAATATTACTGCAGGGATAATAAATTACTACTACAGTACTAACTACTACTGCATTAGAGGGTCACAGCTACTTCTACTCCTGTGATGCCCCAAGCTACAACATCAGTTATACTAGTACTACTACTATTACTATTTCTACTGCTACAAAACAGAAACTTCTACTATTATCACCTACTACTACTATTACTTACAGATAATGAAGTACCACTCCTATAATACTAACCACTACTAGTATTAGTTCAGTGCCCCAATTATTGCTACTACAGCTATAGATAGCAACTACAACTACTACTACTACTACTACAACACCTGCCACTACTACAACTACTACTACTACTATTACTACTACTATGCAATTATATTTTCATTTAGTGTTTTAAGTGCTCTTGTACTTTTACATTGATGCAAATGTAGATTTTTGTTTTTATTACTTTTATTTTAATAATGAAAAATCTATTTTTATTCTGGTCTGCAATGAATGTCTGTAACTGATTTATGCTTTTTACAAAAAGAATTCATTAAAGACATCTCCCAATACATAAATGTAATTCTGATTCTTCCGACTACTACTAAAATGATACTAAAACTTCAAACTTGATCAAAATACTTGGGAATAGATTTGATACTCAGTACAGGTGAAGGTCTCTTCGGCAACATTGGGGTTCCTCAAGGTGCACACACAAGGTGCACACCAATGAATGCAGGGGTCTTCTGCCCAATAACTATGTCATCAAGTTCTCCGGTGACACTGTGATTCTAATGGTCACCTTTTTATATCGCGCTTTTCCACCTTCAAGGCACTCAAAGCTCTTAACATCAAAGGACCACTCACCCATTCACACACACATTCATACACCAATGTACGCAGACACTAGCAGCAAGGTGTGTTAAGTGTCTTACCCAAGGACACAACAACAGCAATCATCTGTGGGAGCTGGAATCACCCTGCCAACCTCTGGGTCAGTGGATCTGACCGCTCAACCAACTGAGTTACTGTCGCCCAAAGATGACTGTCCCTCTGCGTACAAAGGCGAGGTTTGACAGCCACCATCTTATCTTTAAGGTTAACTAAAGAAATGCTCTTTGACCCTAGAGACAGGTGGATTAACCAAACAGGGACCTGTCCCTGTTTCCACCATAAACTTCCTTGTCGTCTCATTATTACGGTTTTTCTCAGTGTTTTTCTCAAAAATAATGGTGTCAGTTCACAGTTCACTGTGTTCTGAGCAGACAATATGTAAACCTATAGAATATATACCTGTGTTATATCAGATGACCCCCGGGGAGGTGCAGGGTAGGTGGGGTTTTTAACATGGTTTTACCATCACATTATTTTTCTTCTGTATAGAACAGAGCAGAGCCATGATGGGTCAGGACCAGCACTGTTTACTCTTAGTTTTGGTCATTTTCCTGATAAAAGGTAAAGACTTTTTAGTATTAAAACATCATGTATTTGATCTTGTGTTGAACTAAACTACATAGTTCTACTGTACAGTGAAAGTACATTTTACTTGTTTGAATGTTTTATCTTGACCGTTTTTTGTTTTTACTTTTGACTTAAAAACATGTTTGTTTGTTTGTTTTTTTTTGTTTGTTTGTTTTGTTTTTTTAAATAAATAACCAATTTATGTTATTCTTTCTGTTTCAGACTGCCACTGGCAAGGTAATGAATGGATCACACACTTAGGCTGTTGCTGACACTTGGTTTAAGATCAGTTTAGTCCGGTCGTAGCCAAGTCATGGACTTGGTTTAGTTACTTTTGATGACTGTCATGTAATTTATGTGATTTAGTGTGTCAGAGAGTTTAATGTGCAGGTGACTCAGCTCAACTCCTGCTCACACTTTACAACTCAGTCACACAACACATGTGCGGTGGTATCGGCTCTTGGTATTGGCAACAGAACAAGTATAAGCACCAAGTACAAGTACAACCTGATACTGATATCAGTTTGATATCAGTTTTTACAATTTCCAGTGCAGATTAAAAGCAGTTAGAGAGATTACATATACTTGTCATGTACATGTTTTGTCATGTGTTTTGTCATGTGTCTCTTGTTAGCATCTGGAAGCGTCCTGTCAAAACCCAGGATTGTGAACGGAGCTCCAGCCTCTCTAGGAGAATGGCCGTGGATGGTTTCTCTCCTCATGACTGACTGGGAGGAAAGGCAGTTTTTCTGTGGAGGGTCTCTGATAAACCACGAGTGGATCCTGACCGCTGCCCACTGCCATAAGGACAAGTATAAGCTTTTTCTCTGTGATACAACAACAAAACAACAGTTCAGCTCACCACTGTCAAAAAGGAAAAAAAAAACACCATAAAAATAGGGCCCACAATTGGACTCCCTTTATAATATAATTTATATTAGAGGGGGGCGACGGGTCTGTGTACAGTACAGAATATATACATTTAAATCTACTCTATAATTGTCACTTTGGAGCACAGACAAATGGCTTAACTCTTTGTGAAGCTGAAGCTCTGTAGTTTTGGCCTCAGTCTGATCTACTCTCATTATAAGAGTCTGATCTACTCTCATTATAAATGGGAAGTTTTGCACAGAGGAACATCAGACTTCAAATCCCGCCTGGATTGTTTTTAGTAAATATAGGGGTATAGCTGGTATCTAGAGGATCTGGTAGACATTGAACATTTGTTGGGTTTTGACAATTCCCATGTCAAAGAGAAGAGATCTACTTGTAATTAGGTAAAAATTAATAAATAAAAAGTCCAGGCAGAATAACATGAAAAAAAATATTTAGAATGTAATGTTAATGTTATATTTGTGAATTTGGTGTACAAACTGGTCCAGGTCAAAATAAGTGGGTTACAGCTTTCTCTTTATGTTTTACTTCACAGTTTCCCTTTTATCAGATGGGGGAGAAAAAGGAATAAATTAAGAAAAAGTCTGAGGGCCTACAGAACAGTAAAACTCATGTACAGCGCCTTTGCCCTTTGTTGTGTTCCAGAGTGATGGGCCTGACCATCGTCTCTCTGGGCGTCAGTTCTCTGAGTGACTCGCCTGTGCAGAGGGGCGTGGTCCAGGTGGAGCTGCATCCAGACTACAGTGGCACAGGGAGTGACATCGCCCTCTTGAGGCTGTCCTCTCCAGTCACGTACACCCACTTCATCCAGCCCGTGTGCCTGGCTCACACCAACAGCTACTTCGACCATGGACAGAGCGCCTGGGTGACTGGTTGGGGGCTCCTGGAGGAGGGAGGTGAGGCTCTCCAAGTATTTAAAGTGAAACTAAACACAGAACTAACTTTTATTTTGCCACTGAAATGTGTATATGGTATTTTAATACTATTGTCTACTGTTCCTAGTGCTATTTTTGGTCATTTTAGTGCAAACTTGCCTTTGCTTGCCTGGGATCCAGAATACACACTTTTTCAATACTTTATCAAGATGTGAGTCTGGGAGTGGTTGAAAATAAAAGATGAAAAATATCACAGGGGACTGTAAACATGGGATTTCTGCAGAATCAGTGAGCTCCTTCATTTCAAATGCGTCACTGAAAAAATCAAATCTGATTGGATGATCTTCATTTGCATGCACTTTTGATTTGTGTTATATCTGAACATGGATGAGATGTGTTGATGCTCCTTTAGCACCAGCGCTGGCCTTCGTCACGCCATCAGGTGTGTCTTACTGTGACGTAGGTTGACCGTGAGCAGTATCCCCCTACCCCTGTACAATATATTACCCTTGGTCCAGCCCAAAACCTTAAAAGGAGGAGCTCATTTCCAGGGAACTCTTTTAGGACCTGGACAAAAGTAAAAGGAGGTAAGTACAAGCAAAACACCACACCATTCATTAAAACACAATAAAATACACTAACACACACACCAACACTTTAAACATTCCAAAACAGATATATTGCACCATATCTATTGCACTACTCAATTAAAAAGGTAATTGGTTAATTAATAATGTCTCCTTTTCCTTCAGAGCTCAGCAGCTGTCAGTTAAAGTGCCACTGTGGCTCAAGATTAAAAGTGGTAAAAGAAAAGACAATAAATACATTTTTAAAACCACTTATGTGCAGTGTCTTTTTTTAATATGTTCAAATATGTTTAAAGTGCTGTGTGCTATCAAATGTGCTGTGTTTTAAAGTGTCTTAGTGAAGGGTGAAGGTGCTGAGTGTTACTTATGGGTAACAAACCGGCCTGTTGGTTACACTTACAGACCTGTGTCGACATCACAAGGTGGAGATGGAACTATAATAAAGATCAGAAAATAGTGTAATACGGGCCCTTTAATACAGCAGTCTGTGCAAACACATTTTTCCACCCACTTCTCCTATTGGCTACTGTGGAACATTCCAGGCAGAGCAATGACATATCCTTAGAAACAAGCAGGTGACGGCCCTCCTGCTTACACAAAAGTTACACAATTTAAATTCAAATTGTGATCTGGTGCTGCTAAAACCATATAGTTTTTGATCATTTCCCTGGTATAAAGAGGAAGTCTGTTGTGTGGTCACAGGTGGACATATTTCCAAGTTTCTCCAGGAGCTGTGTGTGCCTGTGGTGGAGTGGGACGTCTGTAGCACAAACTATGAGGTCCTTCAGCTCCTGAAAAACACCTTCCTGTGCGTTGGATATGAAGAGGGAGGGAAAGGCGTCTGTCAGGTCAGTGCCCTCTTTCACTGTCCAACTTTTTAATTTAAAGTGCATATGCCAGTTTTGATGATTCTCTAATTTTCACTTAAATTGGTGGGATAATACCTGGTGTAAATATAAATTATAGTTTTACACAAATTAAGAATCAGTTTGAAAAGAAAAGATGAAAAATGTGTTGAAAATTACAGGAAGTGGAGAGTTCTCCTTTAGAGTGTCCTATATTAATGACATGGGAGAATTCTAAAGTTCGGCACATTCTAGAGAAAAATTCAAGTTTTCTGCATCATTTACACTGCGCTTCTCAGTCTCTTTGTGTCTCAGTCAAAGGTCTCAGTGCAGTTTAAAAGGAGGACTGGTCAGGTAGGGTCAGCAGATCTGTGTCAGGGGAGTTTGAGAAGAGCCAAAAGTGTCCCTTCTCTGTGTCCTGCAGCATCACAGCAGCCTCCAGGAGCAGAAACCTATGGAAGGTCTCAGACTCTTTTCTCTGGAATGTCACATATGGTGTAAAAAGTCTGTAGCATCTCAAAGGTCTGTAGCTAGCTCCTTAGTTAGGTCATTAGCTCGCCTCGTGCACGATCTCCATGGATATGGGAAAAACAAACACAGTCCAACAGTCCCTTGGGTTCATTCGATCAAAGTATTTTTTACACAAGAAACGCATTTTTTTCTGATACTTTAAACATTATTTCAGCAAAATAAAGGTATTTTCTGAACATTTTCATTTATCCTTTAATAATTTCTGTGTGCATTAGAGGAGTTTTGGCCCAGTTTATGTTTGCTAGGTAAAAATTATGGAATTCCCTATTGTGATGTCATGATTTCCAACCAAATTTTTAAACCTAAAAAAAAGAAAAGAAAAAATGACAAACGTTCACAAACTCTTATGCATTGTATTTTTAAACTCCATACACCTTCACTAGAAGCATTTGAATGCTTTCAGATAATCTCTACTGAACAAAAGCTAAGGTAACTTTTAACTTCAAAAGGTGGAGTAAATCATTTTGAGCTTTGTAGATGTAAACAGACTAATAATAAAGAATTACTCAAACATGTGAATGAAACAAAACACAACTCCAGGTCTGGTTTTGATGAGGTAACAACATTATAACATGGCTTAGTCAATGTTGTGTAATATGGCACCTTCAGTTCCAGTATCCACCATTTCACCCGTGAACTGACCTTTAATTGGACTTTTACCCTGAACAGCGCCCCCTGTCTCTCTATCTCTCCTCACAGGGTGACTCTGGGGGCCCCATGGTGGTGAAGCAGGACACTGTTTGGGTGCAGGCTGGCATCATGAGCGCCTCGGAGGGATGTGCCCGACCTGGAAAACCCGGAATTCTGACGGATGTTTCAAAGTTCCAAGACTGGATTCAGACTGTGGTGGGAACAGATGATCCTCCAGTGTTTGTGCCATTTATGTCAACTGGAGACAGGACCGATCACAGCTACTACTGCAGGAATACGAGTATTACGACTACTCCTGCTCCTCCAACAACTACTACTACTACTACTGGTCCTACTACTCTGCCCAATTACAACCAACTACTAGAATGTTTCAAACAGGCATGGTCTTACCAACAACAAAGTGAAATCGCTCAACAGTTATCTTATTGTCGCTCTTTAATACGCAAACTATATCGAAGACCATAGTACAGATAATGAACTGTTGTAAAGTCCCCAGTATAACTGTTAGTTTAGTAGCTGTTTATTTAGATCAGGCATTCATAGGCAGCTCAGGGGTCCTTGGGAGCACCATGGTTATGCTGTTACCCCTAGCCTTTGCTGTAGGTTAATTTCATTTCCTTTAACCTATCAAAGTGTGCGTCTGTGATGGAGATTACCAAATGAAAGAACAGACAGATGAAAGGAGAGATACAAGAAAGGACATTAAAACTCCTCAAATCCTTCACTCTCTGACCTGCTACTACAAAACAGCAACTATTACTACTGTCACTACTGACTTTTTTAGAATTGATACCTGCTCAAATTAGAATTTAGTTTCAATACTAGTTTTAGTATCGATTAGTATCTGATTTTCAATAGTTTTGACAATTATTACGAATACTACTACTACTATTACTACTACTACCACCTCCTTTTAATTAAATTTAATTTGTGTTCTTGGATTGTTTTGTACATGCATACTTGTGCACAGTTAAAACAAACAATAAAAATTAAATGAAAATGAATGCAGCTGTTTTAAACCACAAACCACAAAGGGACTTCCACAACAATCAGTTCCTTCCATACTATTTAAATATAATGAGGACAATTACAAGCTTCGAATTACACTAAATTACAAGTACAGGTTTAAACATCCCCTACGATATGAAAATCTGTTTTAGTAACGCAATTATTTTTACTTTCGGTTATTTCCACCACACTGCAAAAACTAAAATCTAGCCAAGTTAAGATGACTTGAATTAAGAAAGTTTCATCATGATTTGAGTAACTTCACTTGAAAAGTAAAATGATCTACCAATGGAACAAGACTTTTTTTTAGTTAAAATATGAAAATACAGCACAACAACTCTTTGTACTTAAAATAAGAAACAAAATCTAATGTTGCTTGAATTAAGAAAAATACACTTATTCCATTGGTAGATCATTTGACTTGTCAGGTTAAATTTACTCAAATTAAGTCAAATGTCCTTAATTTAGGTTATTTTAACTTACCCAGATGTTGCTTTTTACAGTGAAGGGCATGGATTGGTGATTTTTTTGATAAACATTGTGATTACATTTAAATAGTCACAATTTTATACAGCTCTTTTCCACCTTCAAGGCACTCAAAGCGCTTTACAGCAAGGAACCACTCACCCATACACCAGTGAACGCAGGTGGGTTAAGTGTCTCGCCCAAGGACACGACGGCAGCGTTCATCTGTGGGCGCTGGAATCGCACTGCCAGCCTGATCTGTTCGCTCAACCAGTGATGTTTATGTCGAGAGCGGGCTTCGAACTGCCAACCTTCAGATCAGTGAACTAACACTGCACCAACTGAGCTACTGCCGCCTTTATTTATTTATAATACATATATTTATTTATGTTTTAATAATAGGATTGTGTTCAAAGTTCACATTTTAAACGCATCCAGAAGAATTGACAAAAAGACTGAAATATGAACTGACAAATAATACAAGAATCACATTTTAGATTCGTACAGTGGTGGAACGTAACAAAGTAAAAGTAGTAAACTTAAGTACAAATTTCAGGTATCTGTATTTCACTTAAAGGCGCATTGTGCAACTCCTCCCTTGGGAAAATTTAAATGTGTCAGGAGACCGGACACAAAATGCTCTGTTCCACCTTGTGATGTCATGTAGTGGTAGTTACCGGCTACTTTTTACCTTCTAGTTCAGAACTCATCCTAAATATGCAGGATATGTGTGTTAAACATATGTGAATGAAACACAACTCCAGGTATGTTTTTGATTATAACATAGATCAGAAAACTGTGTAATGTGGTCCCGTTAAATACATCTAAAGAATTAGTCTTCTGTGAAATATATTTTTTCACATCAGTATTAAAAGAAAATAGTGGACATGCAGGTAGAAATGCTGTCAGTTGAAACAAGCAGGCGATACTGCCAGACCAATTTACAGGTCAGATCTATGGAAAGGCCTCTAGAAGTTAGAATGCAAGTTATTCTGAACAGGAAAAATCACATACAACTGAATAAATGAGAAGTTACACAGCATAAACCTCAAGATTCATATGACAAATGTGTGGGCGTGGGCTTGTGTCTGCTTTATAATTATAATCCATGACACCCGTGTATCATTATGTTATAATTTGGACATTTTAAATCGCAATATTCATCTAAAATGACTTAAAGTCGCTGCAAACGCCATCACAACAAAGCGTCGCGTGCTGTTGTAGATCAAGCTAGAGGCCTTTTTTTTTCCATTTGTACCAAAATTGCTACACAGTGCCGCCAAATCCTACGTGTATCAAAGTGGAGAGTGAAGTGCGTACGTCACAGTGGCCGTGTATCGGTGGAGGTGAAAACGGGGGTAGATCGGAGCAATGGCGTCTTCAATACAGAAGAATGATGGAACTTTAAAAACTGCAGCCTTTAAGATTTGCTTTGGATAGCGATTCATCCTGCAGCCCTGCCTCACCATGCAGTTTGAAATTCGATGAAAAACTAAACCTTAAAGGGGATGCATGTGAAATCCACTTGTGAGGCTTTACTTAAAGTTGCATTTCAAATGACCCATTGGTGTTTGTCCTGAATTCGAGGTTTGAGTGAGTTGTATTCGCCAGCTCCCTAATGCATAATGTTTCTTCTTTAATTATAATGGCCAATGTTCTGACTCATATACTTAAGACTTTGCAATCATAATAGATGTGTCACTGAAGGAGATGTACAAATGTATTTATATGAAATGTGTTGTTCTTTAGTATTATCTGAATGTGCATTTATAAGAAAGGCAAATAATAGTCACACCAACATACAGTAATAATATTTGTATTTAATGTTTTGTATAACAATAAACATGAAACCTGAATCATAATAAGGTAACAGTGGAAAACATTTAGCCTTAGCTCCAATACCAATTTAAAAATTGATACTTGAGCTAATTGTTCCAGTTAATGGAACCATATCTTTTTGTACAGAGTTTGCACATTTCAATTTAGGAATTAATACCTGAGCTATTTGTTCTATCTAATTATCTAAACATCTACTGTCTTCCTCCAAGCACTCTCATTTTCCCCATCAAGTGCAAAGGAAAAATATTCCTATATGGGGACAATAAAATACTACAAGTGGTTTGTATACCACAAGAGAATCTCCTCCTTTTCAGTGGGTTGGTGGTCTCCTTCCACTCTTCCTCCTTGGTCGCCATAATGTCCTGGAGCTCCTGGTTCTTTATTTCAGAGCAGAGACCTCCTCAGTCTTGTTTGAGGAGGTCAAAGTCTCTGAAAGCTCCTGGATCTTTCCTCTTGTGCTCCTCACACCTTGAGTTTCTCCATCTCCTGGTTGGTGTCCTGCACTTTCTGTGTGAGCTGGTGTCTTTGTCCCAGAACAGAGGCATAAGCAGCGTGGCACTGCTCGATCACAGCTTTAAATGTGACTTTCTCTGTCTGGAGACTCTTTAAGTAACAAAATGGAGTACAGATCAAAATTACATGGCTAGCGGCTTTTACACTTTTTAATTAGGTCAATTTGCTAATTATGTCACATCCCAATTGTGATCTCTTACAGACCTACTTCTGCACTAGGGACTAAACGTACGCTCAGAAGTTGCTAAACCTGTAAACAATAATAATGGCAATCAAGAGGAGGGTTAGGTCTGGGTGGAGCTGATCACAGCGTAAGAGACTCGCTCCACAGACTGACAACAACACAAGGTTCAAAATGGACAGAATGCTGCATCTCACAGTCCTCCTCTTCACTTTAATTACAGGCGAGTTCATTTCAATTGATTCTTGTTTTGTTTAATTTTTATATATATTCTTCTATCCATCCATCCATTTTCTTCCGCTTATCCGGGGCCGGGTCAAATATTATATATATATATTATATATATATTCTTATAATCTAATATTGTTATTATTATTGGTGAAAACGATTATGGTGACACACTGCAGGTGAATAGGAAAACAAATATTTAATTTAGAGATATCAGTGTGAAACTTCTGATGTAGTTTAGTCACATAAATTAAAAAAAAAAAAAAATCATCATGTAATGTTTTTATATAAAATATGCCTTATTTTTATATAAAACATTACATGATGAAAAATAAATAAGTGTAAAAATAAGTGTAAAAATTGCCAAAATTTTACCATTTTTGGGACATTGAAAACAGAAACATGGAGAGTGTCAGGTTTATATAAACATACATACATACATACATACATACATACATACATACATACATACATACATATATATATACATTTAATTAAAATTTTGTTAAGTACAAGACTGTGCAGTTTGGTGTATGTACGTTAGGGTGACCAGGTTTTCAAAATTCACACAGCGGGTCTGGATTAGATAATTAGATAATTAGATAATAAAAAAGAAGGTCAGAAGGCTGTATAATCTGAGGGACTTCTTAATTTTCAGGCATGTTTTTCTATATTTTAGCTAATGACAAATTACAATATATTCCCCCTCTTAACTGTTGACACGGATCAAACTGGTCCAAAATAGAGACACCAGAAACATTTCTTGTATAAAACTGAGACAAATCACTGGTTTTGTATAACTCTGCTGGGACAGAGGACACAGGGCTCCAAACTGGGACTGCCCTGGGTAAATAAGGACACCTGGTCACCCTAATGTAGATGTGACAGGTTTCAATGATTTTCTAATTTTGACTTATTTTGGTGCTATAATACCTGTTGTCAAAATAAATGATAGTTTTGTACCAATCAAGAAAACCTTTGTTAAGAAAAATACGTTGAAAATTACAGACTATAAGAGTTCTATATTGACAGCGTCACACTAGGAGACACGATCAAAACATTTGGCACACATTATACAATTAAAACACATTTTCCTGGTACTTTAAACATGATTTCAACTAAATAAAGGTGTTTTCTTTTTATTTGTCAGATATTAAGGAGCTTATGGCTCAGTGTAAAACATGGTTGCTAGGTAACACTTACGGAATTCCCTAGAGTGATTCATGATTTCCCATCAGGAAGTACAATTTGAAATCCAAGAAATGACCCAACTGGGAAGAAATTGTAAAACTTTGAGTAAAATCTTAAATATAAAGATCAGTCAAATGAGTAGTGTAACCTGTCATAGGCACTTTAAAGGTGCATTGTGTAACTTTTCTGGTGGCGGGTCCGTAAAATGGATTAAATCATAGAGATGTTATTGCTTTGTCTGGAATGTTTCACAATATGGTATTAAATCTTTTTATTTTCATGGAGAACAAACCAGACCAAGTTAGAGGTCAGTTCTGTGGAGAGGCACCCCCGCTCACAGTCAGAATGCCTGTTTTTTTTGGGGTTTTTTTTTGTTTTTTTTAGATATTTTTGAATTATAAAACCACCTGTAATTGAATAAATATAGAGTAGAGCTGTTCAAAGTCATACTGTGGAACATTCCAGGCAGAGCAATGACATACCCATAGAAACAAGAAGGTGACGGACCCCCAAACAAAAAGTTACATAGTGCACCTTTAAGGGGTGATCCTTATGTCCCCATAGGGAGACGTTACAATGTCCCATATAAATTTGTGAACAAAAGTTGATTAAACTGAATATTAAAACATCTTTCAGTGCAGAGTGGACCATTTAGCTGTTTCCATGTGAAAACTTATATGCTCAGACACCGAACTGATTAAAAAACAAAAACAGAAAAAACATTGTTTGCCTGTAGTGTCTTCCCTTAAAGTAAACTGTGTAATATATTGTGGTTAATTCAACATTAAATACTGACTGTGGATTTTTATTTATTTTTTTTAAATCAGGTTCTCACGCACAAGGTAAGAAACTATCACATGTTTTTAATAATAATTTCATCATTTTACATTATTTTATTATTATTCATTTTAGTGTATAGTTTTTACTACTAAAAAAACTACAAGCTACTGCACACTCTACAATAATATGTATTTCTATTTTTAATAAAAAGGGACTGCAGGTAAGATTTTGGTTTCTGTGCCCCCAGATACGAGGTAAACGTGTTCAAATCAAATACAGCTTTTATTGATAACAATTTTAATGGTGACTTATTCTTAATTACAGAAACACTGGACATGATGGTCTATTTATATTTACTAGTAAAATTTAGTGATTTAATTCAAGATAATTATCCAATCAGAAAGCAGAATGAGCCTCACATGACTCTCATTTGGGTTGCCAGTTTCAATGCTGAAATCCAGTGTGTTTAAACCTAAAATGCCTCTCTCTGACCAGTCATGAATCAGTGCTAGTGCAGCCTCTTTTTAACCTTTAGTTCAGTACATTTGTGAATGAAACAAAACATAACTCGAGATGTTTGCCATGAGAAAACAACATTTAGAACTTAATAAAAGCAAGCAAATACCCGCCCCTTTGTGCTGGGAAACAGTTACTATTTACATTTTATTGTATTATAATTACACGTTGTCTATGTCATTTAATGGTAGTGTTAAACCACATTTTCTCTATTGTTTAAGCTGTATCTTCTGTTTAGCTTGTGGCAAAGCAGCGTTGAACACGAGGATTGTGGGTGGGACAGATGCTCCTCCAGGAAACTGGCCCTGGCAGGTTTATATCCTCACGACCAGCTTCTCAGGGTTGAAGTTCGCCTGTGGAGGATCCCTGATCAACAACAAGTGGGTCCTGACCGCTGCCCACTGCCTCACGGGAATGTAAGGGCCTTTCTCTATTCATACTATGCAGTGACGTCGTGCTGGGGGTGTTCTACATGGATCTGAAATGGTGGAATGTTTAGGAGTTACCATGGTATTCAAATGCACACATTAGCAAACACTGAAAAAAGTTTTAAGATTGTCTGAAAACTCAAGAAAAAATACAAAATGGATTTAAACAACACATTTTCAGGAGCCTGTGATCAATACCAGCGTTCGTGGTCTCGTTTAGGAGTTTGATTTTCAACAAAAAAAAAATTGTGAGGGTAACTGTAAAAACAATGGCTAATGCTAGCGAGTTTGTGACTGTGATTTTACGTGTGAGAGACAAGTCAGTTGTTTCTGGTCAGATTGTGTTAAAACAATGCACAGATTAAAGTCTAATAAAGCCTCAGACAGAGCAGAGCTTACAGTTAGCATCACGCCCCCAGGGTTGGGTTGCACAATCTATTTACAGGTGGTAATGTTAAAGACTGAGACTGAAAGTAAATTAGAATTGTTTTCATCTTTTTGTTTTCCAGGGTAACAAACCTGACAAAAGTGTATTTGGGACGTGAGACACTGTCTGGTCCCAATCCCAACGAGGTGATGGAGCTGGTGGTGCAGGAGAAGATCCACCCTCAGTACAACACTCTTGGGTCTCTTAATAATGACATCGCTCTACTCAAGATGGCCTCCCCCGTGTCCTACTCCAACTACATCCAGCCGCTGTGCCTCGCTCAGAAAAGCACCACTGTCCAACCAAGTCAGAGCTCGTGGGTGGCGGGCTGGGGGCTACAGGTGGAAGGTGAGTGAACTCAAAGTCTTCATGTGACATCACAGATCACAACATGATCGAATGATGATCCTGCACGGCCATTTTCTATAAATGTACAAAAGTATGATACAAAACAATACACTACAACTTCACAAACCTGACACGATGTGCAGTAAGTATTAGCAGGAAGCAGCTGATTGTGTTGTGATAGTGCTCTGAAGGAGATGTGACAAACCAAAGGGAGGGGGGACTCAGAGCTTCAAAAAAACAAACGTCAATACCTTGTTTTCGGTGAATATAGTTTTTTCCAAATGATAATGTTGAGGGTAAAATTCTGAGCTCCACAGACAAACGAGTTCCTTTCTTTGCCACAGGGGGGGCAGTTTCAAACAAACTTCAGGAGGTGTGTCTCCCGGTGGTGTCAGACGCTCAGTGCAATGAGCAGAATGAGTTCATGTTCCAGCCCGAGATCATCTGTGCCGGCTTCACAGCAGGAGGCCAGGGCATCTGCAGTGTAAGTGCACCAACAGACTGTTAGCATCACCAACAGACTGTTAGCATCACCAACAGACTGTTAGCATCACCAACAGACTGTTAGCATCACCAACAGACTGTTAGCATCACTAACGGACTATTAGCATCACTAACGGACTGTTAGCATCACTAACGGACTATTAGCATCACTAACGGACTGTTAGCATCACTAACGGACTGTTAGCATCACTAACGGACTGTTAGCATCACCAGACTACACTACATTACAATTCAGATCTGTGGAGAGTCGCCCCTATTCACAGAAGGAATTATTGTATTTTTGAGCAACAGAAACACATTTAATGAATAAATACTAGATGGATATGTTTAATGTCATACCATGGAACATTCCAGACAAAGCAATAACATCTCCATGGAGACAAGTAGGCAGCAGGCCCTCCACCAGAAAGGCACTTTTACGTACATAAAAACAAGAGCATGTATTTCCCCTCTAAACTTGCCCAAATCCAGAGGTCCCTCTCTCTGCTCACAGGGCGACTCGGGGGGCCCCCTGGTGGTGAAGCAGGGTGGTGTTTGGGTCCAGATCGGGATCGTGAGCGCGAGTAATGGATGTGCCCAACCAAACAGACCCGCCATCTACACCGAGGTCCTGCACTTCCAGGACTGGATCCAAGGCATCGTGAGCCCGGACTCACAGAAGCTGCCTGGGTTTGTGTCCTTCAGCTCGCCTGGGGACCTGGGCTTCAACTGTGGGGTTCCCACTACTACTGCACCACCTACTACTACTACTACTGCACCACCTACTACTTCTACTGCACCACCTACTACTACTACTGCACCACCTACTACTTCTACTGCACCACCTACTACTACTACTGCACCACCTACTACTTCTACTGCACCACCTACTACTACTACTACTGCACCACCTACTACTTCTACTGCACCACCTACTACTACTACTGCACCACCTACTACTTCTACTGCACCACCTACTACTACTACTACTGCACCACCTACTACTACTACTGCACCACCTACTACTACTACTGCACCACCTACTACTACTACTGCACCACCTACTACTACTACTGCACCACCTACTACTTCTACTGCACCACCTACTACTACTACTGCACCACCTACTACTTCTACTGCACCACCTACTACTACTACTACTACTACTGCACCACCTACTACTACTGCACCACCACCTACTACTACTGCACCACCTACTACTGCACCACCTACTACTTCTACTGCACCACCTACTACTACTACTACTACTACTACTGCACCACCTACTACTACTACTGCACCACCACCTACTACTACTGCACCACCTACTACTACTACGACTGCACCACCTACTACTACTACTACTGCACCACCTACTACTACTACTACTGCACCACCTACTACTACTACTACTGCACCACCTACTACTACCACTACTGTACCACCTACTACTACTACTACTACTACTGCACCACCAACTACTACTGCACCACCACCTACTACTATTACTACTACTACTGCACCACCTACTACTACTACTGCACCACCTACTACTACTACTGCTACTACTACTACTACTACTACTACTACTAGTGCACCACCTACTACTACTACTACTGCACCACCAACTACTACTGCACCACCTACTACTACTACTGCACCACCTACTACTACTACTACTGCATCACCTACTACTACTACTACTACTACTACTGCATCACCTACTACTACTACTACTGCACCACCTACTACTACAACTACTACTGCACCACCTACTACTACCACTGCACCACCTACTACCACGACTGCACCTCCTACTACTACTACTACTACTACTACTACTACTGCACCACCTACTACTACTACAACTGCACCACCTACTACTACTACTACAACTGCACCACCTACTACTACTACAACTGTACCACCTACTACCACTATTGCACCACTTACTACTACTACTACTACTACAGCTGCACCACCTACTACTACTACTACTACTACACCAACTACTACGACTGCACCACCAACTACAACTACGACTGCACCACCTACTACTACTACTACAACTGCACCACCTATTACTACTACCACTACTGCACCACCTACTACTACTACATCTGCACTACCAACTACTACTACGACTACACCACCTACAACTACTACTACTACTACTACAACTGCAGCACCTACTACTACTACTACCACTACTACACCACCTACTACTACTACTACATCTGCACTACCAACTACTACTACGACTACACCACCTACAACTACTACTACTACAACTGCAGCACCTACTACTACTACTGCACCACCACCTACTACTACTACTACTACTACTACTGCACCACCTCCTACTACTACTACTACTACTACTACTACTACTGCACTACCTATTACTACCACAACTGCACCACCTACTACTACTACTACTACAACTGTACCACCTACTACTACTACTACTACTACTGCAATCCCAACTGCTACTACTGCTGCTGCACCACCACCTACTACTACCACAACACCAACTACTACAACTACTACTACTACTACATCACCACCACTAACTGGTACAACTACTACTACTTCCACAAAGCCAACAACTCTAACTACTAGACCTACTACTACTACTACCACTACGACACCGCCAACTACTACTACTACAATACCACCAACAACTACTACGACTACTACTACTACCACCACAATGCCAACCAGTACAACTACTACACCTACTACTACTACCACTACTACGACACCGCCAACTACTACTAAACTTATTACTCACCCACCAACTACTACTACTACTACTACTACTACTACTACTACTACTACTAAACCACCTACTACTACTAAACCAACTACTACTACTAAACCAACTACTACTACTACTACAACTACTACTGCACCACCAACTACTACTACTACTACAACTACTACTGCACCACCAACTACTACTACTATTACTACTAAACCACTTATTACTACTACAACTACTACTGCACCACCAACTACTACTACTAAACCAACTACTACTACTACTACAACTACTACTGCACCACCACCAACTACTACTACTATTACTACTAAACCACCTATTACTACTACAACTACTACTGCACCACCAACTACTACTACTGCTACTACTACAACTACTACCACTACTACTACTACTACTGCTACTACTACTACTACAAAACCTCCTACTATTACTACACCTACTACCACAACTACTAAACCACCCACTACTATTACAACTACTACTGCTACTACTACTACTACACCACCAACTACTACCATTACTGCACCACCTACCTCTACTAGTACTTCCTCCGATACTCCTTCAGCATCCGGCAGCTGTGCCAAAACAATTCCTCATTTTAGTCACATGCTTTCGATTTGCTTTAGTCTCATATTAATTATTGTACATGGATAATTCAAATCAATTAAAACTGAATGTTAATATGGACTTTTCCGTGTTATGGCATAGGTAAAGGTATTTCATTTTAGAACTCACCGCTACTTCCTGTTTTTCTTTTTTTTTTTGTTATTGTTTTTTTTTTTTACTTTTCTGCTTAACATTTTTTTCCCCACAAACTGACACTTGAAGGTGTATTATGTAACTTTTTGGTTGGGGGTCCGTCACCTGCTTATTTCTATGGATATGTTGCTCTGCCTGGAATGTTCCACAGTGTGACATTAAACAGCTCTACGTTACATTTATTCAATTACAGGTGGTTTTATAGCTCAAAAATACCCGGAAAAACAGGAATTCTGACTGTGAGCTGGGTTGCCTTTCCACAGAGCTGACCTATAACTTGAACATTTCAGACAAAAGAATAACATCTCCATGGAGAAAAGCATTTAAAGGGCTCTCCACCAGAAAAGTTACACAATGCACCTTTGACTGATGTAAAACTAAGGTTCATTTGAGCCATTAATTTTATAATGAAAAATTATAAAGTGACTGCTGCAATGAGCCTCGTCATTTTGGTCTTAAAATGTTGGTATTAACTCACGCTGTATGATCCTGGTGTTTATATTTCGCCATTTTGTCCATAAATAAATTCCAATTCTTAGTATGGAACTCCAAATTTGCCCCTATATCTGCTAGCCTTAATGAGCTTCATTTAACTGGAGCCGAACACTATGGGTGACATTGCACTCCCTTTGTGCACTTCTTTATACGTCTATGGTGGTGACTAATGACCACAAGCATTTGCCGAATCTTGTGATTTAAATGTGCTTTTTGGACTTAAAACAACCGCGTTATGGCTATTAGCATGTAGCTGATTAGCCTCCACGATGTGAACACTTAATATTTAAAATTTTCTAAAAGTCTGTGGAAAAATGAATAAAAAATGTACTATGGGCGGTCACTGTTCAGCTCCATTATGATTACTTATTAATTATATTAATAACTAATATTAATTATAGATATATATTGGATTATTTAAAGGTGAACTGTGTAACCTTTCTGGTGGGAGGATGTGCCAACGCTTATTTTCATGAAGAAGTTTAGTGTCATACTGTGAAAAATAACAGGTATTCTATCAAGACAATGGACAGTCCACCAGAAAATGTAAAGCCTCCATATGTAACCTTTAGCCAATATACAGACAAAAATACAAGCATGTTTTTTTCATGTTGTTCCTTTGGCTACAACATTCCACAGTATGGTATAAAGTGTGTCTATCTCTACGGAAAAGTACACTTTTAACTCCTGGTTCCATGGACACATGCAGGTATGATATGTCACAAGAAAGTTACGTACTATGTAGAAGTATGTAGCTTTTATTCATTCCATTTTGTTTTTATGTTTTGTTTTAAATGACACTGTTTTCTCCACTGTGATTCTTTTCTCTTAAAGGTCTGTGACACATAATCGATTCTTTGTTTCATGTTTTATGTGTTCTTGAAGTACCGGGCGAGCTCTACCTCTAGGTGCACTGTGGAACATTTCTACTGTTGGATCTGCCATCTGCTTGTCTCCATGGAGATGGTATTGCTTTGTTTGGCATGTTTCACAGTATGGCATTAAACTTGTCTCTGTGGAGACTCAAACCCACTCACAGTGGTTTTCAAGTTAGGCAGGTAAATGCAATGCCACACTGTGGAACATTAAAGACAAAGCAATAAGATCATCACATTGGAGACAGGCACATGGAAGACCCCCAAAAGAAAAGTTGTACAGTGTGTCTTTAACTCAATGTTCTGAATTGTTATTATCTGAATGTTATTTATATTATGAATTCATTGTTTATAAAATATTAAAAACCATTAAATGTAATACTGCTTTGTGTCCTTCAGTTCAGCGGCCCAATGAAGATTTAAATTGTCAGAACTGTAAAGAACGCCACACACTACAGGATTTTTCAGTCTTAAATGTTTTTTAAACGTGCAACAAAAAGCGCACACCACAGACACGAGGAGAATCTTAGGAGATTTTAGATCTTCAGTCGCAAAGACTGCAGTGGGATATGGCTGGTCGAGTAGAAGCAAATCACAGCCTAAATCAGGCCAGTTCTCCGGTCGTGGGTGGCGCCTTTAGACTGTTCTTTACATGTGAATTGTCTCTGCATTTTGGATGAAGTTTTCCATGTTGATGACATAGGTAGATGATGGCAATAAAACAAACTGTGGTAAAGATGTGATCCAGAAGAACAATCATGTTGTCGTGGCAACTCAGGACGAACTTGAAGGTTCTTGTCTTGTTTGAGTGTGTATTTCTGGAATAGTCTGTAGAAACAGGTTGTTTAACGACTTTGCTTATCCCATGTGAATGTTCTCAAAAAAGCACAGAAATTGTGGGGTAATTTTAATTTTACAGATGTCCCATGGTAAAGGATTACTGAGCTCCTGCACACTAAATCTGACAGGGACGCCATGCTGGCAGTGGTGGATTAGTGGTAATGAATAGCACAGAGTCCGCTTTTGGAGTTGTTTTGACTTTCAGTGAAATCGTAGAAAATAATTTATTTTAAAACTAAATCAGATTAAACATGAGTGACCCTTCCCTAGCACAGGTGTTATTTATTTATTTTTGTTAAGACAATAGATCTCGTAGATTTCACCTTAACTCTACAATATCTGGACATCCGATTTACTTTTCACCTTCTTATATCACCAAAAAAGGTCCTTGGCGATGTGAAAAATCGACTTTACAGCTGATGCTGTTAGTTTCTTTGGAAATTCTCAGCGGGACCATTGCCAGTGTGGGGTTTGGAGGTGCATGCTGGGAGTGGATGATGACAACAGCAGGTGCTCTATAAATATCTTCTAGTGATGATATGTGAGGCAGAGAATACAACAGGGCTGGGTCTGACAGTAATTACAGATGACAGCTTTAAGCAGATCCATGTCAGAGCTCGAGTTACTGTCATCTTTGTGATGAAATTGAATGTGTGTTATTAAAGAGGATGACATGCGCATGTGAAATGTCGCTTTACAAGTACAACATCTTTTAACTGGATTTCTGCTAGTGCCACACCTGAACCATAACCTGGTCAAACTTAATGACATGAGGATGAGTAAACTGCTATCAAAATAAACCATTAAAAAAAAACATACAAAACAACAAACAGGTCCAATACACCTTCACACGTGGAAATCACAATCAAATAAAAGACACTATTTGCCCTCCCAGTGTGTCAGATGCCCTCCCTGTGTCTCCATGGGGTTTTATTCTGTGTAAAAGCTGCTAACCCTGTAGTTTAGACCTCTACAAACATGTTCTGAAATGTCCCTGTCTGTCAGATGCCCTCCCTGTGTCTCCATGGGGCACTGTTCCTCAAATCTCTTTTAAATGGTGCAAGGTCTTCAAAATGTCTCCTATAAGCATTATAAAACAGCTTTTGTACAAATACTGAATTGACATGATAAACTGTACAAGACAGTCTAGTTTCGACCTCTACAAACATGTTGTGAAATGTCCCTGTGTGTCAGATGCCCTCCCTGTGCGTCAGATGCTCTCCCTATGCGTCAGATGCTCTCCCTGTGTGTCAGATGCTCTCCGTGTGCGTCAGATGCCCTTCCCGTGTGTCAGATGAAGGTGAAGAAAAGTTGAAAAATATGTTGAAAATAACTGTAAGTTAGAGAGTTCTATTTTAGCGTCCCATACTGATGACATCACACTAGAGACAATTCTGTCCAAAATGTCGACACTTACAAAACATATTTTTCTGATACTTTAAACATGATTTCAACAAAGGAGGTTTTCTTATAATTGTAATCTCATATAATAATCTTTGTGTACGTCACAAAGACGTCGTCATGGTTTTTCTCGGTAACAGTTATGGAACTCCCTGGTGTGATGTCATTATTTCCAACCAGGAAGTAATATTTGAAACCTAAAAAATGTCCAGACTGGGAAAGAAAGTGTAAAATGTTTTGTAAAATCCTAAATATAATGATCATAACTCTCCTGAAATGTTCCACAGTATGACATTAAACAGCTCTACCTTAGATTTATTCAATTGCAGGTGGTTTTGTTGCTCAAAAATACCTTTAAAAAACAGACATTCTGACTGTGAGCGGGGTCGCCTCTCCACAGATCTGCCCTGTAACTTGGTCTGGTTTGGTCTCCATGAAAATAGAAAGGTTTAATACCATACTGTGGAACATTCCAGAAAAAGTAATAACATCTCCATGGAGAAAAGCATTTGATGGACCCTCCACCAGAAAAGTTACACAATGCAGCTTTAACAGAAAATGTACTTACAGAATACTGAATACCTGAATTAAAATGTATTTTGTAACATACTTTGATACATGGTCCAATTAAGTGCACTGTGTTCTGAATACTTAGAATACTTTTACACTGAGCTGCATTTAAATGATAGGTTAGACACAATGTAGTATTAGTATTATAATTAGTATTATTAACAGTTTTGTGTCTGCTTCCTTTTTTGTTTTGCATTTCCTAAGCACAGAAAGAAAAGTCACACATGCCTCACGTGTGTTTTCTATTTTTTCCACAGATTATGAGAAGTTTGAATTTTAAAACACCACTAAATGAAAGTCACTAAAGTCCAATAGTTACTAACAATTTGTACTCTGAATACATATTTTCGGTATTCACTTAATTCCCAGCACTGTTAAAGATCCGCTGTGTAACTTTTCTGGTGGTGGGTCTGTCATCTGCTTGTCTCCACGGTGATGTTATTAATTTTCTTGGGATGTTCCACAGTACGGCAATAAACAAATATATCTTGCATTTATTAAATTGTAGGTGTTTTTATTTGTCAAAACTACCACAGAAACACGCATTATTACGGTGAACTTTTCCTGACCTGCAACTTGGCCTGATCACGTGACCTGCTCGTCTCCGCGGTGATGGTAAAATTAGATGCCATGCTCCGGGAAAAAACAAGGATCTACATAAAGTCAAGCAGGTGGCACCTTTAACTGATACAAGAGTGTGGGGATGGAAAATGGCAGTTATTTTCTTAAAACACAGGTCACTTCTAACACAACTGATCCAACTAAGCCTTAAAAGGTCCTGTATTACTCAACATGGACTCTTGTGAACTTTTGTCATGTTATAACGCTGTTACCTCATCACAAACACGCCTGGAGTTGTGTTTTGTTTCACTCACATGTTTGAGTAACAGATCAGAACATAGCGTAATATGAGCCTTTTAAATGAATAAAGGTTCAAACATTATGAGACTTTCTAGGCTAAAATCATCGTTTTGCATCCAACTACAGGCCCATGATATTGGCTTAACCGATATCATGGATCCATTACCAATCCAGCAATTTTTTCATTATCTGTGCCGATATCCAACGTCAGTATCGGTATCTGTGCTGCATTCCTAGTCTTGTTTAAATTCAAGAAGCTAACTAATTTTTAAACAAAATTCATTCAAAAAACAGGCAGAATTACTCTAGTTTAAACTGAGCTGGAGGAAAAGGTCATTTCTATTCTAATCTTCTATTGTCAGATTGCAGATTTATAGACCTGGTTTACGGATAATCTCTATAATTATGGAACACAAAGATCACTGTGTACCAACACAAAGTTCAGCATGTTCCATTTGTATAAATAAATACGAGCCGATTATTTTTACATAATAGCTTCACAAAGACGTACGTGTCATTAGTCAATTCTAAAGACGAGTCTGTTGTTAGTACAAAGGACTTTATGATTTAAGATTAAGATGACAAGTTTCTGGAGCCAAACCCAAACAAATAATAATAATAAACTTCAAATGTTTATGGGTTTCCATTTTGGATATTTCCTTCCAAAACAGCACATTTCCCATAGTTTGAATAACATAGGCCCTTGTCCACCATCTAATACTCCATAAGGTGAAAATGTACAATGAAAAATCTGCACTGTTGCCATAGGAATTTAGAAATCAAATCTCTTTTCAATTGGAGTGCAAAGTCCTCAAAATGTCGCAAAGTTGAAAACCTATAAAAATACAAATAAATCAAAAGTAATTAACATTTTTATGAAAAGACTTTATTTTAAGAGTATGCATGACAGCATTTTAAAAGAGCTTCTCATTTTGTCGTCTTTTGTACAAATACTGAATTGACATGATAAACTGTACAAGGTTTGAAAATACACTTTTGGCTAGTAACAAAACAGACTCTATAAAACACATGGGCAACAACTCCATTTACCAGTAAAATCAGCTCCGAAACAGTGAAAAAGAACACTGCAATTACATTTCTTCACCATTTACACACAACAGGGGGTTTCTTTAATTTGGATTATAAAAAGGCTTTAAAATCACGTTAATAACTAAATAAAAATGCTAAAACGTACTGGCAAAAAAACGTGAAAACAAATGCCCACGTTTGAACACTTCGATCACAAAGGAAATACAGATTTATTTTAAGTAAAAGACGCACAAAATGTATAAATATAAAATGTATTCACATTATTTACAGACGAGCACAGGTTTAAGCTCAGATCGGTTCTTCCGTTTTCTCTTTTTTCAACAAAGCGTTTTCCAGCACGTCCAGGTCCACCAGAGGCAACTTTGCCACTTCAAAAAACACCCTGGAACACAAGAATTTAAGGTTTTAACAAGAAAAAAGACAGGATTTTTTTTTTACTTTTAAAAATGTTCAATATTACACAGATATTTTACATGTGTGAGTTAGGGCTGTCCCGATAAAACATTTGTGACCATACAGGGTAGGGCCTGGCACCAGAGGGAAAAACTGTTGTGTCCTTAGGCAAGACATTTCACCCACATTGTCTAGTATGAAGGTGGTGTGTGAGTGTTGGTGGTGGTGGGAGGGGCTGATGGTGCAGATTAGCAGCCTCGCTTCTGTCAGTCTGTCCCTGGGAAGCTGTGGCTACAATAGTAACTCAATGAACATCGAGTGTGGAGTGAAGGACTAATGCTCTGCAAAGAACTTTGTGAACTTTGAAAGACCCTAAATCAATCCACTGATTCATTAATGAATTCATTTAGAAATACATTGATGTGATAAATGATAATATTAAAACTACGTTATGTCGCTGACACAACAATATAGTGGGATAACACAAGTAAACCATTTCTAATTAGACAGAATCATAAAATCCACACACTTCAACAAATAATTAACAGAGTGAACCAATAATTAACCACAGAAGTGACTCATTTAACCCCGTACAGCTCCAGACCTGCCGTATCACATGAAAAACAAAAACCTCCCCAGTATTGTGAACAAAATGTAGCCACGATAAAAACTGAGCTCCAAAATATCTTGTTCCAGTTATAATTTATTGAACGATAAGTCGACATAGTAACGATCGTGACAGGCCTAGAGTGAGTACTTGTATATATGTAGTACTTTTATACATACTTGTGAGAGTACTTGATGTGTATATGTAGTTCTTTTATACATACATGTGTGAGTATTTGTTGTGTATAGTACTTTTATACATACTTGTGTGAGTACTTGTTGTGTATAGTACTTTTATACATACATGTGTGAGTACTTGTTGTGTATAGTACTTTTATACATACTTGTGTGAGTATTTGTTGTGTATAGTATTTTTATACATGTGTGAGTATTTGTTGTGTATAGTACTTTTATACATACTTGTGTGAGTACTTGTTGTGTATGGCCTTGAGCCGGTCGTCCAGAGGTGCAGACAGACTGAAGTAGAGTTTTCTGACCACAGGGCTGAGGTCACAGAGGTCGTACCCCGAGTGGAACTGTAAACATGGAGTCTGGAGAGAGAACAGCATGATAGTCAACTTGCCATGTATGGGGGGTGGGAAATTATGACTACCCTAACATTTTATGATTGGAATGTGTTCTATGGGTCAATACAATGAATTTAAGCTTGGTTGCTAAAAGTTGCACCTTGGGCAATTTTTTTAATTAGCATAATTAGGCGGCCATTATGCAAAATTGAAAAAACGGTCATAACTTTTTTATAAATCAACATAGAATTATGATTTTGGTGTCTACATATAGGTTTTCATGCCCAAGGAACTCAAATATTGTATTTAAAAAACAATTGATCCAAAACTTAGATGTAAAACATCAGATTGATAACAAATATGTGACCAATGTATTATAACAAGCTATGGTGATATTTAATTGCAGCACAGATACAATGAATTGGCTGCATACTTCATTAAAACATTCATGGTTATAAGGAAATTTATACAAAACACCTAATAGCTTAGATGCTTTAATCACAATTCAAATCAGGCAAGTCATCTGCCACCTCATCATCACTTTCATCTCTGGATCGATTTGTGTGCGGGTTCTGGCAAACCTCACCACCGTCACATTTGCAATACTCTGTACATGAAATACTTGCATTATGACACTTGCAGCCCCTTTGATTACAAGCACTGCCTTCTACCTTACATGTACAACTTATCACATCTAACAACACTGATGGGGCAATTGGTTGTTTGGAAACAGAAGGAACTACTAAATGCTCATCAGTAATTTCCCAACCATACTGTGTGATATCATGAGTTCCCGCAGGAGGTCCAGGCTTATCTGCAGCTTTCCATAGAAGCACCTGAAGGTGAGCTCTCAATGTATGGAAGAGGAGATTTTGGTCAGTCGGGGGTAAGCTTTTTAATGGAGGGGGGTTTTTCCTTTTCTTAAAGAAGTTGTATCTTGCTTCTTTCATGTTGCCTCCACCACCGTGACCATATGAGAAGAAGAATAACTTCTTTGCTCCTTCCAAGATATCACTCTGTGTAGCATTCTGTTCACCAAGCTTCTCAATGCCAGATACATCTTGGTTTTGCAGTACTTTCAAGGCAGTGAGTTTTCCTTTGCCATAGGGATATGACACAGTGTCACACCCTGATAAGGCATGCATAGCCAAGAGAGATGAACACTTATCACCTAGGCTCATAACTGTAGCATTGATGTCTAGTGTCACCTTATCCCATTTCTGAAACTGGACTTTAGAAGACACCTTAGCGTTCCAAACCCAGAAAACCAAAAGTACAAAAACATCTGTGTCATCACTCAGTATTTTGATTTGTTTTGCACCATTTTTCACAGCATCCAGCATATAACTAACAAGTGTTATATCAGCTTCATCGTGGCATACAATTGACTCATTTCTTCCAACAAGGATAACTTTTTCTCCAAGATCAAAAGTGCAAAGGAGCTGACACAATGTTGTACTCAACAGAGCCCTCACCTGCATATTAAGATTCAAATGTTAAGCAATGGTTCAACATAAAAACAAGAAATACACCAGAATATATTACAAAAATACAGAAACAATACAGACATGCAAACGGACAAGGATCAACTCACAAAACAAATCAGTTATCAGACATAACACCAGATCAAGCCAAAAGAGCCACGAAAAAAACTTGAAGACATAAAGCAACAGAAATACAATTCAGCTAAAGAGTAGGGACTTGATCACAAGGATCGAATAAGGGACACTGGAAAAGCACCCAAAGGAGATACCTGAATACCAACCAAAGATACAAGGGTTTGGCTTTTATAAATCCAAATAAAAAAATCATAAATCTATGTGTAATATACAATATGGCAGAATGTATATTTCAGACTCTTGTTTCTATTAGTTGTTCAATGAGTCATTTAATATACTATTACATTAGTATGTATGCTTATTGGGGTAATTAACACTCCTGTTAGGCTTTTGTTGTGATTAGGTTATTGTATTTATTATGAACATAATGTCCTCTTAATGTACAATTCCTATAATTGCAATAAAAGATCAATGATCATATTCATCTATATTAGTCTTAACGATGGCTTTAATTAACCTAATTAAGCTTAATTATGCTAATTAACATGGAAACAATTACTGAATATCATTTAATGTGTCATTTTTGAGTTCCTTGGGGGTGAAAACTTAGGTAAAGCCACCAAAATCATGACCGTACATAGAATATTAAAAAAGTTATGGGCTTTTTCTTAATTTTGCATAATGGCGGCCTAATTATGCTAATTAAAAAAATTGCCCAAAGTGCAACTTTTAGCAACCAAGCTAATTTTCATTGTATGGACCCACAGATCACATTCCAATCATAAAACATTAGGGCAGTCATAATTTCCGACCTCCCTATGTGTTACATAGGGCTTTCCAGGCGACTATGAGCTCGTCATTTCAAAGCAGATTGTTTTGTCAGAGTTATGAATGTGCAGGTCATATCTTAGGTCAGAGTACCTGTATTTGGGACGTCTCAGTGAAATAAATATTTTTGTGAGAAAAACACAATGCACTGTACCACTTCACTTCAAAATGATAGATGTAGTCATTTTTTTAAAGAAGTTTAATCAAAACTATTGTGTTATTTAGACCAGTTTTGGCCCTTGTTTACAGTATGGTCACTAGGCCACAGGTAATTCTATATCTGCTGCCCATGTTCAACCAGGAAGTAAAATTATAAGCTTCACCAAAATTAAAAATTAAAAAATAAAAAACAGAACTAGGCAAGATTTTTTTTGTGAAATTCGAACTAATGATGTTAACTAACATTTTAGTCACACATAAATGAAACACGTCGTGTTATGTAAAAGTGTGTGTTTAATCGTACCCATCCGCCCAGGTCTTTGGTGAGCAGAGCCAGCAGCAGACAGGCTGAAGCCAACAGAGACCCACGCTCCACCACCAGGTCCATCTCCAGAAGACTCATCTCACAGAAGTACCGCGCCAGAGTCAGAGTGTCCATGCCCGCGTTCACACACTGCAGACAGGAGCAGACAGGAGCAGGAGAGGGTCAGACAGGTACATGAGACAGAAAAGAGTTCTCGTCCTCTGCACTAGGGGGCGCTCCTGGCTCTGGCTGCTGTTCGGTGCAGACTTTAGTTCTGTTTGGTCAACTCATCAGAATCAGGAATCATTCATAAACTTCAGCACTGAACACATATCACACCCAAATATATAAACGTAATAATAACACCAGTGGCAGTACCTTGGCGTAGCGGCGGAGGAAGCGATAGGAGATGGGGATGTTGATGTCGAAGCCGAGCGTCTGAAGGATGCTGCCCTCCATGGAGATTAGCTCCTCCCTCTTGTACGCATCATCACAGATATACAGGAAGTCATCCACACACGGCGGGCTGCGCTCCTGTAAACAACACAACCACAAGCACAAGCACCATGTTTGAGGCTTTTTAGGACACAGGAAAGTCAAACTATTTTAAAGAGAAATGTGTTCATTTCAGAATTTGAAAGAAACTTGAAATCTAAACTGCTAAACTGACCCAAGAATCCAACGCATTTCAGAACATGTTTGTAGAGGTCTCAACTACAGGGTTAGCAGCTTTTACACAGAATAAGACCCATGGAGACACAGAGGTTGAGGTCTCAAAGAACATGTACACATATTACCAAACTACAGCCTGCTTTATGGGATGCACCAATGCCAATACTGGTATCAAACATTGGCACTGATACTGAAAAAAATTCCGGTTCCATGTCATTGGTTGAGCCGATATCCTGTTTGGACCTTTACTTGGATGTAATTAGACTATTAAACGGGCTGATTTAGGGCTAGAAAGTCTTAATGTTTGAACTTTTATTCATACATAGCTTTTCAGTAGTGATTTGAAGGATAAAACACAGTTGGATCTCTTGCGTAATAAGTGCCCCAAATATTTCCACCACAATCTTAAACCCTGACCTCAAACTTGGAGGCGATGAGCATGGCGGTGGAGCCGACCAGCTGAAGCATTTCCCTGTGCACAGACGTCTTGGACAGGTAGTGGTCAGTCATCTTCACGGCCAGGTACAAGGTCTCGTGAAACAACTCAAAGTTTTCCTGAAAATATAGAGAAGAAGCACATTTTTAAGAGCCTGTGATCAGTACGAGAGTTCATAGTCCTGTTTAGGAGTTTGATTTTCAACAAAAAGGTGAGAGTGACTGAGTGAAAAACTGTTGGCTCATGCTAGCGAGCTTGTGTTGTAATGTTATTCGAGACAGATTTAGTTATTTAGTTTAAACAAGTCCAACTAAATCAGCTCTTTCTGGTCAAATTGTGTTAAAACAAAGCTCAGATTAGAGCGTCAGACAGAGCAGTGCCAACAGTTGGAATCCTACTCTCAGGGAATGTTGCAAATAGGGGAACGTGTCCTCCATTTGACCCATCCTTCAAAGAATTAGGTCTGTATTATGTAAGGCTCCAGTCACATTCCGAGCCCACCTGGAGGTTAAACCAACAGCATCCACAGATTTACATATAAATGAACAAAGACCCTGGTAAAAACAAAAGTCTCTCTCGGCTCCCCTGTGGGCAGGTGTGTGACCGCAGTATGACAATAAACGAATATCTCCGCGGAGACAAGCATGTGACACCACCATGCCAAGTTACAAGTATGATCTGTGAAGAAGCAAGCCCACTGACTGTAAGAATGCATGTTATTCAGGTTATTTTTCAGCCACCTCTAACTGAAAATATGGAAGAAAGAAGTTTAAGGATATGCTGTGGAACATTCCAGGCAACACAATAACATCTCCATGGAAGCGACCCCTCCGGCCAGAAAAGTTACATGTTACACCTTTAAGTAACTAAACACAATCTCCCTCACCTGAACTTCGACGAGCCAGTCTATGAGGATGGCTCTCATCTCGGAGTTCAGACTGGACTGCAGGGACATGTAGTTCGGCAGCACAAACTTCTCCTGTGGAACAAAACAAACTTAAATCTGATCTAGTTTTTTGTTTGTTTTTAGTTTGAGGGTTTGGTGAAGTGTGAACGACCTCTCTCTGTTTGAGGTAGTCGAAGATGTCTTTGGCGTATTCTGGACACATGACGCAGTCCTCCCTGTTCTCCGCGTCGATGTCAAATTCAGCTGGGATCTGAAAAAATATGATACGACTTAAAACTGTATAAACTGTTTCACATTTCAAAACGATAAACAGTAACATGGTGATCTAAATATGCCATGTGTTAGCAAAAAACCTATAGAAGTGTATTCCCTGGAATTTCCAATCTCTACTGAACTAAATCGTAGCTGTTAACTTGAAAACTACCACTACATGACATCACAAGGTGGAACAGAGCATTTTGAGCTTTGGAGACGTAGACAGACTAATAATGCAACAACTCCAGGTCTGTTTTTGAGGAGGTAACAACATTTGATGGCTTAAAACTCACAAGAGTCAATTTTGCATAATATAGAACCTTTAAAGATTTTAGTGCATTATTTATCATCATATCTGAAATAATAACCACTTAAGGTGTGCCGCCCAAGTTACTACTGGGTCCACTTTAAAAGCCCAAGTGTTTTGTGGTGCAGTGTTTCACCTGCTGTCTCTGGAGGTGTGCTGGTACTTTTTGGACAGTAGTGGGCACAGCATCGGACTCCAGCTTTTTGACCGGAGCCGCTGCATCCTCCTGGACTTCCTGTTTGACTTCCCGCTTGACCTCCAGCACTTCCTGCTTGACCTCCAGCACTTCCTGCTTGACCTCCAGCACTTCCTGCTTGACCTCCAGCACTTCCTGCTTGACCTCCAGCACTTCCTGCTTGACCTCCAGCACTTCCTGCTTGACCTCCAGCATTTCCTGCTTGACCTCCAGCATTTCCTGCTTGACCTCTTCCGTCTTTTCGATCTCGACAGACGACTCCTCAGAGCTCACAGAGGAGGACCTATGACACAGAAACAGTCACAGGTTAAAGGTGCTGTACAAAATACAGCCGACTTATTTTAACCAAGAGCTGCTCATACAATATATCTGCACTATATTGTACTGCATGCATGATCTGATCAGGTCAAAACAAACACGGCAGCTTACGAGTAAAAAAGGAAAACAAACAACCAAAAACATGCAACACTCCTATGAACAGTTTACAATCAAGGACCGTCAAGGAATTCCTCCCTCCTGTGAGGGGTTCATAGGGGGTCTGGGTCTGGTGCCCAGAATAGGACTACAGATGCAAATTAGCTATGAGCTACAATCTGGTACAAACATATCTGCCACTGTGCTTAATGTAATTGTACACTGTCCTAATAAACCAATAAACATAACAGTACAGAACAGTACAAAAAGCACGACTGTAGTTTTCACTTAGGATGGCATTTGAGGTCCTTATGGTCCAGTTACAGACTCTTCTGGATTCAAACAGAATGAAACGACTGGCTGGTCAGGCCCCTTCAGTGGTGAAATTCAGTAGATAACCATGTTCTCACTTGATGAGGTTGACCTGGTTCTTGGCCGACACGGAGCTGGAGGCGACAGCAGACTTCTTCACAATTTTTTTTGTGGCTTCCTTCTTTCTCCCGGGAAGACTGATCCCAACTTTATGAGCCTGGAACAGAGCACGAGCAGAGGAAAACTATTTTATACAGTTTTTTTGTCCCACTCTCTCCCTTTTAAATAGATGCTTGACAAATTCAGAATGTCATTATACACAACCCTGATTATAATAGCGTCTCAAAAGAATCTATTATTGGACCACCCCTAGTTTCAGTGCAGATTACTTGGGTACAACTACAGTGTCAACACACAGACATAAAAGTGCCACCTCAGTCTCCCACAGAGGTGCAGTACATCAGTCCAACAGTGAAACGGGTGATTTCATGTTTTAGTGGTGCTCGGCTAAAGCGAGGCTTGTTTCACACCACAGTGCAGAGACATTCACAGCTCAGTGTGGAGAAGAGACCAAGGAAACAGCTGAGGTCAAGGGAAAGGGTTTTGCTAATACATTTTTAGTCAATATGGATACTCTGCAGTGACATCATGCTGGGGGTGCTCCAAGCGTTTCTATGGTGGAATATTCATGGTGACATAATGCATATATAAGCAAACATTGTCAAAAAAGTTTTACAATCGTCTGAAAGCTCAAGAAAAAAATACAAAATGGATTTAAACTACACATTCTCAGGAGCTTGTGATCAATATGAGAGGTCATGGTCCTGTTTAGGAGCTTGATTTTCAACAAAAAAGATGAGAGTGACTAACTGAAAAAACATCCTTTTCTGGTTAGATTGTGTTAAAATGAAGCTCAGATTAAAGTCCAACAAGCCTCAGATAGAGCAGTGCCTCTCATTAGCATCACACTCCCAGGGAATGTTGATGGCATCAGCTGCAAAGTAACAATAAAAGACAACTTCTACAATTCTTTTTTCAAATACACAAAAAATTTATTGATAACCGAACCTAATCCTCAGTATCTCCATTCTCAACAATCAAATTGGCACTTGAAGCCAAAACTGCACAGCGCTGCACTGCACTCATCGAAGTATTCAAAATACTTTTAAAACATGCATTTAAAGTAGTGCGTGCGGTGGAACTTACATTTGTGATGTCGATGAACGCCGTCCTCTTTTTGGGCGCTCCAGTGGGCGGAGAGGACGACCTTTTGACCTGTGACCCCTCCTCCTGAAACAACAACAAAAAACACTGTAATATTACAAAAATCACTGACCCTTACAGACAACAACATAGGACTGGGCAATGAATCAAATTTATTAAATGGTGATTTAAATTATTCCTATAAAAATACAAAAATGTTGTAATTGAAAATGTAACTTTGACACTTTGCATAGAAAAATATGGTTGGACCTGTAGTTTACACATCTACAAACATGTTTTAAAATGCATGGAATTCTTGTATTGGTTCAGCGTTTTGTTTACAATGTGCATAGACTCTTACTTTTTAAACATATCACAAATATAATGGAAATTGCAATATTTCTGGGGAAAAAAACACACACACACAAAAATTATGCAGCCTTACCAAGTTGGTTTAAAAACAAATATATTCAGGTCTATTTAGGTTCATTTTAACAGTTCAGATGTAATAGTTTCTGTTCTGTGCCAAAATTTAGTTGTTTTTCAGTCGATTTAGTCGTAATCTTTTTTTAATCCCGCTTTGTAAAAGTACCACAGTAAGACTGGACAGCAGCATGAACAAAGCAAACTGGGCTGACCAAATTTCTAAATCAAAATACATCCCCCATAGATCATAACAAAATTAAAATGCAGAAATGCAGAAAAACATACTGAAATTTGGACTTGCTTTAACTTGCTGTCATGTAAAGCTTGGACTTTGTAAGTTTAATCATCATTTTCTGATCAAAAACAATGAAATCAATGCCAATGCAGAAGACATGAGGCTTTAGTTAATGCTTAGTTTAGTTTTTGAGTTATAAGTTGCTATGAATTAAAGAGAGTGACAGTTATTTTACATTTTGCACGCATTGTGTTGAGACAATGTAACCCTGGCCCCATTTAAAACCATGTAAAGTATCTGTCCATCTACAGCTGAGGTTGCTTTATTGGTCCATATGTAAAGCGAACAAAAAAAACACAAAACAAAAACTCAACCAACATATGCAAACAGTGGTGCTAAATGTGAATAAAATCGGGTATTAAAATCTACAACTAGAATTACCAGGTTTTCGTCCGTTCTTGTGCTCGGTTTGGGCAGTCTACTGGCTGCAGACACCGTTGGCTTCTTCCCCCTTGTAAACGGCATGTCGTCTCGTCTTTTTCCACCGATCTACAAAACAAACACAACAATATAACTTCATGCACATGCTAGAAATGCAATACAACCAGTTTTCTATCCGCTTTTGTAAGATAAAGCTAGTTTCTGGCTTAAACGTGGGCATAACAAACCGCAGAAAGTTAAGTTGCCGTGTAGTTATGGAGAGGATTCCAACACGTGAATGCAATGTATGAGAAACCACGCACGATTTGACGCCTTTACCTGCACAAAACTGTCTTGATCCTCTTCGTGTGTTCACTTTTTGCTCAAAAATCCGTGTGCAATACGGTTAAAAGAGTTTAAAATCCACCTCTGTCGCGTTTTGAACCAGAGAAACGAAAACGCTGCCTCCTCCGCTTTGCAGATTTGAATGACTGGAATTTGAGCGCTCTCGACCAATCAGAGCGCTGCTAGGGATGCCGTTGTGCCGGGCGTTTGTTTTGTGTTATATAGTAGCCCGGTGACAAAGAAATCCAACATTTATCTAACTTTAATTTTATTAGATAATCTTTTAGAGCTCGAATATTAATTTGTATATTATATTTTACTTTTTAAAGATATAGTACTTCGAAATAGAGCGTTTAAACACGGTTCAAACCACAAACCCGCCCATCCCATTTCATTTGAATGAACAAGCTCTACGCTATTTGATTCAAGTCTACCGTTTTTCACATTTAAACACCCATAACTGATTTAAATATTACTTATTACCATATTTCGCTCATATTGTAATTTATTAATTAAAAAAGAACAGGAGATAATGAATAAACGCCCCTACGCGTTGTCCTAAGTGTCAAATCAAACGCACCCTCAGCGGATTTTTCAAACCCGTTTCGTCCAATAGGAGCTCAGTCCGGTTTATTGATGTTTTGGTCCGGATGGCGTGGAGGGGGAGGCACACACAGCTGATTGTCTCACTGGTATTTTTGTTTCGCAGAAGGAGCTCTACATTAGGTGTAGAACTGGCAACAAATAATTACATTTGGCACATCACAAAGGCTGCAGTTTTTGAAGTATGTTGCCACATTCCTCCACAAACAAAATAAGTGCCCTCTCTTATGCTCTTAAACTGCTAACTCTGTAGTTTAGATCTGTACAAACAATGTGATTCTTGTATTAGTTTGTCAGTTCATATTTCTGGATGGACTGATAAGTCAAAAAACAAAAAACAAAAACAAAACAAAACACATACACACATCTGCCACAAGATGGTGCCAAATGACAATGAAATGACAATGGTCTAGTCCAGTGTCTCTCAAACCTTCTAGGCCACGGGCTAGGATAGTCACGTGTGCATCCCCCCCCCCCACAACCCTATAAATTTGGTATCACTGGAAACCTTGGGATGTCTAGATTACAATTATAACTGGTAACAGTAAAAAAAACTGGGACTTGCTATGACATATCAATAGTTTTATTGACCTACCATAAAACTCATGAAATGGCTGAATGCGAAACCTGTGATTTCGCCACATGATACAAAGACTCAGTAAATCATCAATTTTTCACTTAAATAAACATATAAGGCATGAAATGAAAGCGAACTCTGTGCCAAATCATTCCCTTTTTAAATGATATGTCTGTCTTAATTGTGTCTGAAGATATGCTTTAGTGAAGTATGACACCATATAAACAATAAATGCTCGTATGACAATACATGATGAATATGACAATAGTTCTGTTTTCATCATAATTCTACATACATTTGCCTAAACTATATGCACAACAAGAAAGCCCAATCTCTCAGCTTTGATCTCATGCCAAAAGTAATCTGGTAGGACAAATACTAGCAAAGATATCATATGTTTTACCTAGTGATCGATAAAACACTTAAATGAATGCTGAAGATCGCATAATGATCCCATATTCAGCTTAAAAATTGAAATGCCATATGTTTCGAGGTATCAACAAACCTACACTTGCAATATTACCACTTTCATTTCCATCATATACAATGTTTGATATGTCTCAGTGTGCCACAATAACTCAATAACCAGTAACACATAAATTGACACAAAAAGTCAATCTCGCCAAGCTTTCAAAACGTATGTCAAAAACAATAACTGATTCTGTTACTTATCTTTTCTGAAACATAAAAGAAAACTAATGAACATGTTTTTTTCGGTTGTTTTGTTTTAGTGAGTTTTTTGTGCATTTATTTTGACCTGTAACATAGATCATCTCAGTCTGAATCACAGTCACTTTCATCTTCCACAAATGATTCAAAGTCAGCATCGATATCACAAACCAGATCTGAATCTAAGTCATCCAGGTCCTCACTGAAGTCCTCAGTTACCACAGTTTCCTGAGCAATATCTAGAAGTTCTTTTGGCAGAAAATCACCTGTGAACCAGATAGGTAGTAAGACTTCCTCTTCGATCTTCCATCCACATTAAACATTGTATGTGGGTGAAACTTGGGAATATTAGAAGTACAGGTTTGTTGATACCCTAAAACCTATGGCATTTCAATTTTATTTCAAGTTAAATACATTTTAATAATATACATTATTAAACATATGATATCTTTGCTAGTATTTGTCCTACCAGATTACTTTTGGCATGAGATCAAAGCTGAGAGATTGGGCTTTCTTGTTGTGCATATAGTTTAGGCAAATGTATGTAGAATTATGATGAAAACTGAACTATTGTCATATTCATCATGTATTGTCATACGAGCATTTATTGTTTATATGGTGTCATACTTCACTAAAGCATATCTTCAGACACAATTAAGACAGACATATCATTTAAAAAGGGAATGATTTGGCACAGAGTTCGCTTTCATTTCATGCCTTATATGTTTATTTAAGTGAAAAATTTATGATTTACTGAGTTTTTGTATCATGTGGCGAAATCACAGGTTTCGCATTCAGCCATTTCATGAGTTTTATGGTAGGTCAATAAAACTACAGTATTGATTTGTCATAGCAAGTCCCAGTTTTTTTACTGTTACCAGTTATAATTGTAATCTAGACATCCCAAGGTTTCCAGTGATACTAAATTTATAGGGTTGTGGGGGGGGGGTTGCACACGTGACTATCCTAGCCCATGGCCTATTCCGCATCAAATACGACCAAGATTGTCTTTCAAGGGCCACCAGATCTAAACCAGATCTATAACAGAGTCTAATCTATGACTAATCCAGGTCTAGAAGTGCGCTACATCATTTCCCCTGTAGTTCCAAACGAGAAATTATCCAAAGGAAGAAAAAAAAGTGGATTAAATCTAAAACCCACAGACTGAAGGCCTTTCCATAGTACCTGAAGGAGCTCGCTGGTCTAAACAGCGTCACTCTGAATGTGTACATCGAATACACACTATTTTATTTACAGTCACAGGGTTTCATGTTTTCTTGTCTTCTTGTCTTGTATGATATTAAACTTATCTGTTTCCATGGAGGCAGGTGACGCCACCAGACCAAGGTACAGGTCAGCTCTGTGGAGAGGCAACCCTGCTTACAGCTAGAATGCATGTGTTCCAAGCTATTTCTGAGCAATAAAAACACTCGCAAATTAAACAAATGACAGATAGATATGTTTAATCTCCATGGATACAAGCAGCCAAACACACATTCTTACTGTGAGTGGGGTCACCTCTCCACAGACCTGACCTGTAACTTCTCACCTGTTTGTCTCTGTGAAGATAAATTGCTTTAATGCCAGTATAGTGTGACAGAGAAAGTCATGCTATCTCCATGGAGACAAGTATGAGACCTTCTCACCAGAAAAGTGACACCATGCAGCTTTAACAGACTGACAAGATACAGTAATGAGTCTGCAGTTCACAGGAAGTGGTTTTGGAGTTTCCGTGTTCGTTCATTTGCATCAGAAAACTGTGCACGGCTGTCACTCTCACGGTGAGTCTAATTTTAATCAACTTTATCAAATATGTTTTTGTTTCTGTCCCAAACTTGTATTTTTATAATCATGTGAAACTTTGTAAACGTTTTAAAGTATTTCTTGGATTGTGGTTTGCTGGTTTTGGCCTTGTTCCAGTCGAAGTTCTCTCAGCCTCGGGCCTCGTGTTTCTTTGGAGTTTTAAATAGGCTTTTATTTTAAAATATTCTGTATGTGTGACTCCACTGGGTTTGCAAAATGAAGATCTTCTGTTGATTTTAACAGATAGACCAAATCAGCCTCAAACGATTTAAAGCCATACTATGTAACTTTTTAAGACTAAAAATAGACTAAAATTAAAGCATGTTGTTGTTGTTTTTTCATGTTGGTTGTGTTTATTGTACTAAAAAACATAAAAATAAATAAATAAATAAATAAAAATAAAAACAGTCTTATTTGTCCTGCAGGAGGGCCATTTCCTGATTGTTTCCATGGAAATGTTGGTTCCTTTGGCTATAATATTCCACAGTATGGCTTAAAATGTGTCTATCTAAAGTGGGGAATCATGCAGGTGACATGCCATTTCCAGAAAGTTCCATAGTGTGGCTTTAATATAACAGTAACACAATGTGACCTCAAAGTGATGTCTAACTTTTCTGGTCTATTGTCCGCCACTCCATGTCATTGCTAAAATGTTGCTCAGTGTGGCATTAAATGTTTCTATCTCCATGGAGACAAGCAGGTGAGCTACAAAGACAAGTTACAGGTAAGATCTGTGCTGAGGCGACCTTGCCAATGTATCCTTAACTGATAATTGAAAAAAAAATGCAAGCCAAGACACATTTAATGGCATACGGTGGAACATTCAAAGCAAATTATAAAGTCTCCATGGTGACAAGCAGGTGACAGATCCTTCTTCAGAAAAATAAATAAATAAAACGAATAAAAAGTAAAACACACACAGCATATTAAAGGTAAAAAAAATAATGTTATAATCTGTGTCCTCTTCATTTGACCCTTACTTCAGTGTTAAACCTGCATTTGACAGGTTTTCATGTTTTTCTAATTCTCACTTGGTTTGGTGGGTTAGTATCTGTGGTTAATATTTATCATAGTTTTACATCAGTTAAGTGGCAGTTTATGGGGAAAAAAGTTGAGAAGAAAAGTACAAAAACACAGGAAGTAGCGCTGAGTTAAAACAGAATCTACATATGTCATTAACATTAAAAACTCCATCCAAAATGTAGAGACAATTTACACACAAGGAAGGCATTTTTCTGACAGTTTAAACCTTCATTTAACAAAATAAAGGTGTTATTTAATTGTATTTATTAGATCAACATGTTACCTTTATTTACATTGCTCACCGGGGCTGAGTCACTCCCCCTTCAGAGCGCTATCACAACTCAGTCAGCATGCATCCCGCTAATTGTATATGTTTGTTTTGTATCCTGCTTTTCTATGTGTATGGGGAATTGTCACACAGGGGCAGGGGTGACGTAGGCTTGTGGGAGGATCTTGCAGCTAACCATAAAGAGGGTTTGAATAGGAGAGATCGCTAGATTACTCAGACGTGCAAGAATGACGCCTAAACCTCTTCAGGCATTTTTTTTTTTTATGACAGAACAACATTATAACATAGTAGAAAGCTTTAGAAAGTCAATTTTGGATAATACTACCTCTTTTCTGCAGCATTCCGTCTCCATGGTAACAAGCATTCGCCAGAGTACAGCACATTTAAATATATATCTAAACAAGGAGATTTTGCAGGCAGGTTTCTCACATGTCTTTCAACTTCCTGTAAAAAATACCAAAGAGAATGCGGTTCTAACCTTATCTTTCACTTTCTACAATTTTTATCTTCCTCTATTTCTACAGTTTCTTTTTATCTTTTACCATGTTATAACCTCGTCAAAAACATACCTAAAGTGGTTTTAAAAGTCATCCGTGCATGTTTGAGTAATCTAGCGATCTCTCCCGGCCACTTTTCAGACCCTCCTTGACGTAAGTATGAACCTGTACAAGGCTCCGCCCACAAGCCTACATCACCCATGCTCCCACAGGGCCATTTTCCGTAAATATACCAAAACGTGATACAAAACTGTACACAACAACTTCAGGAGATAACAACGTGGCTTAAGCTCACAGGAGTCAAGAGTTTACGTACTATAGGACCTTTAATACCCCACAGAAGTGTAATACCTCCTCTTTAATCTGTTCATCAAGTTCTCAAGTGGCATCTCTCAAAAAGATTGTACCATGTTTGCGGATTGTTTTACTCACTGTATTGTTGGCAAGTCATTCTGCCATAAAAGTTTGGCCCAACCTTAGGAACAAGGCAAGAATTCTAACCAAAATTGGACTCTGCACTGCAAAAAATGTCTCCATTGTTTCAAATCACTCACAAATTATGATCTGTTTTCCATAGGTTTGGCTACAGAGAGGTCCAAGATGTCCGCCACAGAAAACCAGGCAGACCCCCGGAAAACCCCACTGCACAAAGGGGCCATTGAAAAGTTTGCAGAAAACATGGCAAACGAAATAATCCAGTCTATCCAAATGGAAATACAAAGCTTTGAGGATTTTAAGGAGAACCATGCAAAAACTCTAGCACTGAATGTGATTGAAACAGCATTGAGAGAAGTCAGTCAAAAGAACTCAACTTTGCACCAACAAGAAATGAGCAAAAATGACCAGATATCAGGGCAAATCTATCCAACTTTACCCCAATCTGGACTGCCAAATCTGGGGTCCCTGGACTACCCCGATGCCCCTCCCCCCACCCCTCTGCTGCCAGAAATGGTGAAAAATCGACAAAGTTTTACCAGAAAACTTAAAGGAGGATTGGCCAAAGAGTTCACACCTTCTCCTCCGCCCCCGACGCCAAAAGATGAACAGGATCCCTCAGAGTTTGACCAATCTAAAATGGAGCTGATGCAACAACTGATGGATTCACTGACCACTGAAGACGCCGTAAAACACAGCGCCAGGCAGAAAGAGGAGGTGATAGCGTTTGCAGAGACAGTCTCTTTGGATGTCGTGAAGTTAGCTCATGAAGAAGTTAAAGAGAGACTGAGTTTGGAGGTGATAGCGACGCAAATGGCAAAAACTATTATAAACTGTTCTCTGGATGAGGCGAAACAGGTCTAGTCCATTGGATAGGCCAGTGGCTCTCGAACTTTTTAGGATTTGCACCATCAGATCATAGACCAGGTCTATAACAGGGCTATTCCAGGTCTAATCTAGGGCTAAACCAGGTCTAGAAGTGGACTACACCATTTTCGCTGTAGTTCTAAACAAGAAATTAGCCAAAGAGGACAAAAAGTGGATAAAATGAACTCTAAATTAGGTAAACCTACAAACTGAAGAGCTGTCCAAGTGCCACCTCAGGAAGCTCACGTACCACAGTTTAAGAAACACTGAGAAAGACCAATGTTTTTTTATACAAACATGAGTTAAAGGTTCACGATGTAACTTTTCTGGTGGGGAGTCTGTCACCTGTCTGGTGGAGATGATGCTTTGTCTAAAATGTTCCACAATATGGCATTTACACTATCTGTCTCCATTTTTCAGCTGCAGTTCTCCTGATTGTTCTATAGAAGGCAGAATGATACTTGTCTGAAACATTTCAAGTTCTGTGTCCCCAGATAAGAGGTATGCATGTTCAAATCAAATACAGCTTTTACTCTTATAAAAACATTGAACATGATTATAATTAGGTGTTTTGGTTCTCAAGACAATTTTCCAATCATAAGCAAAAGTGTAGGTTTTGAACTGTTTATTTAAAGTCACAGTATGAAACTTTTTGGCTCAAAAATATACAATAAAATTATATTTTCTTTTAACCAACATGGTTAAAACAAGTAACTGCCAGTACAAAATGCATTCCACCTTAAATATTCAACCCAAAAGTTGGGTTAAAATTAAGCCAATAGTTGGGTTAATATGACCCAATATTGGGTAGAAAACATAACCCAACATGTTGGGTCAAATCATGTAACCCAACCTGCTGGGTTGAAGTAACCCAACGTTGGCTCCATCCATATTGGACCCAGCGTTGGGTCAAAAGTTGGGTTATTTTAACCCAGCATTTTTAAGAATGTAATTACACCACTTTGCTGACAATACTCAACTGTGTCTGTCTTAAGGTCAGAATATATTGTGTCTTTATAGTTGTAGAGTCATGTTATGTATAATCTGCACACACTGCTCACCCTGGAGTTTACTCTATAAACATGTTCTGGAGCTGAAAGAGGGACTCACAGAGAACAATGTAACATCACTGCTCCTTCAGAGCGCTATTACAATACAATCTGCATGCATCCCACTAATGAAACTACTGCACATCGCATCAGGCAGGTGATGTAGGCTTAGGGTAATGAAGGCGCTCACGATAAGCACTCATTTTGGACACAGTCAAGTTATTCACTGTATTAGTGCTCCACGAAATCTGACAGAAGGTCCATTTTCAGTTGTAAAAAGTTCATCATTATGACACAGCATTTTTCACAAATACTTATAACTCTTCTCATGAGCAAAACAAGACAAAAAACAAACAAAATAGCTATCCCTTGAAGGTTTTTGGAGCAACCACGTGAGGGCCTTGAATGAAGAACCACTTGATTTCTGAAAAAAGGCAGTGGATGTTTAACAAGATGGCAGCACCGCAGATGTGCCACACAGCATGTTCTGTAAGGCTCATTAGAGTTTAACATGAGGTTTGATTTAGTTCAACTGTGTCAACATCAACACATCTACTAACAAACCTTCAAATCTGTTCTTCTAATCCTAACCCTAACTGTCAATACAACAACAAGTCTCAATATCAGGCCTTTTAAATAAACTGTTAACACAAACTGAGGAGTGTGAACACAATATTTACATGTGATCTGGGTTCTTCTTATTCTCTTATTTCTGTCATTTACTCATCTACATTTATTTATATCCATGTTACACACTTCCCCCTCACTTGGTGAACTTTCAGGGCCTTGATGAACTAAATCTTTGTAATAACCTTGGTCTATTAATAATATCAGAATGCATTTTTAAAATAAAGACCGCGAACTGATGCTTATGTGAGAACCATTGTAAAATAAAGACTAAAAACCAAGAGTACAAAAACAGGGAGCTGATGGTATCTATATAACTAAGGGTGCTCATGAAAAAGGGTACTCTGTTAGAAAATATTTTAAAAACTTTATTCTGAGAGGGCAAGTTTGGTCATCCTCCTCTTCATCAGTGCTCGGTAGGTTGAAGGAAACTGTGCGTCTCCTGTTGTAGTTCTTGCCCCAAGCAAATACACAAGAGCATTTGAATGTTCTTCAAGTTGTGTGTTTATTTGTCACACATTCGTAGACTTTTGTGTGGGCTGGAAACGAGTGCACTTTGAGAGCGTGTCCAGCAGAGGGTGCACTGGTCCATTTCACTGCTTCCACGTCGCTCTGGAGATCTGCAGAGTCAGATTCAAACATGAGCTACATACAGAATGTACCTCCAGCACATGAACAAGTGACTGAGACAACCTTCTGCAGCTGCGGACCTACCTGTTTTCTTCTCAAGTCCTTCAGTCATCGGTACATCCTGCTCTGTGTTGGACTGTAGCCTGCTCTGTGTTGTAGCGGAGCATGTTTTTTGTCCTATACTTTCAGTTCTTCCTGGTAGATCCCTGTTCAGTGTCCAGCAGGGGGGTATTGGCCTCCTTCACAGTGAAGAGACACTTTAGATTAGATTTACGTACAGTCACATTTGCATTGACATAATATACATTTTCTGCAAAATGCCACAGTTCACACGTACCTTTAACGCAGCACCTCCAGGATTCACATGGACTGTGTCATATCTGTTCCAATGTTCCAAGACACTTCAAGTATCTAAAACACACACGCATATTAGAGAAAAGGCAGACATACTCTACTGAACGTACACATGACAATACAAACCTGTAGGATCTGTACAGACAAACTGTAGACTTTTCCCATTGCCACATTGCAGTAAAGCTGCAATTTTTTTTTTTTTTTTCACGTGTCAACTGCTGAGATGGTACGAGTCCACAGTGTCCGAGCATCATGGACATCTCCTGCAGGGGGCAGCGTCAGCCATGGTCTTGTGCTTCTGAGGAAAAGGACTGAGGAAAAGGACTCTCTCTCTGCTCTGCTGGAAACAGGCTGAGGCTGTGATGGTCCTGAGTGACTAACGTCCATGATCGACTGCCTGTTATGACCCAGCTCTGGCGTAGTCCCAGGCCATGCTGTTGTGATGTCCGCTGGCACACGATTGCTCACAACAGGAAAGAAGGCACAGACACTCTTGGCAAATCTGGGGCAGGACGCTGTGACATAGAAGAATGTCATTCAGAAATGAGTCTTACTAATGTGAATACTGTAATACTTGCAACACTGTCCTTGCTGCCAGGCTTCATGCCTTTACACAGCATGTTTTAATGGACCTAATTGCAGTGTATACCTGGTGCTCCTCAAGTCTCGCCAGCACTGCTCCTCCTACAGCTCCTCCTACGGCTCCTCTGGTCACAGGACAGAGTGTTTACATCCCAAAGATCCACCGACAATCACGACCTCTGAAACACAGACTTCAAATCAGCAAATGAAAAGCTCAATGTTAAACAAAGGAGTAAAGGAGTCGTACTCACCTGGGCCCTTGGAGCCATACTCACCTGCAGCTGCACCTATGAACAGTGAAAGGGTTAAACACCCCCTCACAGTTCGCAGCTGTAGGGAGAGTGGTAAAGGCCGGCAGTCAGGGTCTCCTGGAGCACCGGGACAGAGGAGCAGGGCACCCAAGGGGGAGTCGCCAGCATGAAACAGCAAGAGGCAGTGATGTACAGGCCAACCTCATGTGGGCGGGGCAACGTGGGCAGGACCAGCTGCACAGACAACAGTTCAGTCAAACTTTGAAAACAACCACCAAGTGATCAGAGCGCTCAACAAGTCACAGTAAATTGATCCTGATCTCTAGTACGGTCTGATGTGAGTGACTCCAGTACTGTGTAACTTGTGACAGTGGGCGAGGCTTTAATATACCTGAACATACTGGGCGTCGCCCACGTGCGGCCACAGCAGGGGGCATGTGAGTCAGATGCCAACCTGGAGGCTGATAAAAAAACATACATGTTATGTTACATACATGTTATTCTACATATACAAACACATCAATGAGAACACTTACCACGGAAGGGTAGTCAGCATTGGTCCACAACTCCTCAGGGTCCGAGGGTCCAGGCGAGGTGGCCCCGGGGCTCCTGCTCCGAGAGAGCTAGCAAACACACAGGAAAGACAAATATGGTTACGTTTTCTTTAACCTCATAAATCAGATTATTATATAGAGGAAAGCTGCTCTAGGAGTGTGTGTCTGACTCACCAGGAGGGCCGGGGGAGCCTGGTGTCCACAACTCTCCTCCCGCCTCACAGGAGCCTCCTGTGGGCCAGAGCTCAGGGGCTGTGGGGGGCTACCGCGCGTACGCTGATCAACAAGAGGCAAACGTGTTTGTTTTTCATACAGAACAAAACTCATTTAAATGTTCCATTCAGTGGACATATGGACATAAACAGTGTCTTCTGTGAAGGGCTTACCTGGTGAGCACCACCACGCCGCTCCTGACCCACAGGGGGCGCCAGAGAGGCAGCAGAGGGGGGTCGAGGGCTGCGGCTCCTAGGTGCCTAATGGACATAAACAAAAAATACATTCAAGTGCGTAATCTTAAATTTGAACAAACCATCCAATAGTCAAAGAGGAGACTGACCTGAAAGCCTGGGCTCTGCACAGGTGAGGCAGAGGAGTAAGGCCCAGGGCTGCGGCTCTCAGCAGGCTGACACAACAACATCACAGCATTCATGAGTTACAATCCTTTAGTCTTTTCACACACAGAGCTGCAGCTAAAACAGTCAAACTATTGCACAATTAGCAAAGGAAACACTTACCTGCACCAGAGCAGAGGCTCCAGTCTGCTGAGGCAGAGGGCTTCTGCTGCGGGCAACCTACAAAATGTCATGTCACGTTAAACCATGCACACAAATGATGCAGCTTAAATACATCCTTAATGTCATCATATACAAGTTATACAGAGATAATAATGTGATATATGTCCATCCAACACATGTGGAAATCAGTCTTACCTGCTGAGGAGCCGGCGCTGACCCAGAGGTGGAGGGCCCAGGGCTGTCCTCTCTCTGGAGCTGGAACATCACAAACACAAAGGTCACACAAACGTTTTTACAACAACACAACAACCACACTACTGTCTTTGCACAGTGTAACTTTCCTGCTGGAGGGTCCGTCGTCACCACCAGGTTGCAAAGAGGGGTAATACTCAGTTACATTTGCCTGTAACTTTTTAGAGAAAGTATACTTTTTAGAGTACTTTTCTAGCAGCATAGTTTTACTCCTACTTACTTGTGTAAATAACTCTTTCCTCATCAAAATCATATTTGGAGTTGTGTTTTGTTTCATTCACATATGTTTAACACACAAAACCTGCATATCTTCTCTCAAACTAAAAACACTCTGTTCCACTAACCTAATACAGGAAGTGCTCCACTGTGTTTTGAACTGCACCTTCACTAGAACTATTTGGTTAATTTCAGGCTTGAAAATTCCCAATCCCTACTGAACTAAAAAAAAGGTAGCTGTTAACTTAAAATCTACCGCTTCATGACATCACAAGGTGGAACAGAGCATTCTGAGCTTTGGAGATGCAGACAAAGTAATAATAAAGGGTTACTCAAACATGTGTGAATAAAAGAAAACACAACTCCAGGTCTTTTTCTGAGGTAACAGCATTATAACATGGCTTTAAGAGTCACTAGAGTCAGTTTTGTGTAATATTTAATATACCTTTAAAAATAATGTTGACAAAACTAAAATGCAAAAAAAAAAGTTTCAAATATTCAGTCTAAAATAAAAAGCTTTTGTAATTAAAACACATTTTAACCTGCACAGTGAGAGTGAGAGACAGCAGATGAATAGGAAAAAAATAAATGCATTTAGAGATTAGATTATTTTTCAGGTAGTCTCAAAATTCAAGAAAGTTTGAGTTGGCTAATGCTAGCTAGTTTGTGACTGTAAATATGTCTGTAGTTCCAACTAAGTCATCTCTTTCTGGTCAGATTGTGTTAAAATAAAGTCTAATTTGAGCTTCAGACAGAGTAGTGCTTCAGTTAGCTTCACATCCCCAGGAAACGTTGACGACATCAGCGGCAAATGATCAAAACAATGCAAGTGACGTCAAAACAAAAGAAAACAAAAATGGAAGAAAAGCTTTTTGCCTGTATTGTCTCCTTTTATTACTCATAGAAGAACCGAATGGGAAAAAGATGTGGACTACACCAGGGACTATCCTCCGGGGGGCGCTGCGTCATCAAACAGGAATGCTCTATTTAAGCAGAACCCCCAAAGCTGCCTCCTCTGCTGTGACTGTGAAAAATGACAATGTATGAATTCAGATGGGACTTCCACTGCGTCGGGGTAGGGCTGGAGGTCAGAGGTCACGCTAACATCTGGAGAAGGTCTGTGGAGCTGCAGGTGCTGGATGTGGCCGAGAGGAGGACGAACCCACTGGAGACCGGACCTAAGCAGAGGTGAAGAAAGGAGAAACGAATGAATGCACAAGTAAACATATTGAAGTTATTTACATTATAAAACCTTTTATTAGCATGTTGTAAGCATCATCTTGTCCAGTGAGTCTTTCCTGTGGTTGTAGTGTATTTGTTAACCAGGAAGTTCAATTTTATCACTTTATTATTAGTCTATCTACATCTCCAAAGCTCAAAATGCTCTGTTCCACCTTGTGATGTCATGTAGTGGTAGTTAACAGCTACATTTTACCTTTAGTTCAGTAGAGAGGGGCAAATCCATTCCAGTGATGGTGTATGGAGTTTAAAAACACAGTGGAGCACTTCCTGTATTACTACATGACATCACAAGGTGGAATAGAGTGTTTTCCATCTGAGAGGAGAACTCCACATTAATATGCAGGGTTTGTGTTTTTAGCATGACATCATAACTCCACACACCTTCACTAGAATCATTTGGATCATTTCGCCAATCTCTAATGAACTAAAGGTAAAATGTAGTTGTTAACTACAAAACTACCACTTCATGACATCACAAGGTGGAACAGAGATATAGACAGGCTAATAAAGCAGGAATACTCAAACATGTGTGAGTGAAACAAAACACAACTCCACGTATGTTTTTGTAGGAGGTAACGACATTATAATATGGCTTAAAGCTCATAAGAGTCAATTTTGAGTAATACGGGACCTTTAATTTTATAACTGACCTAAATCTAATCTGGAAAACCACAGTCAGGGATCTGTGAGATTTCAGTTGGAAAAAACACAGATGGTTTTTGATGGTTTGAAAAGTTAAACTAGGACAAAAGTGTCTGAATTACAATCTCTGGCTTTGAGAATACGTTTAAGAGGTGGTGTGGGAGTTACATGAAATAAAGCAGTTTGATGAAGCTGTAAATTGAAAAGGCAGTTTTAGTGGATTAAAAAACAGACGAATGACACTTTAATGATGTGAAATTTGGCCTATAAGACAATAAAGAACAAGAACTTAATATAAGACAGAAACTAGGGCTGCAGGACACAGTTTACAAATTTCTAAAGCACCATAATTTCCTCCACAAACAACAAAACGTCCTTCTTACTCTAGATGTAAGTGTAAGTATTTCAATATGATGTGAATTGGAGCCAGAGTCGATGGAGCCAGAAGTGTACCCATGATCACTTCCTATTTGGAAAGCGACGGCTGGCAGGTTTGTGTACATTTTTGATATCTGTACTGAAAAGTAAAAGTATTTTTTATTAATGTTTGAGCCCTGCTGAAATGGCTGAGGGTTTATTTTTAACGTGTTCATATTTTGAGCAAATAAAATAAACAAATAAAAACACCTTGGAAAAAAACGATTGATTCACTTGTTTCTACTGAACAAAATTCTGCATAATTCTTTATCAAAATCACTACATTTCAAGTTTTATACTGTACTGTACTCTCAAAATCAGCAAGAAATACTTTTTTAAACAGGTAATTTAATGTAATACTTTTCATTTTAGTAATTTAATAATTTCATTTTTTCATTTCTGCTCCTCTTCCAGTCTGTGTTTTGTAACTTTTGTTCAAGGATAGAAAAGTGTCATTTATCGTCTCAGAAATCGGTTTATTGGACAGAGACAGAGTGAGGAGCAGAGCGTGAAATTTTGTAACTGGAGATGTGTGAAATTTCTGTCAAATCACATGAAAGCGCTTTTTTATGTTTTAGTTTTATTGGAGCGTTGAGGGACTGGTAAAAGTTCAGGTTCAGGTGGTTATCAAAGGTTGGGTTCAATGAGAGGCGACTTTTACTGTATTTATTAAAACACGTGCTGGTTTCTCCTGGTCTGGAGCTCTATAGACTGGTTTAGATCTGGTTTAGTCCTGGTTTAGTCCTGGTTTAGTCCTGGTCTAGCCCTGGTTTAATCCTAGTCTAGTCCTGGTTTAGTCCTGATTTGATCCTGGTTTAGTCCTGGTTAAACCCTGGTTAAGCCCTGGTTTAGTCCCGGTTCAGTCCTGTTGTAGTCCTGGTTGGTTTACTGTGGTTTAGTCCTGATTTAGTCCTGGTTTAGTCCTGATTTAGTCCTGGTTTAGTCCTGTTGTAGTCTTGATTTAGCCCTGGTTTTCTCTGGTTTAGTCGTGCTTTAGTCAAAGTTTAGTCCTGGTTTGGTTTACTCTGGTTTAGTCCTTGGTTTAGTCCTAGTTTAGTCCTGGTTTAATCCTGGTTCTTGCAGTCCTGGTATATTCCTGGTTTAGTCCTGATTTAGTCCCGGTTAAGCCCTGGTTAAGTCCTGGTTAAGCCCTGGTTTAGTCCCGGTTCAGTCCTGTTGTAGTCCTGGTTGGTTTACTGTGGTTTAGTCCTGATTTAGTCCTGGTTTAGTCCTGTTGTAGTCTTGATTTAGCCCTGGTTTTCTCTAATTTAGTCCTGCTTTAGTCAAGGTTTAGTCCTGGTTTAGTCCTGGTTGGTTTACTCTGGTTTAGTCCTGGTTTAGTCCTAGGTTTAGTCCTAGTTTAGTCCTGGTTTAGTCCTGGTTTAATCCTTGTTTAGTCCTGGTTTGGTCCTGGTTTAGTCTTGGTTTAGATCTGGTTTAATCGTACTGTAGTGCTGATTTAGTCTCAGTTTAATCTTGTTAGAGTCCTGGTTTAGATCTGCCGGTCTTTGAAAACACAAATATTTAAAGTGAAAAGTTTGAGTGCTCCTTTTGTTAATTTAAATTCAGTCTGAAATTCCAAAGTCGATTTGCCCAGAATTTTACGAGGTTCTGCGTGACAGTTTTATGAAAGTTGGACTGGACGCCAATCTCTCCTCCTCCTCTCTCCTCCGTTCATTGGACTCAAATAACTCCACATAGTTTTTACTTGAGTAATATATAGTACAGTGTTTGTTTATTGTGTAACAGTACTCTTACTTGAGTAAAAGTTGTGGTTCCTCTTCCCACTGTGAGTAAGTCAACAAGTGACAAAAGTTTTACGTGACAATATGAAATGATTTGAACATTTGTGTTTCTAGCTCCGATCCTTCAGATATGACTTATTATTTCTACTTTTTGCGTTTATCCTTTGAAAATACCAGATTTTGGCTTTATTTAGTAGGGATGAAACAAGATCTCATGCCACAAGACAAGGCAAAATCACCACATGAGAAAAATTATCTTGTGAGATTTCTTCCCAGTGTTTTAACGTTTGGACTGGATAAAAAAATGAGTTAAGTAAAGCACTGCTACAATGCCAGCCGAAATATTAAATACAGTAAATCAAAAATGGTGAAGCTAAAATTGGGAACTAGATTGCATGTCAAAATCTCAAAATCTCGTCTTGTCTCGTTCTCGTAGATCCAATCTCGTGTCTCGTCTCGACTTGTGGAATTCGTATCTCGTCCTGTCCCTGTTATTGAATATTTCGTCCTTCCAATTTCCCCAAATTATAAATCTGATGTTAAAGATGCACTTTTCCTGTGCAGACGTTATTGGAGATGTTATTGCTTTGTCCGGAATGTTCCACAGTATGACCAATCTCCATGGAGACAAGCAGGTGACACCACCAGGCCAGATTACAAGTCAGATCTGTTGAGAGGCGAGCCCACTCACAGTAAGAGTGCACGATTTTGCTAGGTTCTTGAACGATGAGCCAGTTAGATAAGTTTATTGCCATACTGTGGAACATTTAGGCAAAGCAGTAACATCTCCATGGAAATAAGCATAAAAATTACATAGTGCAGCTTTAAAGCGGACCTATTTAACAACTTTTTAGAGCTTTTAACCATATTATATTTGTTTTCCTTCTCATTTACCTCTTCAGAATTGTATTTAGAGTGATTCATGCATGCTTGAGTAATCTTTGTTGACTTATATTCTATTTTCACCTCCACCGGTACACACCCACTGCTCTGTACTTACTTCATTCTCCAATTTTATTTTCTTAATCAGTGATACACGTAGGATTCAGGAGCTTTGCGTAGTCTTTTTGGTATGAATGAAAAAAAAAACAGCTGTTCGCTAGTGTGAAGTGGCGTGACGGTATCCATCAGAGGGGCCGGCGACATTAGCTCCCACTGGGCTCCCCATTTTTTCAACACGGAAGGCAGTGGATTTTTTGCTTTTATTAAGTCCTTTTTAATAATGCAGTTTAAAATGTCCAAATTATAACATGATGATCCACGGGTGTTATAGATTAAAACTGTATAGCAGACACAAGCACAATATATCTTCTTTAAAGTAACAGTACTCTAACTAAAGCTCATTTTTAGTATTCTTCCCAGTACACTTCATCCCGTGGCCTTATCTGCACCACACTGTGTAAACCTAATGCAGAGTGTGACTTATGCATTTGCTTTTTTTCAAGACAAACCATTTCAAACACACATTTTCACTCTTGGGTCAGTCGTGTGCAGTCAGTCCATCTGAACTCCGCTGTTATGTTTTGGAAATCTCAAATTCAAATATTTAACAGTGGCTGAAGTGCACTGAGCAAATATTTGGGTTTAAAACGGCTGAGGCAGCGGCGTTATAAAGGTTTATAGTGAATAAACAGAGACGAGCGCTGAAACTCTCGCCCCAAATATCAACAAATCAAAATCTCTCACTCAGTTATTGTACTAACACTGAAAAACACTGAATTGTACATTGTGGCATTGCCTTTAAAGGGCCTGTATTACGCTACTTTCTGATCTATGTTATAATGTTGTTTCCTCATCACAAACATATCCGGCATTGTGTTTTGTTTCATTCACACATGTTTAACACACAAACCCTGCATATTTAGGATGAGTTCTTCTCTCAAACAGAAAACACTCGGTTCCACCTTGTGATGTCATGTGGTGATACAGGAAGCGCTCCACACACCTTCACTAGAATCATTTGGATGATTTCAGCTCTGGAATTGCCGATCTCTACTGAACTAAACATAAACGGTAGCTGTGGTGAAACACGACAGCTTCAAGGTGGAACAGTATTTTAAACTTTGGAGATGTAGACAGACTAATAATAAAGAGTTACTCAAACATGTGTGAATGAAACAAAACACAACTCCAGGTTTGTTTATGAGGAAGTAACAACATTATAACTTGGCTTAAAGCTCACAAGAGTCAACTTTGCGTAATATATAGGACCTTTAAAGATGCACTGTGTCTGCTGGAGGGTCCGTCACCTGCTTGTTTCCATTAACTGTGAATATAATTCTTGATTTATATTCACAGTTAATGGATCGGGTCCAGTGTTATTTAATTAACATTTCCAAAAATGTTAACGCTAAAACAGACTGGACTCATATAAACCCTGAAAGTGTTAAAATTGATTCTGTGAGAGTCAAATTGACACTCCATCCACTTTTTGCTGTGAATGAGTGTGTGTGTGTGTGTGTGTGTGTGTGTGCTCATGGTGGTCAGAGGGGCTGATGATGCAGATTGGCAGATTGGCAGCCTCGCTTCTGTCAGTCTGTCCCAGGGCAGCTGTGGCTACAATAGGAGTTCACCACCGCAGAGAATGGAGTGAATGAATATGGCATGCAATTGTAAAGTGACTAAGTGCTATATAAAACAATATTATTATTATATTATTATATTACCTTGAAAAACATACATTTTTGGTGTGATTGAGGTTGCCTTTCCACAGATCTGACCTATAACTTGACTAGGAGCTATCATGTGCTTGTCTCCATTGAGATAGAGGTCCCATTTTATGCAAATTTGACTTGTGCGCTTTAAGCCATAATAGAATGTTGTTACCAAATAAAAACGTACCTGGAGTTGTGTATAGTTTCCATTATTATTAGTTTGGAGTTTAAAAACACAGTGGAGCACTTTCTGTATTACCACGTGACAACAGAAAGTAGAGAGAAAAATTCAGCCCAAATATGGAGGGTTTGTGTGTTAAACATGTGTGAACGAAACAAAACACAACTCCAGGTGTGTCTGTGAAGAACATTTGAACATAGATCAGAAAATAGTGCAATATGGGCTCTTTAATGCCATACATCTCCGCGGTGACAAACATGTGGCGGACCCTCCTGGATAAAGTTGCACAGGGCACTCGTAAGTTTACCACGTGTATGTAAAAGTGGCGGCGGCGGTGGTGATTTAAATAAATAATTGACCCCAAGTGTCGTGACCTTTCTCTTTCTCCCTCGGTGCTGTTGCTGCAGTTTGCTCCTGATAACGTGTCATTTCCCCTCTCCTCGTGTTTATTGCTTCTTCGTGAGCTGTGATTGTTTTGACTCCTCCGCTCCTCTGCTCCTTGGGCCGCACTGTCCCGTGCGCCCGCCCGGAGCTCATAAACTCTGGAGGCGGCGCATGGTTGCTCCTGCGCGGGGTGATGAGGAGGTTAACCCGGCCCCCTCCGCTCCACTCCTCCCGCTGCCTCCTCTCTCTCCCCCGCTGCAGCTTCAGTCCTCACAGCGCTGCAGCCATGGACGGACCCAAACTTCGCTAACTCTCCTCACACCCAAAACTTTTTCCAATGTCTTTTACGCACTGACACTCCTAAATGTGACAACTTTACGTTCCATGGAGGCGCTACTGTGATTGGGGACTGTGTTGACTCGGACGGAGGAGTTGGTCGGTTCGGTTTTCGTTTCTCCGTGGTTCGCTCATGCGTCGGGAATGCCATGGCGCACACTCCGAGCGCTCAACAGCAACAGCACCAGGATTATTTCAGATCCGTGAGCAGCGAGTCCACCACCTACATGATGGTCCCTACGGGCGGGCCTCCTCCCAGGCCACGCCGGGAATCACCGTCCCGAATGTGGGTGGCGATGGTCGTGATCGTGGTGGTAGTCCTGCAGATCGCCTCCACCACGGGGCTCTTCGTCTACCTGAACATGTCCATATCCCAGGTGAGAAGATGCGGTTACGCACGCGAACTCCGGCTGGCTCTGCACGCTTCGGCTGTGTTCACGCTTGTCCCGGTTTGGTCTTGGTGTAGACTTGGTTTGGTTCTGTTCTAGTCCTGGTTTGGTCCTGGTTTAGTCCTGTTTTTGTCCTGGTTTAGTCCCATGTGTTAGTGGAAGTTTGTACGTAGTTTTCGCTTTGGCTATGTTCATGCAGGTCTCGGATTGGACTTGATGTAGACCTGATTTAGTCCTGGTTTGGTCCTGGTTTAGTCCTGGTTTCGTCCTGGTTTCGTCCTGGTTTAGTCATGGTTTAGTCTGGTTCTAGTACACTAACGCATTATAGGTTTGGCCTCCCCTTTAGAAATCCTCAGGCCTGGTTCAGTCATGCTTTAGTACTGGTTTTGTTCTGGTTTGGTCCTGGTTTGGTCCCAGTTTGGTCTAGATGTAGTCCTAGTTTAGTCCTGTTTGTGGAAGTTTGCAGGCAGTTTTGTTGTGCTCGTCGCCTGCAGCATGGGAACAATGCGTGTTTTAACTCGCTGTATTTAACCACGACAACAAAACCTTAAGGCCCGCTACAGAACTGGTTTATTGTCCGGAGGAGACGTGACGCTGCGGTGTGAAGTCGGACCGCAGCGGGTACATTTCACTGGATAATTTGGCCTGTAATAATGATTCAAAACCTAAATGATATGAGCCTTCTGGCAAACGGGTATTCCCCAGTAAATATAAAGGGACAGTGAGATTACGAATCAAAAATCTACAGTAATCATCATTAAAGGTGCACTGTGCAACTTTTCCAAGGTGGTGGGTCCGCTATTTTCCTGTCTTATTCTTTGCCTGGAATGTTCCACAGTTGGGCATTAAACATACCCCCCCTTGCAGTTGTTCAATTACAGGTGTTTTATTGCTCAAAAATACCTTAAAAAAAACATGAATTCTTACCATGTGCAGGCTTGCTTCTCCATAGATCTAACCATTAACCTGCCTCCTTTGTGATTACCAAGTTTATTTTCATACTGTGGAATAATCAAGGCAAAACGGTAATATCTCCATGGAGATAAGCAGGTGACAAACCCTCCACAAGAAAAGTTACACAGTGCACCTTTAATGATGATGATGGGGATGATTTAATGATGATGAATGGAGCACTTCCTGTATCACCACATGACATCACAAGGTGGAACAGAGTATTTTCACTCTAATTATGCAGGGTTTGTGTGTTAAATGTGTGAATGAAACAAAACACAACTCCAGGTTTGTTTGTGATGAGGAAACAACATTAGAACATGAGAAAATAGCCTAATATGGGCCCTTGGTTTGCAGTGGTCCAAAATTATTCCTCACTTACCTTATGCGTTCTGAGCATTTTAATTATTCAAGAGAATAAATCTGTACTCTAGTCCTTCCCAGGTCCAATCAGGAACTAAACACAGAAATTAACAGCGTTGGTGCCAGTAATGCCATGAAACTTCCTGATATTAACTGAAATGACTTGAAATCAGAACATTAGGCTGCGGCCATGCTTGTCTTGGTTTAGTCCATGTTTAGTCCATGTTTAGTCCTTGTATAGTCCTCGTATAGTTTTGGTTTAGTCCTGGTTTAGTCCTGGTTTGATCCCGATTTTGTACTGATGCAGTTTTGGTTTGTTCTAGTTTGGGTTTAGTTCTAGTTTAGTCTCAAGAATCTTGGTTTGATCATGAATTAGTCTAGGAATAGTCTTGGAATAGTCCTGGTTTAGTTCAGAGTTCTGGTTTACTTTACCAGGACTAAACCAGGACTAAATCAGTACTAAACCAGGACTGAAATAAGTTGAAAATAACATCCGTAATATTCTAAATTGAACTGAAGTTATTTTGACCTGTGTCGATTTTTGCAGCAGGTGAAGTTTCTGGGACTTTTTGACGTAACATAAACAAAATGATTGTGGACCAAAGAGAGGGACAAAGAAGAATCATTCAGCAGCTTTAAAGGAACACTCTGGATATTTTCAGGCTGCTGTCATGAGCAGAGAGGCCGGAGAGAGGAGACACAATAGAAAGAGGTTCAAAGTGCTTAGAATAGCTGGTCGGTCATGTGCGTATAATAGGGCTACATGATTGCGTTTTTTTCTGACAACCATTGCGATTTGATTTTTGATTTATATAACAGGATTCTGTTCAAAGTTCACATTTTAAACGCATCCAGAATAATTGACAAAGGGATCAAAATTATGAACTGACAAACGAATAGAAGAATCACATTTCAGAGCATGTTTGTGCAGATCTAAAGCACAGGGTTAGCAGTTTTTATGCAGAATAAGACATGAGGTTCTGTTTGTGAAGGAAATAATGTTGCTTTCAAAACTGCAGCCTTTGTGATTTGCTAATTGCGTCCATTCAAATTTGTGATTAATCTTGCAGGCCGAATTTATAGTAGTGGTATTGTAATTGTAATGTGATTCTTGTATTAGTTTGTGAGTTCATATTTCAGTTTTTTCAATCTGCATTTCAAATATGAACTTTTCTAATCCTATTATTAAAAGGCCCGTATTACGTTACTTTCTGATCTGTCTGATCAGATGTAGACAGACTAATAATAAAGAGTTAGTCAGAAATGTGTGAATGAAACAAAACACAACTCCAGGTCTGTTTTTGATGAGGAAACAACATTATAACATGGCTTAAAGTTCACAAGAGACAATTTTGTATAATATAGGACCTTTAAAACACAAAATACGAACCTAATCCCAACCGTTAATTTGTTCAGGCCGTAGTGTTAGCCACAAGTTGCTCACAGGTCACATATGCTCCAGAGATATTTATTTAAAGGTTCATTGTGTAACTTTTCTGGTGGAGGGCCCGTCAAATGCTTTCCTCCATGGAAATGTTATTCTTTTGTCTGGAATGCTTCACAGTATGGTATTAAACCTTTCTATCTTCATGGAGACCAAACCAGACCAAGTTGCAGGTCAGATCTGTGGAGAGGCGACCCCGCTCAGTCAGAATGCCTGTTTTTCTAGGTATTTTTGAGCTATAAAATCACCTGTAATTGAATATATGTAAGTTAGAGCTGTTTAATGTCATACTGTGGAACATTCCAGGCAGAGCAATGGGATATCCATAGAAACAAGGTGACGGACACCCAGCCAAAAAGTTACACAATGCACCGTTAAGACAGTGTATCCTGAACCCGGCCCAGAGAGTTTATAACGGTGTAAAAGCCTCATATAATGGTAGTGTGGGTCTCTCTTCACTCTTTCTGTTTTTGTTGGCTCCACCGTGGAAAAAGTCCAGCTTCGGAACGCCATGTGTGATCCTTGGAAAAGCTTTAAAGCCAATCTCTACTATACAAAATACATATGCGCTCAAAATGTGTACATTCCAACTCATTGTAATAACTTAACTTCAGTGACCCGCTGAAATGCACAATTAAACAACAGAATGGAAGGACTTTATTACAAGTAAATTGTGTCCAGATGACCGGCGACCAAAGAGTATATTGTACACATTCTAGTAGACTGTAATGAAGTGGACTAAGGGAGTATGACATCACCAGCTCCAGTCAAATGAAGCTCACGAGGCTAGCAGTTACAGGAGCAAATTTGGAGCCAGGTTCATATTAGGAATAGGAATTTATTTACAAAATAGTGAAATAAAAACACAAGGATCATGCTGAGTGGGTTGACGAAGGATGACGAGGCTCACAGAAGCAGTTACAGAGTTTCAATGTAAAGTGAATTGGGGACAGAGTCAATGGAGCCGTAAGCGCCCCCATGTTCACTCCCTATTTGGAACACGACAGCTAGCGGGTTATGTGCAGAGGAGGGTCAGTGACTGTACTTTGAAAGCATGTATTCTTACTGAGCATGGTCGCCTCTCCACAGATGTGACCTGTAACTTGGACTGGTGACATCAGCTGCTTGTCTCCATGGAGATAGATATATTTAATACTATACTGTAACCACTATAGAGGAGCTGTAGTAGATATGAGTAAGACGGGGCTTTTGTGATGATAGTGGATACAGACGTCTACTCATCTGTGTGACTGAACATGTGTCACTTCCTGCATTTGGTCTACAGTCTGATCCTTTGCTTTCACACTGCACCAGTTCAGGGCTGCGTCTCATTTCTCTTTCCTCGCTTCCTTCTCCTTGATTCCTCTTCTCGATTCCGTAGGAAATGGGTGAGGAAGTCCCGCCCACAGAGGAGACACAGGGAGGAAAGAGGATATAAACTCCTCACTGAGACCAATAAAGTTGTCTGCTCCTGAAGCCTCCCTCATGTTTACTCTTTCCTTCTGTGGTTTTCTTTAGGACACCACTTAATGTGACACATTTGACTGACAGCTGAAAAATGGGGGATCAAGGAAAGGAATCAAGGAGAAGGAAGCGAGGAAAGAGAAATGATATATGGCCCAGATCTTTTTCCCAGACCTTAGTAGGACAATGTCCAAATCTCTTGGAACAATATTTTCACGATGTGCATCTCACAGTCGGCATGGGACGATATAGAAATTTGGTCACGATTATTATGGCCAAAATAACTGCGATTAACGATTATATCACGATAATTCTGAAAGTTGCTGACAGTTTAAAAATGTATGTCATGTCATGGTCTATGAAGTTCCCTGTAATTTGATTAGATTATGATGGCCCATGATGTTATTATGAGACTTTTGACAATACAGTCTCACTCCACTGTTTGGTCTGGACCACGATCTGAGGAGCTTTCACACCTGGAATTTGGACCAAACCAAACCAAAGTCCAGACCAAAGGTTACAGTAAGTATGGAAGCAGCCGTTTTTAACTGTGGTCCTAGATTAAAAAAAAACAAAAAAAAAAAAAAACGGGATGACAGGAGGAGAGAAGAAAGGAAGAAGGGCTGTAAATTTCTTTTTTCTCTGCTTTGTTGAAGGCCTCTGTGGTGCGTCGTCGTGGTGATTTAGGGTCAGATAAAAAGGGGCTTGTTTGAAAAGAATCTGTCCGTCATGCTGTGAAAGAGAAAGTGGAGAGAGGGAGAGAAAGAGAGAGGGAAGGGGGGAAATGAGGGGTCAAAAAAGATGATTAACCACCACCCAAGAAGTGCAGCGTCGCTCACAACCAGCTGTGGAAGAGAGGGGCCGCTCCATTCATGATTTTAAAGGTGCACTGCGTAACTTTTCTGATATGACGTCTGTTTTAAACGTTTAATTGCTCGGAAATACTGTGAAGTACCTGCATTCTTAGTGCTGGCAAGCTCGCCTCTCCACAGATCTGACCTGTAATGCAGCTTATTTGGAGCTTGTTATACAGTATATCTGTACAGGGGGACGATTCTGTACAGGACCTTTAAAATTACAATCCAATTTATTGCTTAATTTGCTTAAAGGTGCATTGTGCAAACTTTCTGGTGGAGGGTCCGCTACCTGCTTGTCTCCATGGAGATGCTATATTGATATGTTTAATGTCATACAATGGAACAGGCAAAGCAATAACATTTATTCATTACTAGTGTTTCAATTGCTCAGAAATACAATAATTCTTTTTGTGAATAGGGGCGACTCTCCACAGATCTGAGCTGTAATGTAGCGTAGTGCTGTAAAACCCTCGTGATAGATGGGTTTAATCTATACTGTGGAACATTCCAGCCAAAGCAGTAACATTTCCATGGAGACAAGGAGGTAGCCGACCCTCAACTAGAAATGTTACGCAGTGCACCTTTAAATCTGGTTTAGGCTCAGGGCTACAAGATGAATCGCAAATGAATCGAAATTACAATTTGAATGGATGCAATTAGAAAAACACTAAAGACTCTTCAACTGTTTTTGAAGTCCGATGATTTCCTCCACAAACGTCAAAATCTCCTGTCTTATTCTGCATAAAAACTGCTAACTGTGTAGTTTACATCTGTCTTTTTGTCGATTCTTCTGGTTATAAATGTGAACTTTGAGCAGAATCCTATTATTAAAACAGAAATTACAATTCGAATAGAAGGAAAATCGCTGTCAGATGTTCTTCCTAAAGCGTGCCCCCCTGATGTTTTGGTATTTTCTGACCTAATCTTATGTTTTATTGAGTTGTTTCTGATATCGCTGAGGTTTAGTGATGGTACAGCAGCTCTGGACCCACGTCTGTTTTGCTTTTGGGAAACCCCCTCGGTCTCAAGCGAAGGACAAGAGTCTATTTTTAATCTGGAAACTGGGCCCTATTGGAATCACAGAGAAAGAACAGAGGAAGGAGGGAGGGAACGAGAGGGAAAGAGAGGGAAAGAGAGGGAAAGAGAGGGAGAGAGAGGAAGAGAGGGAGAGAGAGGGGGAGAGAGAGGGGAGTGAGAGAGAGGGAAGAAGAGAGGGGAGGAGAGAGAGGGGATGGAGAGAGGGAGGAAGATAGAGGAGCAGAGAGAGGGGATTGAGAAAGGGAGGAAGAGAGAGGAGGAGAAAGGGGAGAGAGAGGGGGAAGAGAAAGGAGGAGAGAGTGGAGGAGAGAGAGGGGAGTGAGAGAGAGGGAGGAAGAGAGGGGGGGAAGAAAGAGGAGGAGAGAGGGGAGTGAGAGAGAGGGAGGAAGAGAGAGAAAGAGAGAGAAGGGAGGGAGAGAGAGAAGAGAGAGAGGAGGAAGAGAGGGGAGGAAGAGAGGGGAGGGAGAAAGGGGAGAGAGAAAGAGAGAGGAGAAGAGATAGGGGAAGGATGAAAGAGGAAATGGTGGGGGGGTGAGAGACGGAGGAAGAGAGGGAGGAATGGAAGGAGGAGTGGCTAAGCACTTACACTTCACAGCAAGAAGGTTCCAGGTTCGATCCCCCCATCATCCCAAAACATGCACCACAGGACAAATCCTCCAGCTAAAAAGTCCTGACCAAGACTAGAGATCTGGAGATGGGGCCCACTGATACTGAGGAGACGCCCCAGAGACTGAAGGACGGGTCAAATGCAGAGGGCAAATTTCCCTATGGGGGCAATAAAGTGAACCTTATAATTTGACGGAGGGGAAGAAGAGAGGGAGAGAAAGAGGAGGAGAGATTGAACATGGCTATAATATAAGAGATAAACAGATAGAGGTGTCACAAAGAGGAGGAGGGGAATGTGAAGCTACCTGGAGGCACTGCTCTGTCATAAATGTCATATATCATTTCTATTTTTATTTTTTATTCCAAAACCTTGGAATTCTCTTTGAGTTGGACATTTTCTGGAGATAACATTGAAATAACTTAATAATGACTTTACATTCAGAAAGGCTTTTGCTTGTTCTGCATCTTCTCCTGTTTTTACCAATGTTTTTCTTTCAATTTTAAAACCTTGAAAATCGCTGAAGTTTCACATTTTTCCCAGGAGAATTCATGACAAAACGTCTATAAACCCCTGCTGATTTAAGATCTTAGTCATTTAGTTGTTGACATGACTTAATTTCCTCAGTTTTTCTTTCTTTTTGAAAACCTTGAAGCAGACATTTTACAGACAGTAATAATTGTCACTGACTAAACCTGTTGTGCTCGTTCAGCTGGTTTCACTTTGACAGAACTTGCAGCTGTGTATGCAGATTTTAAACTTTTTTTTTTGTTCTTTCACTTTCTTGTAAAAGAGTTGTTGTTTTTTTTCATAAACATGACCTAACTGTGCCCCCAGATAAGAGGTAAACATGTTTAAATCAAATATAGCCTCTATAGATCCCAATTCTAATTGCTGATTTATTTTTAATTACAAAACCATTGGACAGGATGGACCATTTCTTTCTGTTATAATTTAATTCTCAAAACGATTATCCAATCAGAATGCAGAATGATGGATATGTCACAGCTCTACCTGGAATGTTCCACAGTATGACATTAAACATACACTACAACAACATTACATTTATTCAGTTACAAGTGGTGTTTTAGCTCAAAAATACCGAGAAAAACAGACATTCTGACTGTGAGCGGGGTTGCTTCTTCACAGATCTGACCTGTAACTCAGAAAAGTTACACAATGCACCTTTAAGGCACTGGCAACACAGGTTCAGTTGTGATTCTAGTAACTTTTGTAAAACTGTAAAAACACAGGCTCCTTTAAAAATTCTCCAGCATTTTCTAGAAATTCAAACCCAAAATCTGACTGTTGTATACAAATAAATTGAATGCCAAACTGTGGAACATTCCAGGCAAAGTAATACATTCTCTCTCTCAGTCTGGTCTCATTGTTTGTGCAGTGGTTCACCTCATCTGTGTCTGTGTGGTCTGCCCCTGCCCGCCCCTGCCTGCCCCTGTCATCTCCTCATTCACAGAGGGTCAGTTCGAGGCCTGTTTTCGCTTCTCCGCTCATTTATTTTCCTCATTTCGTTCTTATTTTTGTGAATTAACTTTGTATTTGTGATGATGATGCTATCGGCGCTGTGACGAGCTGAATTCTCACAGCAGGAGAAATATTTATAAAGACGCGTAATACTGCAATAATGGAGGGCTAGATGATAATTCTGAAGGCTTTGGGGTGTGGAAGTAATTTGAAAAGATATACAAGACCAGTCAAAAGTTTTTAAATGTATGTTTCTTCTTTATTTACATGGTTATTTACATTATAGATTCTAACTGAAGGCATCAAAACTAATGAATGAACACGTATGGAGTGTAGAAAAACAAAAAATAACGCAAAATAACTCAAAATTTGTTGATTTTTGCTTTAATCGCTGCTTAAATTTGGCATTTCTTGACCTTGACAAAGTACCATTTCAGGAAACTTCATCATTGAGTGAAGGCCAAGGGTTTACAGTTGTCAACAAAGCAAAGGGTGGATACTTTTAGCAACTGAATATGAAATACAAAGAAGAGTTTAGTTGAGTTGAGTTATTTAAAGGTGCACTGTGCAACTATTCTGGTGGAGGGTCTGCCACCTGCTTGTCTCCATGGAGATATTACTGTTTTTGCCTTGATTATTCCACAGTATGGAAATAAACTTGGTAATCACAGTGGAGACAGGTTAATGGTCAGATCCATGGAGACGTAAGCCTGCACATGCAAAAAAAAAAAAAAATGTTTTAAGGTATTCTTGAGCTATAAAACACCTGTAATTGAACAAATGCATGGGGGATATGTTTAATGCCCTCCTATGGAACATTTCAGGCAGAGAAATAACATCTCCGTGAAGACAAGCAAGTAGTGGACCTTCCACCTTAAAAGTTCCGTAGTGCATCCTTAACTTTTTTCTTTGCTAGATAATTCAATATATCTTGCATCATATGTTTGATATTTTCAGTGTGTATATAAAATGTAGAAAGTAGTACACATAAAAAAATACATTGCAAAAAAAGACGTGTCCAAACTTTTGACAGGTAGTGTATTACTTTAGAAAACAACACAATAGAGGAAAATATTGAAAGGTACTTCATACAGTGGTTGGTTGCTTTAATGAGTCATAGACAGTATTATAATCAACCTTTTCAGTTCTTTTCTCCTTTTCAAATCTTATTGTATCATTGCGTTGGATCCAGAATACACACTTCTCCAGAACTGGTTACAAGAACATATCAGTGGATCAGTCAGTTGGAGACACACATGGTCCGTCTGTATCAAAACAAACATGGCTGCTTACGAGGAAGAAAAGAAAGGAAAAAAAAAATCACAGGGGGCTGAAAAATATGTAGGATTTCTGCAGAATCAATGGCTGAAGCACTAAACATGCATTGCGTAATGTTTCTGTTGGAGGGTGGGTCAAATGCTTTTCTCCATGGAGATGTTATTGCTTTGTCTGGAATGTTTCAGTATGGCATTAAACCTTTTTTATCATTATGGAGACCAAACCAGGCCAAGTTACAGGTCAGATCTGTGGAGAGGCGACCCTTGAGCCCAAGACGTGCCAGAGGGAGTAACGACCAGACTGGTATCTCTCTGTATAAAAAAAATAGAAAGAGATATGATATCAGTCTGTCCATTTTTTTCTTTTAGACCCTTTTTGCAGCATTTACAGAGTTTAGATATTATTTCTTTGTCATTGTCAGAAATATTTCCTCCTCTTTTGTTTTTAGCGGAGCAGGGCCTTGACAGTGTGTCCTGTATTTAAACATTCCAGCGTCCCTGTGTGGTCTGATCCTATAGCAGCTCATGGCAGAGACAGTATAGAGGAGGAGGAGGGGGAGGAAGAGCGGGGTGTCACTCTTTAGTTACCTCCGCCAAGGAGGTTATGTTTTCGCCTGAGTTTGTCTGTTTGTTTGTTTGTTTATTTGTTAGTTAGCAAGATAACTCAAATAGGGCTGCAACAACTAATCGATAAAATCGATAAAAATCGATGATTAAATTTGTTGCCAACGAATTTAATCATCGATTATTGTCGGCAACTAATCGCGAGTGTTTTCCAACATTAGTTGTAGCTTCAAAGCTGCTGAGACGAGCGCTCCGGTGAGCTTTCCACAGGGCACGTCTCCCCGTACTTGTGCGCATGCGCAGTAAGTTCGCATCTCCCTGCGCTATCCCAAACAAAGATGGCTGCGTCCTGTTCGGCACAGGCGCGTGATCGTCCTAAAACTTCAAAAACATGGGAGCATTTCACTCTTGACAAGGTGAAGCAAAGAATCACATGCAACATTTGCAAGATGGACTTTGCTTGGCACGGGAGCACAACCACTATGCACGAACATCTGAAGAGAAGACATGTCGGAGTACTCGAAGATAAAGACTCACCCCGGTAGGTTAGCTTATGAGCGAGCATGGTATTGGCATAAACACTGTTGTCTGTCTTGGCTTTTAACTATGTATTCCCGTCACTGGGATGTCTTATTGCCGTCGTGTTGCGCGATTTCGCCACTGCACTTTTATGTACTTAAAACAGTACAGTTGTACAGTTCTTGTACAGTTAAGTCAGAAAGCTGTAATAAAATATTTTTGAAAGAATTAATTATTCATTTTGTCTTCATTGGTACTTAGAACATCCCTAAAACAACATTTAGGAGTTAATTGCAAAAAAGTGCCATTTATCCGATTAATCGATTAATCGTTGAATTAATCGTCCGATTAGTCGATTATGAAAATAATCGTTAGTTGCAGCCCTAAACTCAAAAAGTTATGGACGGATCTTGATGAAATTTTCAGGAAATGTTCCTAATGGTAAATCCAACAGATGATTAAATTTTGGTGATGATCCAGAAGAAATCCTGGATTCTGGATCACTTTGAAAACTGAGCTGCTTGGCGGAGGTCTGCGCTCTCTGAGTGCTTTTCTAGTTTAGAATAAGGTTGTCCTAAGTATAAATAAAACTAGTATTGGAACTAGATACTCATTTGTGCAGGTATCGATAATAAAAAGTCCTATATTGCACTAAATGGACTCTTGTGAGCCTTAACCCAAGTTATAATATACCTCATCAAAACAGTCCTGGAGTTGTGTTTTGTTTCATTCACACATGTTTGAATAATCCTTTATTATTAGTCTGTCTACATCTGCAAACCTCAAAATGCTCTGTTCCACTTTATGATGTCATGAAGCGGTAGTTAACAGCTACCTTTAGTTCAGTAGAGACAATTCAAAAGCTGATATCATCCAGATGATTCTCGTAAGATGTATGTAGTTTAAAAACACAGTGGAGCACATGACATCACAATAGTATTTTCAGTTTGAGAGAAGAACTCCTAAATATGCAGGGTTTGTGTGTTAAACGTGTGTGAATGAAACAAAACACAACTCCAAGTATGTTTGTGATGAGGAAACAATATTATAATGTAGATCATAAAATAGTGTAATATGGGCCCTTTAAAACATAAATCACAAAACTAATCTATTGTAAAATTCGTGCACTAGACAAAACCGCTTTCAGACTCAATATTATTTTTCTTCATTGGAAATATTTACTTTTTGATTGAATTGTACTAAAGTTTTCCATCCCACACGCCCACTCACATTTCTGTTTTCCCTTGGAGCTTCTCTGCTCTTTTACCCATCACCCCCTGCTGTTAGCCGGTTAGCATGTGTTAGCATGTGTTAGCTTGCTGTCTGTGAGCACATCAGAGTATTGAGTTTCCTTTAGCTTCAGGCTCTGACAGACACTGAATTCTTGCAGCGTGACACAGACCTGAAGCAGTTTTATGAGGCTCCACAGCTTCTCTTTAACTGTGTGTGAATGGGGTCCATGCATATAGCTCCTCCGTGTTTTTACAATCCACACTCTTCCAGCATTCCTAAAGAGGAGGTATTGCACTTCTATAAGTATTAGATAACATTTAGATCACTATATTACCTTTCATTGTTTTGAAAATGCTTTTATATTAGACAGAAACAACGTATTAACCTGTTTAATTAGTTTCAGTTTTGTTTTTGAGGCTCTAAGTTCCCCCTCCCTTTGCTCCTCACGCTAAGTCACTCCCCCTTCAGAGCGCTGTGACAGCACAATCAGCTTCATCCCGCTAATGTGAAGTTGTATATTTATAGAGAACGACGTAGGCTTGTGGGTGGAGCCTTGTACAGAATCTTACAACTAACCATAAGCAGGGTTTGATTAGGGCCCAAGAGAGATCGCTTGATTACTCAAACATGCATGGATGGCATCTAAAACCAGTTCAAGCATGTTTTTGATGAGGGAACAACGTTGTAACATGGTAGAAAGCTCCAAAAAGTCAATAATAACGCATAATAGCCCCTTTTTAACTAGTGCAATTAATTTAATTTTAATCACATTGAGATCCAAATATTTTTAATGGCCGATAATCAGCTTTGATCTGTTTAATGGAGTACAGCCAGCCTTCTTGATTATAACGTTCACTAAACCACGTTGTATATTTTTAAATGAGATCTGCTGGAAAAAAGTAATCATTTGGTGCTTAAGTTTCAAGATCTTGGAAAGTATATTCAGAAATTCGGCGCTTCCAAGCATATTTTTGGTCCTGGTTTGTTTCAAGTTTAAATTCCTAAACAAATGAAATGATATCTCGCTCCCATTTCACTTTTCATTTTACACGTTTACAATTTGCGGTCGTATTTTTCAGCTTGAAATTGTTGATAGCTCGTTCAAAACAATGTGCCCAGTGACTTAATGTGGTTTAACTTCTGGCAATAGAATGAATTAAGCTTTTAACTATGTTTAAGGGAAGAGTGAAATCTGAACTGCAAACTAGATTTAACACAGAATAAAACCCGATGGAGACACAGGGAGGGCATCTGACACATACAGGGAGGGCATCTGGCACACAGGGAGGGCATCTGACACACAGGGACATTTCAAAACTTGTATGAAAGGGTCTAAACTACAGAGTTGGCAGCTTTTACACAGAATAATATCACACAGGGAGGTTTAGTTCTCATAGGGGCATAATTATAGGGTCCTGATTGTGATTGGAGATACAATGATGTAATAAGACTATTTACTGGTCATAGTGGGCTCAGAAAGTCCCAGAATATTTAAACTTTATTTACACAAAGCTGTTCTGTAGTTACTTGAAGGATAAATAACAGCGACATAACACATTTGGATCAGTTTTGTCTTATTTTATGTTGCTATGTCAGTTGTTATCAACAGATACTTAAAGATGCAAACTTTACGGTTGGGGTTCCGTCACTGTCTTGTTTCTATGGAGATGCCATTGCCTTACATTTATTTAATTACAGGTGGTTTTACAGCTCAAAAATACCTAGAGAAACAGACGTTCTGACTGTGAGTGGGGTCGCCTCTCCACAGATCTGACCTGTAACTTGGCCTAGTTTGGTCTACATAAAGATAGAAAGGTTTAATGCCATACTGTGAAACATTCCAGACAAAGCAATAACATAACAAATACATGAGCCAATAATAATAATAATAATAATAATAATAATAATAATAATAATCATAATAATAATTAGTTCTGTTTGTAGTCATCTTGCAGTTTTATACAAGTCTAACTGTATTACTTTTGCAGGCTAAAGCATCTGTGCACAATTGCTAACCGTACAAGGCTTTTCGTGCTCTGACTTGCATCATCTCAGTTCCAGAAATGCCAAAGATCTGATTTCACGATAAAATACTGAGTCTTGGTTCACTTCACGTTTCTCTTGCGCTCGTCCAACCAAAACCAAATCTGACACGTACAACTGTTAGCTGTTAGCATCAACTGCCCGCTTGGATGACACAGAGACCTGATTCAGTGCTGGTTTAGTCCTGGTTTAGTCCTGGGTTAATCCCGGGTTAGTCCTGATTTGGTCCTGTTTTATTCCTGCTTTGCTTCTGGTTTGGTCCTAGTTTAGTCCTGGTTTAGCCTTGATCTAGTCCTGGGTTAGTCCTAGTCTAATCCTGGGTTAATCCTAGGTTAGTCCTGGTTCAGTCCTGGTTTGGTCCTGGTTTAATCCTGCATATTTAGATAAAATAAGTTGTTACAGGTCAGATCTGTGGAGAGATGATCCCACTCACAGTAGGAAAGCATGTTTTATTGCATTTTTCCCCTACAAAAATATCTGTATTTTGGTACTGAATTTCATAGTCAAGTTTAATGCCACACTGTGGAATATTCCAGGCAAGTTACGACATCTCCATGTGGTGCTTTTCCCAGAAGAAAAGTTACACACTGGACCTTTAAAACAAGGTAAACCTTATGTTGTTGCCGTGGTGATAGTCACAGCTGTATTTGAGGAGTGACAGAGCAAACATGACCTCTCCTCTCGGACACACACGTTGAGTCATTTACTGACACCTCTGAACAGCTCTACGGCACGAGAACGCAAATAAATACACTTTAAAATACGCCTTATTCATACCTTTAAATCAGAGACTCTTGTGGCTCCTATAGGTCAGGTTTAGTCCTGGTTTAGTCCTGGTTTAGTCCTGGTTTAGACCTGGTTTAGACCTGGTTTAAACTAAAGTCTGTGTTGGGGTGGTTGGTATAAATAAAACTGTGAAAAGAGCCCATAATTAAGAACATTACTAAGCACTCAGTCCATTCTCTCCTCACTTCTGAATCAGTATGAGACTCTGAGATACTTCTGTCTCTGAAACTGAGTGCTTTTTCAGCCTTTTGACAATTTTCAAGTGCAATTTTCAATATATTCCTGTTTTTTTACAGGGGTAAAAAACTGGGACTGTCTGGGTGAATTGCTGGGTTTCAGATGATCACAATATTCTATAGGCCAATATTATTTACTACAGATGGGGGGCAAATAAAATGAATATTGTTTAAATGTAAACTTTTGTTGTAATACAGTGAGTTCTTGGGTCTAGTCACTAATAGAAATGACCACGTTCAACATTTGTGCATTTACCTTTTGGATGTTCCATGGCAAAGTCCAGTATAATCAATAGAAAAAAACTGTCTCTTGCCCCCCACGTGGCTGTATGACATAATCCCATTGTAGAATCTGAAAACCTCCAATAAGGCTGTCTGGTGACTGTAACTACAGTGCATTTTGTCTGGAGTCTCCAAAACCACACCATAACTCTCAGAACTCCTCTGTCTAAAACATGTGCACGCTTTCAGACCGTGCACTTTTATTTTAATGTCTGTCAGATTTTACGGGCAGCAGATTTCAGAGGTTTTTATTCGGGATAAAGACTGAAGGATGCCTGTGCTGAGGTATAAGGCTTACGGGGGTGTAAGTAGAACGTATGGATGCAGATGGAGTTAGGATCAGCCCCTCATATGGATGCAGATGTGGAATCAGCTTCAGCTCTGCAGCTTTCCAACCAGAGAGAGGAGAATGTCAGTGGGGCCATGTGGAGTTTTTTTGAAGAATGTTAATTTATTTTACTTATCATTATTATTTTTATCTAGCCTATTTAAAATAAGGACAGTGCACCGATTGCATTCATCTCAAAGTGAAAAGATGCTCTTTGCCAAATTTAGCTACAAACTGCTTTCCATCCGCAGTCCTCCGGCAGGTACTGAAGTCATTAAACAGTGTATTTACATAAAAGTTGCTCTGACAACAGTTCATCAGTAGCAATTCTTACTAAAAATCACAACTATCCAATTTATCTTGTTGTAGTAGTTCAAGAGTTGAAGAGAAGAGACATTGTGATCGTGCTGTAGATCTGCCTATGCTTCTATTGTAGGGAGTATTATACTTCTGATGTAGGCCAAGATGACAAGGACTGAGTTGGCAGTGAGGGCCTTCAGTACAGCATAAAAAAGTAATATGTCTTACATTGAATTGCTCTAACAATCATTACGCATTTAAAATATCTTTTATCTTTTGTTCAGAAGAGATTGGCAGTTCCAGGGCTGAAATTATCCAAAAGACTCTAGCGAAGGCGTATGGAACATTTCAGGATAAGCATTAACAAACATCTGTACCAGAAAAGTTACACAGTGCACCTTTAAACCTGTTGTGCTAAGATCTGAACAACAGTGACAGAACGCAAACTGGACAGTGTGTCTCTAATGGGGTGTTACTTTGCTAACGCTAAACGCTAGACAAAGTTAGACAGAGGAGTGTGAGAATGGAGCTACAGTGAAACAATGAAACCATCTGCAGCTCCAGTGATTAGACCGTTCCCAGGGCTCCTTCATCCAATTGTTTTTAAGCCAAATCTGATGACACGTTTCGCCGACCTCTGCTCAGCTCCAGTTATTGGACGTGATCGGGTACTTTTTCTACAATACGAGGGGAAAAAAAGAAAATAGAGGGCTTAAAAATAAACTTGTATGAATTTGAACTTAAAGGTGCATTGTGTAACTTTTCTGGTGGCAGGTCCATCAAAGGAGACCAAACCAGGCCAAGTTACACGTCAGATCTGTGGAGAGGCGACCCCGTTCACAGTCAGAATGCCTGTTTGTCTAGGTATTTTTGCACTATAAAACCACCTGTAATTTAAAGGTGCACTGTGTAACTTTTCTGATGGAGGGTCCGTCACCTGCTTCTCTTCTCTTATCTCGACGGAGACAGCAGGGGACACCACAGGGTCAAGCTACATGTCAGATCTGTGGAGAGACGAGCAGTAAGAATGCAAGTTTTTAGGTCAATAAAACCCATGTTCTTGAGTAAATGCAAGATGGATACGTTTAATGCCATACCGGGACATTCCAGACAAAACAATAACATCTCCATGGAGACAAGCAGGTGGCAGACCCTCCACCAGAAAAGTTACACAGGGCACCTTTTAATAAATGTAAGGTAGAGCTGTTTAATTTCATACTGTGGAACATTCCAGGCAGAGCAATGATATTACCGTATTTTCCGGACTATAAGCCGCTACTTTTTTCTCACACTTTGAACCCTGCGGCTTATACAACGATGCGGCTCATATATGGACGGATTATTCGTCTATGAACACAGCGGATGTGCGCGCAGCTTGAGTGCAGAAAGCGCCGCTGTCTGTGCGGTGAACATGGGTTAGGGTTAGTTAGAACACTCGCTAGCGCTGTTGTCAGCACTAAAACAGTTTATCGCTGCGTGATAAAATAAGTTCTGCTGCTAAATGAACATTAGTGAGTGGGATACGTCTTAATGACCCGTATGTGTTAAATGCAGGTGAGGCGTAAATGACGAGACGAAACGTCTCAAACTTCAGTAGCTGGACATCCGCTCATACATGATCGATACAACTAACCCCGACCCCCGGGAGAGCCTGAAATCCTGTTGAAATCCTACAAGACACTGACATGATACAAGACACTGACATGATACAAGACACTGACATGATACAAGACACTGACATGATCCCAGACAGGACAGCGGCTCTTTCTGCTCGAGACATGCGCAGTAGAGCGCCAGAGCGACTCTCGCGCGTGACGAACTGACTCAATGCAAAAAGACGACAAAAGCTTCAGAGGCAATACAAGCAGATGCTCGGAACTTGAAAACTTCTTGAGGACGTGGACACCTGCGGCTTATAGACAGGTGCGGCCTATATATGTACAAAAATAAAATTCTTTGAAAATTTAGTTGATGCGGCTTATATTCAGGTGCGCTCAATAGTCCGGAAAATACGGTATATTCATAGAAACAAGCAGGTGACGGACCTCAAACCAAAAAGTTACACAGTGCACCTTTAATATTATACAAAAATGTTTCAATCTAACATGTGGCGGAGGCAAAACAAAGAACAATTGTTGAAGGCACAATGCTACGCTAACGTCACTGAAACTGAATCCAAATGCGATCATGCTAACTCAGTGTGAAGAGTCATACGCAGAACTGGTCATTTTAGATATATGAGGTAATGGGGGTTTTAAAGTAGAAATAAAGCCAGAGATTTTGTCTTAAAGCTACATTATGTCACTTTTCTGGGGGAAGGTCCATCACGTCACCTGCTCGTCTCTGTGGAGATGTTATTGCTTTGCCTGGAACCTGTTATAACATGGCAGTAAATTTTACAGATCTCTATGGGAACGTCACCCGGACAAGTTACAGGTTAGATCTGTGGAGAGGTGACCGTGCTTACAGCAAGAATAATGTTTTTTGGAGTTTAAAAAAAAAAAGTGGCATTTTTGAGCAAAACATAGTGCACATGTTTAAGAATCTATGACTTTAAAGGTCCTATATTACACAAAATGGACTCTTTAAACCATTTTAGAATATTGTTACCTCCTCAAAAACACACCTGGAGTTGTGTTTTGTTTTATTCACCTATGTTTGAGTAATCCTTTATTATTAGTCTATCTACATCTCCAAAGCACAAAATGCTCTGTTCCACCTTGTGATGTCATGAAGTGGTAGTTTTCAAGTTAACAGCTACATTTTACCTTTTGTTTGTGCAATTCCAGGGCTGAAATTATCCAAATGATTCTAAAGGTGTGTGAATTTTAAAACAGAACTCCAGGCATGTTTTTGATGTATAATATAGATCAGAAAATAGCATAATATAGGCCTGTTAAAGGGCCTATATTATGCTATTTTCTGATGGTTTACATATGACCTGACTTGTACAACTTTTGAAAATGGCATTTATATTAAAGTAATCCTCTTTATTGTAGCCCTCTGAGCTTTTTGGATGTGTTTGAAACCAGGTCACCACAAAAGCATGACTCATCTGCAGGATCTGGCCTCTTTTATTCAACTGCTAAACCTAAAATCCTTTTTGAGAATCGTCCTGGAAACGGCAGAGAAATCCCCAACATGTGCTGAAATACTATAGCTCCAGAAGAAGAGGCTTGGACCATTTTGTTTAGATCAGAATCAGCGTGGGGCAGGACTTGGAATTAAAGTGGACGTGTTCTGCAAAATGGACTTTTCATTTTATAATTGTTTCCCTTCTCATTTACCATGTGAAGTATTTAGAGTGATTCATGCATGTGTGAGTAATCTGTATCCTCCGTTATTCAAGACGTCATTGGTCCATTGTTCAAAAGCACAATAAGTCTTCTTTAAAAGCTTTTGGTTTTGCTCGTTTCTAATTCAATGAGCCAACATTTGTCAAGTCAAATGTATTTATAGAACGTCCACTTCATATGGTACATTTTAGTGTTGTCACAATCTTCCATTTTCAGACACAGTTCCAATACTCAATACAGATTCCAGTACCACAGTTTAATTATAAAAAACACTCAATACTAGTTTTAGTGTCGCTTAGTATCAGATTTTTCAGTACTTATCACAAGCATAGTACATTTATCCAGTTTGTTTCTATACGTTCTTGTACATACAGAAGTAATAGACTATACATTTTTAAATGGAAAAACTCAAGCATTTCTTCACTTGCAGGTGTTTTCATTGAAAGCATGTTTGCTTAATGTGAGTGGGGGTCGCCTTTCTACAGATCTGGAACATTATAAAACGATAACATCTCCAAGGAGACAGGCAGTACACCCTCCACCAGAAAAGTTACATAGTGAAGCTTTACAAATACATCTCATTAGTTGCTTCTTATTTCGGATTGTTGGGGTCCATTGTTGAGAACTTTTTTGCAAAGGCTTGGTTGCTTATTTCTTTCTGAATTTTTTTTGTCGTTTTGTTGTATGGTTGAACGTTTTCGGAAAAACGGATCGATGCGATGTGTTGTGATAAGGGTTAGAGTTGCGATTTGTTCAAATTTTAAACACGTCCAGAACAATTCCCAAAAAGACTGAAATATGAACTAACAAACAAATACAAGAGCATGTGCAGAATAACACAGGAGATTTTGTTGTTTGTGGGGGAAATTATGGTACTTTAAAAACTGCAGTCTTTGCGATTGTGTTATTTCCGTCTGCAATTTTGTTTACATTAATCTTTGCAGCCCTGTTTTGTACCCGAAAATCCCACATATGTTATTCTTCCTCATTGACTCACTTTCTTTCGTTGATAAGGTTTTGGCACAGGCCCCATTAGGATGACAGATCTTTCGCTGGTATCTCTCCACAGTTAAAAATTGTCCCGAAACACACATATCTCTAAATCCTCGTGGGAATCGTGTTTGTTTTGAACGCTCAGAGGTCAAAGGTTATCAGTACTGACACCACTGGCACTAAAGAGCCAAATTATCACTGACTGCACTGAAGAAAACGAATCGCCAAGAATCATATTAGAACACTGGTTTATTCATACAGACAAATGGGTGAAGTGTCTTGCCCAGTGACGCAAAGGCACAGGATCTAAAGTGCATATGACAGGTTAGACGATTCATTTCAGTAAAACATATCAACATAAGCCTTTATTTGTGTGTGTGTGTGAAGTTTATAATTTTACTTCCTGGTTGGACATTGACAGCTGATATATGCAGAGGTAACTTTAACTTTAGACCTGGTTTAGTCCCGGTCTAGTCCTGGTTTAGTCCTAGTTTAATCCTGGTTTGGTCTGGTTTGGACCTGGTTTAGTTCTGGTTTAATTCTGGTTTGGACCTGGTTTAGTCCTGGTTTAGTCTTTGTTTGGTCCTGATTTAGTGCTGATTTAGACGTAGTTTAGTCCTAGTTTAGTCCTGGTTTAGTCTTGGTTTATCCCTGGTTTAGTCCTAGTTTAGTCCTGGTTTATCCCTGGTTTAGTCCTGGTTTCGTCCTAGTTTAATCCTGGTTTAGTCCTGGTTTATCCCTGGTTTAGTCCTGGTTTTGTCCTAGTTTAATCCTGGTTTAGTCCTGGTTTAGTCCTGGTTTATCCCTGGTTTAGTCCTGGTTTTGTCCTAGTTTAATCCTGGTTTAGTCCTGGTTTATCCCTGGTTTAGTCCTGGTTTATCCCTGGTTTAGTCCTGGTTTAGTCCTGGTTTATCCCTGGTTTAGTCCTGGTTTTGTCCTGGTTTAATCCTGGTTTAGTCCTAGTTTAATCCTGGTTTAGTCCTGGTTTATCCCTGGTTTAGTCCTGGTTTATCCCTGGTTTAGTCCTGGTTTAGTCCTGGTTTAGTCCTGGTTTATCCCTGGTTTAGTCCTGGTTTAGTCCTGGTTTATCCCTGGTTTAGTCCTGGTTTTGTCCTAGTTTAATCCTGGTTTAGTCCTAGTTTAATCCTGGTTTAGTCCTGGTTTATCCCCAGTTTAGTCCTGGTTTATCCCCGGTTTAGTCCTGGTTTTGTCCTGGTTTAGTCTTGTCTTGTGTAGTCTATAGTTGAGGAAACAGCTGGTGACCATTATCTCGCTCTGAAGTTGGCGTTCGAATCGTTTGCGGCTAATCTTAGTGTCAGCGCAAAGGCAGTTAGCATTAGCACAACTCTGAGGCCCATTTTTCACTCTGTGTTTGGAGATAAAGACGCTAAAGAACAATTGGGGAAGTACGCTTAGACTGGACCTAATGTAAACACAGAGAGTTAATGGAGCAGAGCAGAGGAGGAGAGAGAGAAGAGAAGGAGAGAAGGAGATTAGAGAGGGGGAGATGAGAGAGGAGAGGAGAGTAGAGGAGGAGAGGGGAAAACACAGAACCTAATTTAAAGATGGAGGGTTAACGGAGGAGGTTTGGAGGAGAAAGAAGTGGACAAGAGGAGAGGGGAGAAGAGAGGAGTGGAAGAGGAGAAGAAGAGAGGAGAAGAGCTTGAGCAGAGTGTGGGGGGCCATGGGGACTCTTGGGTGGGCAGGTCTGTGGGTGGGCAGACGGGGTCCAGTGAGCTGAGGCTGAGTCACCACCAGATCCAGTCCGAACCAGAACCACAGACAAAGACCAAACAGACCAAAGACTTTTCCTGCAGTTTGACAGGAGAACTTTTCCACAAAATCGTCTTTTCAGAGCTTTTATCCATGTTATATTTGTTTCTTTTTCCATTTACGGACTTCTTTATCGATGACAAAAAAAAAAAAAAAGGGGGATTCGGCAGTGTCACATGGCCATTTTGGTACATGGAATTTGGGGGATCATTCTAGGTTTTGTCCTGTTCTAGGTTAAGTCCTGATTTGGCCCTGGTTTAGCTTTGATTTAGTCCTGTTTAAATCCTGGTTTAGATCCTGGTTTAGTCCTGGTTTGATCCTTTGTTTTGTCCTTGGTTTAGTCTTGGTTTAAGCCTGCCTTAGTCCTGCCTTAGTCCTGCCTTAGTCCTGCTTTAGTCCTGCTTTAGTCCCGCTTTAGTCCCGCTTTAGTCCCGCGTTAGTCCTGCTTTAGATCTGCTTTACTCCTGCTTTACTCCTGCCTTACTCCTGCCTTAGTCCCGCTTTAGTCCTGCCTTAGTCCTGCCTTAGTCCTGCGTTAGTCCCTCTTTGGTCCCTCTTTAGTCCTGCCTTAGTCCTGCCTTAGTCCTGCCTTAGTCCTGTGTTAGTCCCGCTTTAGTCCTGCCTTAGTCCTGTGTTAGTCCCGCTTTAGTCCTGCCTTAGTCCTGCGTTAGTCCTGCCTTAGTCCTGCCTTAGTCCTGTGTTAGTCCCGCTTTAGTCCTGCCTTAGTCCTGCGTTAGTCCCGCTTTAGTCCTGCCTTAGTCCTGCTTTAGTCCCTCTTTAGTCCCTCTTTAGTCCTGCTTTAGTCCTGCTTTAGTCCCTCTTTAGTCCTGTTTTAGTCCTGCTTTAGCCCTGGTTTACATGTGTTGTTTGACTGTTGCTGATTCTGTCCTTGACTCCAGGAGAAGTGTGAAACTTTATCCCACACAAGGTGACATCATGTTTCAGCGATGATCATTGAAACCGCACTCACTTTGGGCCATTCCGCTGCCGATTCAAAGAAAACCACGCATTTCCGGAATTTCATAACATTATTTCATCCTCTTTAATGGGCCTGAATCCTTTTTTTTCCATTATTTGAGCAACACGTGCCTGCCTTCCAGTACAGATATGTTGTATGAGCAGTTCTTGACGTCAAAATAAGTCCCGTGTACTGTCTGTATCTAATTACAAAGTGTTTTATTGTCCCAGGACCAGGGAATCCCCATTAGCATGCTAGTTGTTGTTAGCTTAGCTGCGAGAAAACTTCACTTTGGTCTCTGAAAGTTGTGAAAAGCTCTTATAAACTCATCGTGGTGAATAATAATAGGTTTTATTTTATTTATTATTCACCAGAAAAGTTGTGCTGCTTTAAAGGGCCCATATTACACTGTTTTCTGATTTCTGATCTAATGTAGCTTCCTCTTCAAAAAGAATCAGGAAATGCACGTTAGCATGCTAGTTGCGTTAGGTTAGTCGCAGCAAAACTCCACTCTGGTCTCTGAGAGTTGCCAAAGGTGCCATTTTTGAAACGGTAAAACTCACATACAGCGCCTTTTTAAGTGACACAATCTCTTCTGTGAATGACAAAATATCCTTTTATGGAGGAGGGCCCGTCAGCTGCTTGTTGTTTCCATGGAGATGTTATTACTTTGCCTGGAATGTTCCACAGTACGGCATTAAACTTGTCTATCTCCCACTGCCGCACGTTTTTAAGCGCTTTTCGCAATTTTCAGAGGCGAGAGTGGAGTTTTATCGCAGCGACTAGCATGCTAACGGCGTATTTCCGGATTCTGTCACAATACTACGCTTTACAATTACATGAAGGCGGGACACAGTGGACTTATTTTGAGCTCAAGAGCTGCTTATACAATATATCTGTACTGGGCTCTAATACATGGGGAAAATTATCCAATCCTGATTCTAGTGAGGGTGTATGGAGTTTAAAAACACAGTGGAGCACTTCATGTATTACCACGTGACATCCCAAGGTGGAACTGAGTGTTTTCTTACCCTAAAAATGCAGGATTTGTGTGTTTAAGCATGAGTGAATGAAACAAAACACAACTCCAGGTGTGTTTGTGATGAGGAAACGACATTAGAACATAGAGTAGATCAGAAAATAGAACGCAGTTTAATGTTTTGTTTATGTCAAATGTGAAAAATGGAAAGTAGTTTAGAAATCATCAGGTTTGGCTCAGTCCGGACACAATGGGACAGTTGTGTAAGAATAAAATGGTGATTAAAGGTGCAGTTTTATTTAGTCCATTGGATCCTGTGGCTTTATAAGTCTGAGAATGATTGACAGGTGAAGTCTGCGCTGTCGGGAAATGACTTAACAGAAGCTCAGCTTTATTATACCTCCGTTTACTGATCTGTAGCCTGAAGGGTCTGACTGGAAAGAGGGAGGAGAGAGGGGGAGGGAGGGAAGGAGATGGAGGTAGAGAGGGGTGGGCGGGACGAGTGGGGGAGAGAAGAGGGAGGGATGAGAGGGGGAGAGAAGAGGGAGGGATGAGAGGGGGAGAGAAGAGGGAGGGATTAGAGGGGGAGAGAAGAGGGAGGGATGAGAGGGGGAGAGAAGAGGGAGGGATGAGAGGGGGAGAGAAGAGGGAGGGATGAGAGGGGGAGAGAAGAGGGAGGGATGAGAGGGGGAGAGAAGAGGGAGGGATGAGAGGGGGAGAGAAGAGGGAGGGACGAGAGGGGGAGAGAAGAGGGAGGGACGAGAAGAGGGAAGGACGAGAGGGGGAGAGAAGAGGGAGGGAAGAGAAGAGGGAAGGACGAGAGGGGGAGAGAAGAGGGAGGGACGAGGGTTGGAGAGAAGAGGGAGGGATGAGAAGAGGGAGGGACAAGAGGGGGAGAAAAGAGGGAAGGACGAGAAGGGGAGAGAAGAGGGAGGAAAGAGAAGAGGGAGGGAAGAAGGAGAGAGAAGAGGGAGGGGAGCAAGAGGGAAGAGAGAGTAAAGTGGATAAAGAGGGCAGGAGAGGGTGAGAGGAAGGAGAGGACAGAGGCATAGAAAAAGAGGGAGAAGAAAATAAAGGGATGAAAGAAATGGGGTAAGGAAGAGAGGAGGAGGAAGAGATGGGAGGGGAGAAAGAAAGATGGAAGAGAAGGGGTAAGAAAGGACAGGTAGGGAATAGTGTTGTCACGATACAAAAATTTCAAACTGGATTTTGATACCAAGAATAGAATGTGATTTTCAACGTTAAATCATAGTGGTCTTATAGAGGGTAGAGAGAAGGTGGAAGGAGAAAGAAAGAGGGAAAGAAAAAAGTAAAAGAGGGGGAAAAGAGCGAGAGGAAGAGGGGTTGAAAGAGAGAGAGAGGGAGCAGCTGACCAAACTTTAAAGCCCTGACCTCCTCTGATCTTTTCATTTTAAAAACTAAACCTCGTCTTTGAAAAATGTCTAAACAGAGATACCTCATCTTTAGCTTCAGGCATGCATTCTTCACTAATCCCACTTTCCTTAAAACAGTCACTGACACTATGAGAGCTCCTCCATGTTTTTAAAGACCATACTTCCAGCTAACCCTGTTCTAATGTGACGAAATGTCCCGCAGTTTGGCTTTACCCTGTTCTAATGTAGTGTCCCCCTCAGAAACTTAACTGGAGTTCTGTTTTGTTTCATTCACACATGTTTTAGTAAACCTGCCTCTCTCTGCGCACTGTGTTACACCTTGTGACATCATCAGGCGGTAATCCAGAAGTGCTCCTCAGTGTTTTTAAAGTCCATAAACCATCATTTAAGTAGTTTCAGTTCTATATATGTTCACAAATTGCCAATGTGCTTAATCTTTCTTATAATAAAGTGTATTATTTTAAATGTGCACGATGTAACTTTTCGGCTCGTCTCCATGGCGATGTTATTCTTTTTCTTAGTGTTGTTTAACAGAGGTTGAGATATTAACCTGCTCACAGTGAGAATGTTGTTTTTCAAGACATTTTTGTGCAATAAAAAAACTGTAATGAATAAATGCAAGATAGATTAGATTAATGCCATACTGAGGAACATTCATGACAAAGTAATAGCATTCCCAGGGAGAGAAGCATGTGTCAGAATCTCCACCAGAAAAGTTACATAGTGCAGCTTTAAAGGGTCCATATTAGGGTATTTTCTGATCTGTGTTCTAATGTTGTTTCCTCATCACAAACAGACCTGGAGTTGTGTTTTGTTTCATTCACACATTTAACACACAAACCCTGCAGATTTAGGCTGTGTTCTTCTCTCAAACAGAAAACACTCTGTTCCACCTTGTGATGTCATGTGGTAATACAGGAAGCGCTCCACTGTGTTTTTAAACTCCACCCACCTTCACTAGAATCATTTGGATCATTTCAGCGCTAGAATTGCCAATCTCCACTGAACTAAAGGTAAAAGGAGCTGTTAACTTGTGAACCAACTCTTCATGACATCACAAGGTGGAACAGAGCATTTTGAGCTTTGGAGATGTAGACAGATTAATAATAAAGTGTTATTCAAACATGTGTGAATGAAACAAAACACAACTTCAGGTAAGTTTTTGAGGAGGTAACACTATAACATGACTTAAAGCTCACAAAAGTCCATTTTGCGTAATAGAGCCCCTTTAAGTTGTACAAAAGTTTCAAAACTCCATTCTATTAAAAAGTTGTACCTAAGATTTTAAAATAACCTGAATAGAGCCGAACACGTCTCCTTTAACCTTTGGAACATTATAAACTTTTTCAGAGACATTTTATTGTTCGGTGCCCACTCCAGGAGCAGATAACGCTGTGAAAACAAACGCACAATAACCCCGCAGAGGAGTGTGCAGCTTTATCAGTGGTGATCTTTGCGAGCTCTTATTTTAAACTTAAACGCCTCATTGTCTCCACTGCAGGCTCGCCCTTCTCTACACGGCCGCCATATTTGAACTGGCGAGCGTCCAAAAGCGCCACAGAAAGCGCAGTGAGGTTTGAAAGGGAAGGGGGTTTCAAAGGCCGTGTTTGTGCTGTGAACAGCGGTGGGAGAGTCGTAGTAGGAAAAAATGTACTCAAGTAAGAGCAACTTTACTTCAAAATGATATTACTCAAGTAGAAGTACAAAGTATTGGTCCAAGATTATTATTATTATTATTATTATTATTATTATTATTATTATTATTATTATTATTATTATTCAAGTAAGAGTAAAAAGTACTTTATTCCTGTTAAGTCCTGGTAAATTCCTGGTATAGTCCTTCTTCAGACCCTGTTTAGTCCTGGTTTAGTCCTTCTTCAGACCCTGCTTAGTCCCGGTTTAGTTCTTGTTTACCATGCAAAAAATTGTACTCAAGTAAGCGTCATGTTACTTCAAAATAATATTACTCAAGTAGAAGTACAACGTAGTGGTCCAAGTAATTATGCAAGTAAGAGTAAAAAGTACTTCAGTCCTGTTTAGTCCTTGTATAATCCTAGTTTGGACTTGGTTTTGTCCTGGTTTAGTCTTGGTTCAGATCCTTTTTTAGTCTTGGTTTAGTCTTTGTTTACCAAGTAAAAAATTGTACTCAAGTAAGTGTAATGTTACTTCACAATAATATTACTCAAGTAGAAGTAAGGAATTACTCAAGTAAGAGTAAAAAGTATTTGGGAAAACTACTTAAGTAAGAGTAACTTAAAGAGTAAGTAAGTTAATGTAATTGGAAGGACAAAACATGAAATAAAGCACAAAAATTAGAAATTCTAAATCATATCTGAAGGAGCTGCAAGAAACAAAAATGTTCAAATCATTTCATATTGTCACATAAAGCTTTTGTCACCACAACTTTTACTCAAGTACTGTTACCTCAACAAATATATTACTCAACTAGGAGTAAAAGTATGCTAGAAAAGTACTCAGAAAATTACAATTTCTTTAAAAAGTTACTCAAGTAAATGTAACTGAGTACTCCACATCTCTGGCATGTGAAGTTTCGCATGTGAAGAAAAGACACGTGTTCCTGGTTGCTAAGGAAAGAGCCGTAACTAAGGAAGTGATCCGTGCCAAGAATGTGGTGTCCAAACAGCAGCAGATCTAACGCGGCCGGGTATAATTGTTTAGTATTGATTACAAACTCTCACTTACTCTTTTACTTAATGTGTTCCCTGTTCTTGAAACGTTTAAAGGTGCAATGTGTAACTTTCCTGCTACCTGAGATAACAGGACCTACATTTGTCCCACAATGCCTCACAATGGGGGAATTCCAGTTGTGATTGTTTTGCCTGTTCCATAGTATGACATTTAACTTATCTAACTTGCATTTATTCAGTTAAAGGTGTATTTTTTTTCTCTCTCTATTTAATAAAACATCCTGAATGGGCGCCTTTCCACAGATCTGAGCTGTAACCTGGCATGGTGGTGCCATCTGCTAGGAGAGGCAATTTAATGGCAATGGTTTTCAAGTCATTTGCTGGGTCGTGAGATGATTTCAAGATATAATTAACAAATTTAATCGCTGTAATATATTTTTAGGATGTTTTTTTGAAATGTGTATAAGACCTGGTTTATTCCTGGTTTAGTCCTAGTTTAGTTCTGTTTAGTCCTTGTATAGTCCTGGTTTTGGTCTTGGTGTTGGTCCTGGTTTTAGTCCTTGATAGTTTTGGTTTAGAGCTTGTTTAGACCTTGTTTAGTCCTGGTTTAGTCCTGGTTCTGATTTACACTTTGATTTGTTGGAGACTTATGACAGATTTGGATTTTAATATTTGTGACCCATTTGCTGCTCATGGTCTTGATATCTGAAAATGATTCTGACCGTTCCTCTCATTGCAATCCAGCCCTGCAGATTTGGTAGCGTGTTTGTTAGTGTGTGCTTGTTAGTGTGTATTTATTAGCACATGTTTGTTAGTGTGTGTTTGTTAGCAGATGTGTTTGTTGGCGTGTGTCTGTTAGCCTCTGAGCGCTCTGTTCTGTGTTCAGGCTGATTTGACTCTTTGCAGCAGAGTCTCAGATGTGAGCTCATCTGTGCGCTCGGCCAAGTTTGGATTGGCTGAAAATCAATGTTTAAGGTCATTGTTTTCAAGCCACATTTCATTGAAAAGACTTTGTTTAGTAATGAGATTTGCTGAGTTTTAACCCTGTAGTTTTCTCATCAAAAACAAAAGTGGAGTTCTGTTTTATTTCATTCATTCTAAGGAATTCAACCAGGAGTATCAAGGAAAACATTTAGGTTAACATCCCTGAATAGTGCACAATACGTATATGATGTTATTTTTAGGGTGGAGGGTTCATCACATGTTTTCACAGTGTGGCATTAAGCTTTACTATTTTGAATTTATTCATTTGTTTTATTGTTCAAAAATACCATGATAATTTGACTGTGGGGTTGCCTCTCCACAGATCTGACCTTTTAATTTGTTTGCATTTTTTACAGAAAAGTTTTTGAGTAACAATAGAGTCGACCACACTGTTCCAGAGGTCAGTAGTTTGAGTCCTATTGGGAGGAAAGCGCACTGCCATGGCTGGAATAGTTTTCTTTTATAATTAGATTTCTGGTGACTACGGTGTAAATTAATCCAATTTAATTATGTGTCTAACAGACAAAAGAAGATTTTGTGGACATTTTTGTACTGTAATTTTAATTTAAAATCCAGATTCAGTTCACAGGTCACATTTTACTCATCCAGGAGCAATAACATTTGAGAGAAGACTGAAATCTGAATTTAAAACTAATCCAAGAATCCCATGCATTTCAGAACATGTTTGTAGAGATTTAAACTACAGGGTTAATCCATGTTTTACACAGAATAAGACCCTACAGAAACACAGGGAGGGCATCTGACACACAGGCACATTTCAGAACATGTTTGTAGAGGTCTAAACTACAGTGTTTAATGCAGCTTTTACACAGAAAAGGCCCTATGGAGACACAGGGAGGGCATCTGACACACGGGGGAGGGCATCTGACACACAAAGAGGACATGAAATTACCCAAAGCGCTGCAGATTTTGGGTTAAATCATTGCAACTTCTCAAATGGACCACATTTGTTCCATTGTGGCAGAGTTCTTAAATGGGCCCACTTCTTTTGGCGTGAGCTCTGATTGAAACTGGCTGGCTGAAGTTTGGGAACTGCTTTGTTGGAAGTAGTAGTAGCAGTAGTAGTAGGATTACTTCTAATTGACACAGACATATACATATTATAGCACCACAGTGGGGTCGGCCAAAGAGGGACCTTAGAATTGAATAGTGAGTTTTTGGTTTTGGATGTGCTCTTCGCAGGTTTAAGTTTCCAGTTTGAAGCGGCCTTGTCGTTATTGTTCTTTCGACTCAGGGATATAGTCACCAGCTCCGCGTGGACTTTGAGCTAAACTGCTTTTGTCAGCAGAGAAGCAGCCAGAGGAGACAGAACCAGTGTTTATGTCAATGCTTTCACTTATTCTCTTTCTCTTATTACCAAGGGCTGGATGAAGTTCTCACTGCTGTTACTTAAAATACATTTGACAGGTTTTCATGTTTTTCTAATTATGAGAAAAATGTGAAAATGCCAAGCCAAGAGGTTGGCCAATAAATAAATAAATAAATAAATAAATATATATATATATACATATATATATATATATATATATATATATATATATATATATATATATATATATATATATATATATATATATATATATATAATAATTATTATTATTATTATTATATATTTTCTGCATGCACAACAATTTTAATAGATTTTAATCTAAGTCAGACCAGGGACTGCTCGTCTTTCAAACAGGAAGATCTTTACATTTTCATTCTTATCATATACTATTATTTAAGAATTGTAGACTGCTGTAATGAGATTTTTTTTTTACATTTACATTGTTTAATTGCACAATAATCTGCTTTGAAAATCAGGAGTAATAATCATAGATTTCATGATTTTGCAATTCTTGATGATTACAAACACAAATGAATTTTATTAATTTGATTAACTCCACATGCAGCCCTAGTTTGGTGGGATCGTCCCTGTAGTCAATATTTACAAAAAAAACCCTGAAGATAAGATTCATCCAAAATCCAGTTTACACACAAGGAAGGCATTTTTCAAAAAATTTTAAACCTTCATTTAACAAATTTACAGGTATTGTCTTTTATTTATATTTGTCTAATCATAACTATTGCAATGCATTTTAGACAAGTTTTGGCCCTTGTTTACATTATGGTTGCTAGGTAACAGTTGGATGGCATCACCTCTGTGTATGTCACATCTGCTGCACGCGTCCAACCAGGAAGTGAAACTACAAACTTCACCAAAATTAATCAAACAGGAAGAAAAAAAAAATACTAGCAGATATGATTCTTGTGCACAGTTTTAAATCTGATGATGAGCGGTCTGAGCTGACATATGCACTTTTATACGGCTGCTTTCACTTCTTTTATTCCCAAATGAACTTCCCCTTGGCACAGACCTCAGGAGGTTTTGGATCTGTCTTACACATTGGCAGACGTGGCCCAGTGTCTGTTCAGTGTTTGAATTTTGGTCCACTCCCTCAAACTCCAGTGGGATTTATATTTCTTTTTGTGCAACGAGAACCGAAGCGCCCAGGAACGGCTCTTTTAGTAAACAAATAAAAATGATCTAATAAGTCATTTAGGCGTGGGCCAAAATCTCCATGTTTTTAGCAGATGATCAGAAACATGACTATTTTAATGCCGCACTATGTAACTTTTCACATTCTGGGTGGATGATCGGATACGTGCTTGTTGACGTAGACATGATATGGCTTTGGGATGTTTCGCAGTATGGCATTAAACTTGAGAAGTGGTTGGTGGTTCAGCTTTTACAATGTGATGATGTCATGCTCCCAGATGGGGGCAAGAGGTACGTTTCCCTATTGATTATGCTGTACTTTGAAATGAAATATCGAAAATGTAAACTGGCAAATGCTGAACCTGATCATTTCTATCAGCGACTAAACACAAAAACTCACTGTATTAAATATCAGTGTCCTAACGTGGCATCAGGTTTACATGCAAAGTAACACGTATCTATTCAGTTCAATACTTTCCACGTGGTGTTTGAGTGTTGACGCCGCAGGAGTCAAACGGAGGAGTAAAAAAATCTGAACTTTTGGGAACTAGAGGCGTTCGGAGTGATTTTGACGGCGTGGCCTGAACATAGCGTGAGAATGTAAGTTTTTCAAGCTATTTTGAAGCAATAAAAACACCTAAATAAATGCTAGGTAGTAGGGATTCACCGATCCGATATTGGTATTGGATATCGGCGCCGATACTGAAAAAAAATGCTGGATCGGATATCTGCTTCCAAATAACGATCCAGACGATTTCCTGACTGGACCTATAAATTGATGTATTATTGTACTATTTATTTACTGACCTAGAAACTCTCATAAAGTTGTTCTGTTACTTGTCTTATTTTATTTATGTTTTAAGGATACATGGTATATGTTTTGATGCTGTTTCTGGAATGTAGGTGACATAGTTACATAGTGCACCTTTTAAAAATGTTGTGCCATATTTTTGCTGATAAAATCTAATAGTGGAAACTTGGAAACTGTGCCCTTACACCACAGACCTTCTTAATCCAGCGTTATTTTAATGCCTCTATAAAGCACTTCTCTCTCAGCCCTTCACAGCTGCATTAGTGGAATATAACGGTGATATTTGAGACAGGTTCAGAGGTGGTTTTATGAGGGCCCTTCACACTCCTGAGTTAGGGTGTTTTGCACTCAGAGCTCTGGCTTCACTGTTCACAGGTTATCGACGCAATAAAACCAAACTTTAAACCTTGGCCAAGAAATACACACTTCACACCTCGTCTCTCCAGCTCCTGCTAATGACCGGCTCTGAGAGGCTCTAAGGCAAAGGGCAAATGTTTACTAAAGTGCAGCTGGTCTGGAATGTTCAGCAGTATGGCATTAAACATATCTTGCATTTATTGAATTACATGTGTTTTCAGTCCTTCAAAAACACAGTGAAAACCTGCATTCCTTCACCTGCTTGTCCCCATGGAGATGGATAAGTTTAAAGGAACTGTATGTAGCCGGCGCTCAACACCCAGTGTTGCCAGAGCCTTAACCTGCAGATAGAGACACATCCAAGTTTGTCTCATTCTCAGTTTATGGACAGGCCTCATGTGATGCTCAGAACCTCCAGAATTCCCTCCCTGAGCTGCAGAGGCTGCACTAGCACTGATTCATAACTGGCTGCAGGTGCTGGAGTTTAGGTAGTGACCAATCAGATCAGAGAGAGACATTTTAGGTTTAAACACACTGGATTTGAGCATTGAACCTGGCAACACAAATGAGAGGCCAAATTATAACATAAAATATAAATGGGCCGTCATGTCCAATGTTTTTGTAATTAAGAATCATTTATTAAGAATAAATCAGCATTGATTTAAACATGTTTATCTCATATCTGGGGACACAGTTAGGTCATATTTCTGGAATATTAAGTAAAAATCTTCCATACTGTTCCTTTTAATGCCACACAAAGCAATAGTCTCTCCACTGGTGCTGTTCGGTTGGTGGTTTTTGGCTGCAGATTTGTGTATTTAATTTGTGCTTGTGCAGATTTACAGAGTGAGTTCTTCTCTTGTGCATTTGGCCTGGCTCCAGTTCATTTCTGGTCTTTCCCGCTCGTTCATGTCCAGCAGGTTTTGCAGCAGATGTCTGATCATAAAATGACACAAACTAGGAACAGCGCGTTTGAAAAATTACCAGAAGGGAAGTGCCAGAGTTCATTGTCACGCAAATCAGATATTATCGACTTGTGCCAATAGAAATAGGAATGTGTTTCATACTTACCTAAATGGTGAAAGGTACGGCGCTGGTTGGATCAGTTCGATGATAGCCGTTTGTCTGATATCCCTGTTGGGCCTTTTATTGGAGGTTATAAGACTATTTACTGACTGATGGCCAAGGGCGGCTCATAATATCTTTAAACAATTGGATCCATTTTGCAGTAAGTTAACTATGTAGTTAACTATGTTTTGAGATCATTTTTGGACCCTGCGCTATCTGTTGATTAGGTATACTCTTCTGTTCCGACACTGATGACGAGACTTTGGCTTTAAGTATCTGCTGAATAGAGATTTCAACACCCACACTAGAGCAGAGACTGAAAATACACAGTTTGTGTTTAAAGGAAATACATTATATAGTAAAAAAAAAGTGTTATTATCATTAAAAGTAACTACAAAACAACTTTGAAAAATATTGCGATGTGTTTTCGGTCAACATTGTCCAGTAAATCGTCTTATCACACCAGTTTGTTGACCAAAATAGGATATCGACTGAACCAGTATCGACTGAACCGACATCCGATCCATCCAAATTTTCAATATTAGCTCCGATATCCGATACCAGTATCATCGCTACTGTTGATATCGGGTATCAGCAGATCAGCCAAAGTATTGATATTAGCATCGTAACTGAAAAAGCTGGACTGGTGCATCTCTAGACTAGTTTCCCCAAACACTTTTTTAGTTTGAGTACTTTCCAGGACCTCTACTTTTGTACTTTTACTTGAGTACTCCATTTGAAGTAACAGTACTCTTAACGTTTGCTGATAAGATCTGGCCTTTAGTGGGTTGACTCATTATAGATACAAATGAACTTCAGCTAATATATTTTAACAAAACTTGGAATACTTTTTGGAGGATAATTCTGCTTTATGGTTAGGTTTCATTATTCTCATTTACTTCACCTTAAACTATATTGTTGTGACAGGCCTTAGTGTACTTCCTGATAATACCTGTAGTTCCTGGAGACTGTGTAGTTCCCACACCACAGCTCCTATGTTCAGATAAAGTCCTCGTTTGATTTTTTTTTCCCCGTCCATATTTCACTGTAGCGCTCCGTTTGTGCAGAGTAGACACTTTGTTTTGGTAAGCTGATTTATGGCTCCTGCCCCCTCCTGCCTGCAGGGGTCAGCGCTGGGCTCCAACAAGGCGCTTTGTCTTGTCTTTTCAACACAAGAAAGAGGGAGAACTCCATCAGACCGAGTTTCTCTCACTTCTGTGATTTAGAACCTCAAATCTGCAGCAAAATCACAAAAATATTGAACTGCGATTTTCCTGACGAGCTTTCCGAGTAGATTTGCGGTTTATGTTTTAAAAGGATTCTGTTCAAAGTTCAGATTTTAAATACGTCCAGAAGAATTGACAAAAAGACTGAAATCTGAACTGACAAACTAATACAAGAATCACATTTCAGAACTTGTTTGTACAGATCTAACAGTTTTTATGTAGAACAAAACTGGAGATTTTGTTGTTTGGAAGAAATTATAGAACTTCAAAAACTGCAGTCTTTGTAATTTGCTAATTGCGTCCATTCAAAGTGTGATTTTGATTTGATTGGGATTTGCTAACTTAGGGCTTTGTGCCAGATGCCCTCCCTGTTTTTCCCGATGCCCTTCCTGTGTTTCAATGGGGTATTATTCTGTGTAATTACAACTCCAGGTATATTTTTGACAAAAGGAACAGGAAAAGGAAAGTTAATTTTGCTTAAAAAGTATCCTTGAATAAAAACAGAAGTACTACTACTACTACTACTACTACTACTACTACTACTACTACTACTCCCACTACTTCTAGTACTAGCACTGCGCTGTATATTTTCCCAGGCCTGGTCGAGATCTCAGTGACTTCTCGGTTTCCTAATCCTCTCAAATGAGTTTTGGAGTGCCAGGAATTCCCAACACAAAGCTGCTGCTGTCTCCACGGACAACCTGAGCCTAAAGCACCAGTGTGGAACATGTGTGTTGAACAATTATACTCGGACTAGTGTGCTGTAGAGATGGAATTTTAATCGCAGTCATAATGAAATGGAAAATTGAAATGACATAATTGGAAAATCGCAACCCTGCAATTTTTTAAAGTATCATAATTTCCTCCACAAACAAAATCTCGTCTTATTCTGCATAAAAACTGCTTTTGTCAATTCTTCTGGATGTGAACTTTGAACAGAATCCTATAATTCCAAACATAAATCGCAAATCTATTCATAATCACAATATTCGTCAGAAACAAAGCAAATAGATGTTTTTCCCAATTCATTCAGCCCTAATATGATGTAACAATTGCCATTTTATAACTTTAAAGTAAAAAAAAATATTTTATCGATTGCAAACCAGGAAGAACGAGATGTTGCTGTTTTACCTGTAGTAATGAGATTGTACAGATTGTACATGAGTGTACACTGGCGCTGTATTAAAGTTGCACTATGTAACTTTCTGGTAGAAGGCCTGGGAAGTTCCACAGTATGGCATTACATTTAACAGTCTTGCACTTATTTAATTACATGTGTTTCTTTTGCTCAGAAATAGCTTGTAAAAATCTGTGTCCAGGTCAGTTTTTTTTACTGTTTTGCCTGGAATTCTAGCAGTCCAAGTTACAGGTCAGATCTGTGGAGAATTGACCTACTCACTGTGAGAAATGGATGTTTTTTAAGCTATTTCTGAACAGTAGAAACACATGTTATTAAGTGATTGCAGGACTATGAAAGGTAATGCCATACTGTGGAATTTCCCAGGTGAACTGATATGTATAACGCAGACACCTCCACCTTCTAGAAAAGTGACATAGTGCAGCTTTTTCTTCTTTTGAATGATTTCCTCTCCCACGCCCCTCTGTCTATTTCTTGTTTTCTCTCTTTTACCTTCTCTCTATCTCTCCCTTTCCTCTCTTTTCACCTCTCTCTGTCTCTTTCTCTCAGTCGCTATCCATCTTTCTCCCCCTCTTTCTTCATCCCCTCTCTCTTTCTGTCTTTTTCTTTCTTTCTCCTTCTCTTTCTATCTTTCTTCTCACTCTTTGCTCCTTTCTCTCTTTCTCTCTATCCATCTGTCTCCTTCTCTCTTTCCTCATTCCCTCTCTTTCCTTCTCTTTTACCTCCTCTCGCTCCCTTCTCCTCTCCATCTCTTCCCCTCTCTCTCCTGTCCTCTCCTTATTTTACCTCCTCTGTCTATCTCTTCCTCTCTCTCCTTTCTTTAACCCCCCTATCTCCTTTCCTTAGTTTTTCTCCTCTCTCTCTTGCTCCCTGTCTCTCTCTCTCCATTTTACCTCCTCTCTCCTCTTCCTCTCCTCTCCTTATTTTACCTCCTCTCTCTCTCTCTTCCTCCTCTCTCCTCTCCTCCTTCCCGTGCAGAGATATTCTTTCACTCCTCTGACTCCCTCCTGGATCAGACAGTGGTACATTGTTTAGGTCTTTCCTGTTGTAATCCAACCATTGGGATCACAGCTCCTCGGTCGGCCAAGAACCTCTCTCCCATTGCTCCACTCCTCCACTTTTCCCAATTTTCCTGTCTTTTTTTCTCGTCTTTTTCGCTCCGGGTGAAGACAGCGCGAGCCATCACTCAAGCGCACGATCGCTTTTTCAGTTTTTTTTTGGATTACAGTTTCATCCAACAAAAGTCTGGAATGATTTGGCGAAGTGCTTAAACCCATTCCTTGGCAATTTTAAAGGTCCTATATTACACAGAACTGACTTTTATGAGCTTTAAAGGTGCGTTGTGTAACTTTTCGGTTGGGGGTCCATCATCTGCTTGTTTCTATGTAACTGTCATTGCTCTGCCTGGAATGTTCCACAGTATGACATTAAACAGCTCTGCTTTATATTTATTCAATTACAGGTGGTTTTATAGCTCAAAATACCTAGAAAAACAGGCATTCTGACTGTGCGCCTCTCCACAGATCTGACCTGTAACATGGTCTGGTTAGAGCTCCATGATGAGAGGAAGTTTTAAAGCCATGTGACAAAGCAATAACAACTCCATGGAGAAAAGCATTTGATGTGCTCTCCACCAGAAAAACACAATGCCCTTGCGCTGTTCCACCTTGTGATGTCATGAAGTGGTATTTTTCAAGTTAACAGCTACTTTTACCTTTAGTTCAGTAGAGATTGACGATTCCAGGGCTGAAATCATCCAAATAATTCTTGTGAAGGCGTATGTAGTTTATCAACACAATAGAGCACTTCCTGTATCACCACATGACATCACAAGGTGGAACAGAGGGGTTTTCTATTTGAGGTGAAGAATTCAGTCTAAACATACAGGTTTGTTTTGTTTTTTTTTTGTTAAACGTGTGAATGAAACAAAAAACACAGCTCCAGGTATGTTTATGATGAGGAAACATAACTTAGATCAGAAAATGGCGTGATATGGGCTCTTTAAAGCTGGAGTGCAGCATTTTTGTGGTTTAGAAATAAAACAGGAGATATTTGTGTTGAAAGGAGGGACAGAGATTGTGTATCTTGAGTCATTTACAATCTGAGGAAACCCAAGTGGCCCCCTCCTTTGAGTTTTATCTCAGAAGTTGTGAATGAAATGAAATGTTTTGTCTGGAAAATTAGACAAATTGTTTTGAGTTTACTATGTGGTCTTTGTTACAACTCAAATCCAAAAACCCCATTCGGAAAAGAATGACGTATATGGGACAGTCCTGTAGTTCAAAATAACTTTAAAGGGCTTTTCTGAACTACGTTATAATGTTGTTTCCTCATCATTTCCTTATTCTAACATGCCTTAAAGCTCACAGGAGTCAGGTTTGTGTGATATAGGACCCTTAATTTCAGTCGACAATTTCTCATATGTTTATTTTTATGCTACTGTTTTGAAGACATAGTTCGAATTGCCTGGGAAATCCAGATTGCCATCTTTTTTTTTTTAATTTTTATGTAGAGTCTGATCCCCACTTCCTCACTGATTCTGCTGAAATACGCCATGTTTTTCAACAACCTATGATTTTTTTTTTTTTCTCGTAAGCAGCCATATTTGTTTTGATACAGACAGACCATGCATGTCCCTGATTGGCTAATCCACCTGTCAGTCATCTGAACATCTGACCAGACTCATCATATCTTGAGAAGTATTTGAGAAGTCAGTTTTCTTGCTCCCATTCACAATACGCATGTTTTTCCGGTATTTCAGTTTTTTACAATCAAAAATACTCTTGAGGAAATGAAACCAATGGCAGAAGTTTAATGCCATAGTGTGGAACATTCCAGGCGAAGCAATAACCTCCCTGGAGACGAGCAAGTTATGGACCTCCACCAGAAAAGTTACACAGCAAATGGGATAAGCTCTGATCCATACAATATATAAGTTACATTTTATGATGATTTTATTCCAGCCAAAACCACAAAAAATAAGTTAAAATATAAGTTATTCTTAAGGTCCCAAAAGCAAACTTTGACCTCAATAAAACCTCAAATTTTAAGTCATAAATCCTTTACAACATGTCTTCTTTTCCATTTGACGTCCCCCATCTGAGCCCAAACTGTATTTTTAACCCTGTTTTAAAGCTCTGTGGAGGATTACATCACTGCTCTAGATGTCTTTAACATGTGGAGTCTGGACTGAAACCAGTTAGGGACCAGCTGGGACCTTCTGGGACCGGTTAGGATCCGAGTGAAGTCCGAGCCGGGGGATGCTGCTCCGGGGATGGGAGAGCGCGTTTGGGAGGTCTGGACCAGGAGTGGGCTTGTGCAATGGTTTTGGAAGAACGTTGGGTCAATCTAATTTTCAAAGAATTTCACAAATAAATAAAAAAGTCCTGGTGCTTAAGATCGTGTTGATACTTACTGCAGTGACATCATGCTGGAGGTGTTCTACATGTTGGAATGTTCAGCAGTTACCATGGCGGCCATACCATACTGTACTACTTTCTGATCTATGTTATGTTTCCTCGTCACAAACAGACTTGGAGTTTTGTTTTGTTTAATTAACACACAAACCCTGCATATTTAGGCTGAGTTCTTCTCTCAAACAGAAAACACTCCATAGACTCCAAACACTCTGTTCCACCTTGTGATGTCATGTGGTAATACAGGAAGCTCTCCACTGTGTTTTTAAACTCCATACACCTTCACTAGAATCATTTGGATCATTTCATCCCTAGAATTGCCAGTCTCACTGAACTAAAAGGTAAAAAGTAGGTGTTACCTTGAAAACTACCACTTCATGACATCACAAGGTGTAACAGAGCATTTTGAGATGGAGATGTAGCAGACAAATAATAAAGAGTTACTGAAGAATCCATTTTGCGTATAGGACCTTTAATTTCACTTGAATTGTGATTTATGGTAACTTATTTTCACTTTTACACAGAGGAATTAGCCCACACATGTTCCTCATATAATCTGTATTTATTTTGACCGTGTTTGGACGTTTTTACATTGTCCATTTAAAACTCATCTTTCACTTTTTGCTCAGGCTAATTTGCAGCAGCACGTTGCAAAAACACAGATCAGTCATTTCAGGCTTTGTGATGCAATTATAGAGATGTGCTTTTACAATGGAAGTCAGGAATCCATCTTTACAGTTTGGGGAATTGTTTTTAGGCTTTTTAATTCTTACTTGAGTTATATTATTTAGTGATGTAACAGTACTCTACGTTTACACGATTATTAAAGTTACACAATCTTTTGGGCATCGTCATGGTGACCGGTGAGATCCACATCAGCACAAACTTCAGTCACAAGTTCTGCTGAAAAAAATGTGTTTTTCTGAAAATGCCAACCCCAAAAGTGTCAGATCAGCTGAAACGTGTTTATGTGGTTTGAAATGATAAAGGGAAGTCATAACAAGCAGGTTTTATGGAGCTCAACGAAAATATGAAAATACGAAAAAACACAAAAATAAAAATGTTGTCATAGAGGCTATTTTAATCTCTCAAAGTGCTTGTGACAGCCTTTCATTAGCCCTGTCACAATAACATTTTTTTATATATATTGTTGAAGTAAATATAGATAATATTGAAACTAATTTATGCCACTGACACACAAACCCAAGAGCAGATTGAAACCACAAAACTGTTCCAAATCTATAATATTGTTAAAATCAGCTTTATTACAACTTTATTATGTAGTTTGCATCTGTATTGAATCATAGAAGTTATTAATTCAAGGTTTTACAGCTTAAATTCTATCATATAGTCAAAAAAATAACCAGAAATTTCCCAGTAGTGCAAAGAAAATGTACACTTGATAAACACTGACCCCCCAAAAATATTATTCCAGCTTTCATATCTTGAAGTCAATGTAGTAATTCTTGTGACAGGCCTAGTTTTCATATTTTTTCTAATTCTGGCTTGGTTTGGTGGGATACCTCTTCTAAATATTTATCAAAGTTTGACATCAGATAAGTGGCAGTTTGTGGAAAGAAAAGATTGAGCAGAAAAGTACAAAAATACAGGAAGCAAGTTCAAAATCAGAATCCCTCTACCTACCGAAAACTCCAACCAAACTTCGGAGACAATTTTGGAGTTTTTTTTAATTTTTATGACAGTTTAAACCTTCATTTAACAAAATAAAGGTGAGTATTTATTTTTATCCCTTTTTGCTGTCATATAAGCACTGCTTTTTAGACCTAAAACAGCTCTGAGACTGAGTTCTTCTCTCAGACTGAAAACACGCTGTTCCACCTTGTGATGTCATGCACTAATACAGGAATGCTTAAAGTTCACAAGAGTCAATTTTATATAATATAGGACCTTTAAATTTCTCGTGGATACAAGCAGGCGAGGCCACAGTGCCACGTTACCTGTCAGATCTGTGGAAGGGCAAGCCCACTCAGTAAGAATTCACATGTAATTTAATAAATGCATGGACAGTTTTAATGCCGAACTGTGGAACATTCGACTAAATCAGGAGACAATAAATTCTGTCTCTGTCGTTTTAACTGAAATATTGTTTGTTTTTACAGCGTAGGGAGGTTTGACTTATGCATGACTGAATTTTGAACAACATTTACTTATAATTTTAAAGTGAAATGAACCGGACTCCTCCGTGGTCCTCCGTTCTGCTTCGCTTCTTGAGAAAACCCGGTGGAAAGAGACCGGGCCCATGTTTTTGTTTGAAGTTTTGACGCGTTGGTAGGGAGTGTGTGAGGGATCATGGGAAGAGGTGCATTGTGGGGGATTTGGGCAGATAAAGAGAGCACACATCAGCGCACAGCTCAAACCAAAGATTAGGAAGAAAGTGTCGGAGCCATTAGTGAAGGAGACGGGGCCAGAGGAGAAGACGAAATATGTGCAAGAAACGAGGTCTGCTTTAAAGTTCATATGACTGCACAGTTCACTAAAACACTGTTAATATTATATTTAAAAAGAGGGAGTTAAGCAAAATTGACTTTTTGAAGCGTTCTACCATGTTATAATGTTGTTCCCTCATCAAAAATATGCCTGAAGAGGTTTTAGATGTCATCCATGCATGTTTGAGTAATTAAGCGATCTTTCCTGGGCTCTATTCAAACCCTTCTTAGCTGTAAGATTCTGTACAAGGCTCCGCCCACAAGCCTACGTCACCTATGCTCCCACACGACAATTTTTCATAAGTGTACAAAAGCAGGACACAAAACAGTACACTACAACTTCACAAACCTGATGTGATGTGCAGTAGTTTTATTGGCAGGATGCATGCTGATTGTGTTGTGATAGCGCTCTGAGGGGGGAGTGACTTAGCCCCAAGAGCAAAGGGAGGGGAGACATTAAAAAAAAACAAAAACAAAAAAAAAACAGGCGAATATAGCATTTTCAAAGCAATAAAAGGTGATGTGGTGATCTAAATATGTGATGTGTTAACACTAATACCCCATAGAAGTAAAACACCCCCTCTTTAATAACATTATTTTGAGCACTTTTTTAGTTTCAGGCACTGTTTCATGTAAAGATTGAAATGATTTTTTGACAAACCCAAAATCCCTGTGAAAGCCAGATGCCTTTAAGGTCTTTTGGAAAAACCAGAATGTAACTTCTGATTGAACTTTGACCTTTGAAACGCTTGTGTGTGAGTCAAACCGATAAGTGCAGATTGTGATGACGAATCATGACATTATTGATGTCAGAATGTCCCCAGGTGAGGCTTTACCTGTCCGAGCGCACACCTGTCACTGAGGTATGCTAACTAGCTTTAGCCTGGAGCTAGCATCCACTTAGCTGTTCTGGGAAGGCTCCGTGTCATTGCTCGACTTGGCACCTTTTTAATTAAACTTTTTTAAACGTGTTCATTATGGCAAGGCAAGTTTATTTTTACATATTGGCACACAAAGTAATTCAAAGTGATTTACAGAATAAGAAAGGCATTAAAATCACAGTTGATGCTGTGCAGTGACGTCACGTTGGGGGTGTTCAACATGTATCTCTAATGATGGAATGTTCAGCAGTTATCATGGTGCAAACACAGCCAAATTAGTAACAACACTGTCTACAAAATGGATTTAAACAACACATTTGCAGGAGTATGTGATCAGTACGAGTATTTATGGTCTTGTTTAGGAGTCTGAGAAACTTGTTTAAACGCACAAATCAGCTCCCCTGTTGTAGTTCCAGCTAAATCAGTTCTTTCTGGTCAGATTGTGTTCAAATAAAGCTCAAATTTAGTCTAAAGACAGAGCAGAACCTACAGTTAGCATCACAGCTCCATGAATAGAATGTTTTGATATCATCTGAAACCTAGCGAGAAGAAGGCAAACTTTGACCGACAGAGCCATTGTGGCCTGATGGACGGTGAAGATTAGAGCCCTCCACATTTGGGCAGGTCAGGGGCTTATCGGCTGAAGCAGCGGGTTTAGTGTAATTTACTGTAAACTGGAGTTAATGGGAGATTTAGGGTTTAATCTAAAGTCATTAGTGGAGTTTTTAGACCGTAACTTTCCTCCCTCTCTCCAACCAAGATCTGAACCTCCTCCCATAGACTTTTTATCAAACCAGTGGAGCTACAAGTTTAATGACATCATGATTTCAGATGAGGAGCAGGGGTCTATATAGCTCTATAGGAGATTCACTGTTTTTGAAAGAGATATCCAAACTTTTGATCCACAAATGTTGAACCTTATCATTATTTGTTTGGGACTGACTCCACAAACCTGTTATATTAATCTTATATTTTACAGTCTTTTCAATTTACAACAATCTTGCCTTAAGAGTTCAGAAATTGCACCACTTTCTGAAGCTGGGGGTGTTCTGCCTGTATGTTTATGAAGGAATGTGCACATGGTGACACAAAAATTACAAAATGGATTTAAACAACACATTTTCAGGAGCCTGTGGGCCATACGCACGTTCACGGTCCTGTTGAGGTGTTTTATTTTTTTAAAAAAGGTGAGAGCGACTATGTGAGAGGGACTTGTTTAAGCGCACAAATCATCTCACCGGTTGTAGTTCTAAGTTAGTTATTTCTGGTCAGATTGTGCTAAAATAAAGCACAGTTTCAAATCTAACTTGAGTAAGATTACGTGTTTTTCCCGGTTTGTATTTTTATTTAAATACTCATGTTGTATTATTTTTTGGTGTGCAGGTTCGGAGTCAGGGCGTCACAGAGGAGCTCAAGTGTCTGAGTTTACTCAACGTTTTAGACAAAGACCAAGACATCCCCGACCAGCTCACCCAGCTCTTCGGAGAGCCATGCATCAAACTGGCAGAGGGCATCAAGGCCTACATCTCTAAGGTAAGACATGTCCGAGAGAATATTAAAACATGCACCACTAAGGTAAAAAAACTTCAAATCACACACATCTCTATGGTAAATTCGTAGTAAAATGTTTGAGTGAAAATCAGTCTAAATATTGTTTCCAAGAAGGCTGAAGCATTAGAAATAGACTTGATACTTATTACCTATTCCAATACCATGAAGATGATAAAAACACTCTTTCTTTAGTCAATAGAATGCGATTTTCAACATTAAATCACAGTACTTTCTTTTATATTCCCATGTGGTCTTATATCTGTGTTATCCCTCAGTGGTCCAGTAGGTTCCGTAGTGGTCCGTGGACGTATACTAGTCTATATGTTCTTATACTTGTTCTGATACAGTTCCAGATCATTCTTAAAAACATTCAGGAAAGCTTCATTTCTGTCATGTGAATGTGACTTTTGTAGTATCGATACCTGCTCAAATAAGTACATAGTTTCGATACCAGTTTTTAATTTGTATCTGATTTTCGATAAGTTTGAATTAGAATTGTCAAAAGTAAGTGAATAGAATATTTTTCTCTTTAACTCTGTAACCAAGTCACAGAAAACTGATATAAATATAAATCCATATTAAAGAGAGGGTATTTTACTTCTATGGGACATTAACTGCTAACACATAACATATGTTTTATAAGTTTCACTTTTTTGTGTGTCCGATGACATCGAAAACCTCTCCAGGCATGTCTTTGATGATTACAGAACATTATAACATGGTAGCAAGCTAAAGAAAGTCTGTTTTGTATACCCCTCTTAATGTCCACATCGCTCCAACACAAATGGAAACCCAATAAAACATAATTCGAAACAGAAATCCAGTTGAGCTCCACTTACTTGATATATGCCTCATTCAATTCAGACTCAAATGGAATAAGTAGATTTAAAGACTTAATCAAAACACTGAGTTCACTTGACTCTGACTCGCTGATCTGAAAACCATCTGGAGCTTGACTAAACCTGGAATTAATTGGTCACATTTATTGTCGCAATAGAAAACCAGCGGAGCACCCAAGGGACCCAGGATTTAAACAGTATTAGAGGAGTTGAGGGGTTTTGGTGCTGTCCAGTTTTGACCCCTGCCTCATCAAATAAAGATTATCCAAGTCTTATGATTAATGTAAGAACTGTAAAAAAGTAAAAATAAGAAACTTGGAGTAAATATTTAGTAGTTTAAGTGTCTATAAAAACAACAAAAATGAAAAAAGGTTTAAATTGCATTACAGTTTTCCATGTTTTTCCTAATTCTGACTTGATTTGGTGGGATAGTGCCTTTGGTCAATATTTATCATAGTTTTACATCAGTTAATTGTCAGTTTGTGGGAACAAAAAATGAAAAGAAAAGTACAAAAATACAGGAAGTAGTTCTGAGTTCTAAAATGGAATCCCTCTACCTACGTCATCAACACAGGAGACAATTTACACACAAGGATGGTATTTTTCTCACAGTTTAGACTGATAAAAATGATTAAAAACACCTTTATTTTTGTTAAATGAAGGTTTAATCATAACTATTGTGTAATTTAGACAAGTCTTGGCTTTTGTTAACATCAACATAGAGAAAACTGTCACCCTTCTCTCTGTAACTGCTGCTGTAAGTCTTAAAATGTTTGTATTAACCCGCTCTACATGATCCTGGTGTTTATATTTCGCTATATCTACATCAGTTTCTAAACTTCGCTTTAATTAGAAAACAGAAAGAGACTGGGCAGGATTTTTGGTAACATCTTCAATCTAACGAAGTTCTCTTTGTTGGATTGAAATGTGTGGTCTAACCTGTCATATGCAGTTTAAAATCACACTTGAGGAGCAGACGCACACAGCTGGAGTCCACATGTGAATCAGCAGCGAAACAACACGACTCCCACACACTCATCCCAACAGTCGTATCCTCAGACAGGCCCTCAGGACGTGTCTAGACCTGGTTTAGTCCTGGTTCAGTCTGGGTTAAAACCACACACTGTATAAAGAAGTGGACTAAGGGAGTGCGACGTCACCCACGGCGTTCGGCTCCAGTCTGTCAGCAAATGAAGCTCACCGAGGCTAGCAGTTACAGAAGCAAATTTGGAGCCTAGTTCCATATTAGGAAGAGGAATTCATTTACGGACAAAATGGGCATTACATACAAACATTTTAAGACCAAAATGACGAGACTCACTGCAGCAGTTTCAGAGAGGGGGAACAGTTTTCCAATGTAAAGTCAATTCGAAACAGAGTAGATGGAGCCGGAAGTGCCCCCATGCTCACTTTCTATTAGGAACACAGCGGTTAGCATGTTAGCTATGCCATCCTAGTTTAATCCTGGTTTAATCCTGGTTTAGTCCTGGTTCAGCCCTGATTTAGTCTTGTTTTAGTCCTTGTTTAGTTCTGGTTTAGTCCATCTTCATTTGTTTGCTGTATACCTTTGTTATTTATATTTAATTACATTTTACTTAGAAACACATTTGACCTTGGATTTTTGAAATATCTTTAAAATATTTTCCTCATTTTTGTGAATGGAGTGGAAACCCTTTGGGCTCAAATTAGCCATTAGCGTGTCATGCTAACAGCCCTGCCTTATCCGTGTCCTTAAGTGAAACGCCTGACCCCAGTCCACACATTTATACATCTGAAGTGTGTCCATAGCGTGTTAGCATGTGTTAGCGTTTGTTAGCTTCATCTACACTTCCTGTTTTGGTGTGGTGCGCTGTAGCCTCGGGTTGGTGGAGCTTGTGATCGCCATGGCGATTGTGCATTCAAATGAGCTGACAAAGAACTACTGTGTTTATGTATACAGTCAGTTTATTCAAAATCTGATAAAGTTAGCACCAGAGGGGGATGTCTGGTAATCGCAGTTTGAATGGTCGCAATTAGCCAATCACAGATCACATGTTCTGAAATGAGCCTGTGTGTCAGATGCCCTCCCTGTGTGTCAGATGCAGAGTTGGTTGGTATGTAACAAAGTAAAAGTAATAAGTAAAGTACAGATACCTACATTTTTGACTTGAGTACAGTACTTTAAATCAATTTTAGTGGATACTTTTACTTTACTGCATTTGAGGGCAGGTATCTGTACTTTTTACTCCACTATATTTTTGAACAGGACTGAAAAGTAAAAGTTTTTTTTTTTTTTTTTTTTTTATTATAATTTGAGACCTGGCAAGGAATTATTTTTAACACATTGATAATTTGAGCAAACAAAAATATGCAAATAAAAAACAGCTTGTAAAAACTATCTAGTTTAAATTCTGCACAAATCTTTATCAAAATCACTACATTTGAAGCTTTATAAGATCTCAAATCTGTACAAAAAACTTTTTACTCTTAAAATATATTTTAAGCAGGCACTTTAATACTTACTTATTTAAGTAGGTTTTTTCATGTGATACTTTTACTTAAGTATTTTTCTGCTCCGGTATCTGTACTTTTACTTAAGTAACAAAATTGAGTACTTCTCCCACCACGGGTCAGATGCCCTCCGTGTGTATCAGATGCCCTCCCTATGTGTCAGATGCCCTCCCTGTGTCTCCATGGGGCCTTATCCTGTATAAAAGCTGCTACAACCCTGCAGTTCAGACCTCTACAAACATATTCTGAAAAACATGGGATTCTTGGATTAGTTTAAAGTTCAGATTTCACTCTTCCTCTTTTAAAAAATAAATTGTACAAATCAAATCACAATTGTTTGTCAGATAATTCAATATTTCCCCCCGGTGATGGCTGCTTCTGGCTTGGACACATTATGAACTCATTTGTGAAGAATCTGCAGACCCAAACACAAATGGCATGTTTTGTCATTTTGGGCCAAATACTCCATTACTGCACTTAACATAACTGTAGCACTCCATTTGTTTAGAGCTCTCATAATCCAATAGAGTCTAAATGTGTGGGTATTAAGTACATATTGTTCCACTGTATTTGGACACAGGGGAATTGTGGGACGCCCTGTTTAGACTGCTGTTCCTCGACCTGGCCCAGGATAAGTGGAAGAAAATGAATGGATGTATTTGGACATTTAAAGGTGCATTGTGGAACTTTTCTGGTGGTGGTTTCTGTCACATGTTTTGTCTGGAATTTTCCACTGTATGGCATTTCACTTTTCTATTTTGCATTTGTTTAAAGAAGACCTATTCTGCTTGTGTCTTGCTATATAGTTATAATCTATGACACCCATGGATCATTATGTTATAATTTTCACATTTTAAATCTAAAACGACTTAATAAAAGAAACAAGTGCGCTGATGCCCAGCGCTGCATGCTGTAGCTGTAGGATTTTTTTTTTTATTTTTATTTTGGTACCAAAATTACTACGCAGTGCTGCTGAATCCTACGTGTATCAAAGATTAAGAAAATAAAATTGAATAACAAAGTAAGAACAGAGCAGTGCAGGGCGTGTACCGTTGGCAGTGAAAATGGCAATTGATCAGCAATATGACGTCTTGAAAAAAAACATGCATGAATCACTCCAAATACAACTTTGAGAGGTTAAATGAAAAAGGGAAACAACTATAACATGGTTAAAAGTTCTGAAAAGTTGATTTTGCAGAATAGGTCTGCTTTAAAGCCACAGAATATAACTTTTTTGGCAAAAAAATAGACAAAATTTAATTATGTTGATTTCTCTAAAAACATGCATCCTCACTGTGAGCGGGCTTGCATTTCCACAAACCTGACTCTTATTTGGCCTGGAGGAAGACTTGCTTCCATGATAATGTTGCCTCTTTGGTTATAATAACCACACAATATGGCATAAAACATATCTGATTGGAGAATTTTTTTAACTTTTATTTCCATGGAATCTTGCAGCTGACGTCCCACCTCCAGAAAGTTACACACTATATCTTTAATTTCAGCTGGTTTAATTGCGAGAAAATACCTGGAAAAACATTCATTTTTACTGTGTACTGACCAGTAATTTAGCATCTTCTGCTTGTCTCCATAGCAATTGTGCAACTTTTCCACTAGAAAAGTTACACAACGCACCTTGAACCTTGTTTCCCCTCAAAAATAATAATTGCTTTGTCATCATCACCAGTAATGTCCTATGGGGGTTCTGAACATGTACAGAATGTGTAATTATTCTAGCGCTGAAGAGGCGGTTTTGAATGGACCAAACAAAGCTGATGTAAACGTGTTGGTGACAAATGCTGTAGAAAAACATCTGGTCTGGAGTCAGGGGAGGAACGAGGGAGCACAGAAGACGAGTGACAGAGGGGAAATAGCATTCAAATGAGATTTTAATTAATAAAACGTGAAGTGAAGACGAAAATATGAGCAGAAGTTAATCACAAACATCTGGAAGTCCTTATGAGCTGCAGTTAGGCTTTTACACTGACTTCAAAGCAGATGAGTTATAGGTTTGTCATTTATTTAGTTAATAAATCAGGACTAAACCAAGACTGAACCAGGGCTAAGACAGGAGGAGACCAGGATTAAATCAGGACCAAACCAGGACTAAACCAGGGGTGAACCAAGACTGAACCAGGACCGGACCAGGACCAAACCCGGACTAAACCCTGACTAAACTCTGACTAAACCAGGACTGAACCAGGACCGAACCAGGACTGAACCAGGATTGAACAGATATATGAACCAACAATCTTACTTACTACACTTATAGTAACTGAAGTAATGTATTCATGAGGCGTTTAAACACTTTATATTAAATTCTGTGAAATCTAGCCTTGAAAAGCACATCTGACATTTAACGTTTTATATTTTTGGGCTTGTTTTTTGTCTCTTTGCCGCAGAATAAAAGAGAGTTTGTTTGGGAATGATGAGTTCTCAAACCGGTAATGAAATAAGTCTTTGATTCCAGATTTCGGAGTCTGCAGTGATAAAGAGCATCCTGCGTCACTGGGGATTTTGTGAAAAGAATCGTCTTATTTAGTGAAATAAACAAACTCTTTGATGTGGTCAGCTGACAGAAAAAACACCTGACTTTAATTCGTTTAAATCAAGTTTATGTTTGGAAAAGATTATGAGGGAAAAATCCGCCACATCTTTTGTCGATGGTCTGAAAGAGACAGTCAAAGATGTGAGTCTGGTCACTGGTTGTCACTAGTTAGGGACAAGCATGATCCGTCTGTATTGGATAAAATAAAGGAAAAAAATATCGGAATAGTCCTAAAATCAGGGAGGATTTCTGCAGAATCACTGAGTTTATCGCTGAAATAAACTAATCTGATTGGACGATCACGTTTGACTGGGCTTGAGATATGGTAAAGGGCGTGAGGACCAGACTGATATTGATCTGTATAAAAAAAAATACAGAGAGATATCATTTTGATTTTCAGACAAGTTCCAGAAATGTTCCACAGCATGGCATTAAAATGATCTAACTCTTCACTTCAGATCACACTGCTACATTCTATGGGCTTATGTGATACAGTGAGTTCTTGTTTCTAGTCACTAACAGAAAAGATCAGGTTCAGCATTTGTGAATTTACCTTTTGGATATTTCTTGACAAAGTACAATGTAATCAGTAGGAAAAAGCGGTCTCTTGCCTCCATCAGGGTGTATGACATCATCACATTGCAGAATCTAAAAAACACCAGTACTTTTTTTAAACTTTTTGTATTTTTAAGGAGGTCTCGGGTCACTGCTCCGACTTCCCTTTACAAACCCAAAGGTCAGACGATGGAGGAAACGTGTGCCATTTGAGTTCCACCTTAAGCAGATAACCTCCTCTTATCTTGTACCAGCTGTTTGTGTAGGTCTGTGTTTAAGTCTGTGTAATGGTCAGGCTTTTAGGAGGCAGAGGCGACTTCATGGTTTAAAGGACTTGTATTATGTTAAACTGACTCTTTTTTAAGCTTTTAACCACCAGAAATTAACTAGAGTTGTGTTTTGTTTCATGCACGCTTGTTTCGTTAATTATAACTGCCGATATTCAACAGCAAATTTTGGGTTTGAGGGCAGATTCCTCATAATCACTGTTTTAAAGGAGGCTAAGGAACCTTACCTCAACTTTCTTATATTCTGAACTGGCCTACTGCCCAGAGTCCATATCTGACCCACCCACTATTAATGCCATACATTCTTTTACACAAACATCAAACAAACGTGTAAACCCACATATTGAAAAGTGAATCCTGCGTGACGGTTCTGGGTTGAAGTTTAAATAAGGAGAGTAAAAAAAAAAAGGATTTTCTGGTGTTAAAATTTCTTAACGCTTGAATTCATAAAACTCGATGAGTGAAGTCAAGGTAAAGCCAACAATGCCATTTTCAGCAGGTTCAAACATCTGGAACCAACACACATATGGCTCATAATTATTCACCACGATGACTTTATGAGCACATTTCACAACTTTTAGAGGCCAGAGTTTGTCATTGCATTGGTAAAACTAAGAACAACTAGCATGCTAATAGCACTTTTCCTGATTATCGGACAGTAAAACGCTTTAAAATTTGATTCTGACTGTACAATTGACTTATTTTGACCTCAAGAGCTGATTACAAATAATATAAAGAAATAGGGTAGAGGACTTGTGTGTGGCATTAAACGTATTGATTTCATGAAGACTTGGTGACATTATAAGTCAGATCTGTGGAGAGGCGACCCCATTCAATGTTTTCAAGGTGCCTTCAAGCTATAAAAAATAAATGAAACAAATAAATGCAAGATAGATGCATATTTTTAATGCAATACTGCAAATTATTACAGCAAAATGATAACATCACCATGGAGACAAGCAGACAGCAGGCACCCCAATAGAAATGGAAAAGTTACATAGTGCTCCTTTTAAAGCTGACGTCCATATATAAAATAAATAAATAAAAGTCTCACCCTGCTTAACCCCAATGTCTCTCTTCTTCTAACAATTTATTACTACAATTCGCTTTGCATTTTTCAATTCCACATAAATCACACGAATCACATAAATCAAACTTTTACAACCACAAAACAGATGCTTCACTGTTTTAAACGTTTTAATGTTTAAAGAGTTCAGGAGGTAATTTTCTGTTCACTACATTTAATAGGTTTTTGCTTAAGGATAGAGTTGGCGTCATGGTTAGCACGTAGCATATCTTAATGTTGTTTGTATCAGTTGCTTAAAGGTGCACTATGTAACTTTTTGGATGGGGGTCTGTCACTTGCTTGTCTATTGCTATTTTTATTGCTCTGCCTGGAATGTTCCACAGTATGACATTAAACAGTTCTACCTTAAATTTGTTCAATTACAGGTGGTTTTACAGCTAAAAAATACCTAGAAAAACAGGCATTCTGACTGAGCGGGGTCGCCTCTGCACAGATCTGACCTGTAACCTGGTCTGGTTTGGTCTCCGTGAAGATAGAAAGGTTTAATGCCATACTGCGAAAAATTCCAGACAAAGCAATAACATCTCCATGGAGAAAAGCGTTTAACAGACCCTCCACCAGAAAAGTTACACAATGCACATTTAACCGCACTTTAAAATGTATGTCCTCCTCCTACACACCAAAAACCCATGCATATTTCAAGTGGCAAAAGTCTGAAATTTCATGCTAATTTTGTCTCATTTTCAGGGTCACAGCAGTTTGATCTTTGACCTTTGCTAATCTGATTTGACCCAAATCTCCCCGAGGCAAAAGATCGAGAAACTTTTACCCTAAGTTTAGAATGAAAAGAGCCACTGCTGCTGTTGACTGAAATAATACAGAAAGAAATGTAATGCATTCTTCATTTTTAAAATCATTTTTCAAAATCAACTTTGAAATTGCTGTACCTGATTTTTACTTAAAAACATGAAAAACAACTAGTTCAGTTTGCAGTGGTCCAAAGTTCTTCCTCACTTACCTTCTGCATCAGAGCATCCTAATTTTTCACCATGATGAGTTTATAAACGCTTTTCACAACTTTCAGAGACCAGAATGGTGTTTTACTGTGACTCTAAAGCTAACAACACTTGGCATGCTAACAGTGCACTTCCTGATACAATAAAGCGCTAAAACAATAAACCTGGACAATAAAGCGCTTTATCATTGGATGCAGACAGTACACAGTGGACTTATTTTGACCTCAAGAGCTGCTTATAGGACTATAGACTCTAACAGAACCAAACTAGGTCTACATCAGGACTAAACCAGGACCAAACCCTAACCCAGCCTAAGTTTTTTGTTTCATTTGTTTTTATATTTTATCAGCTCAAGGGCCAAGGTCAAAACACAGTTACACAATTCAAACAATAAACGTGATTTGGACCAGAGATTATTTTGTTGTTTTGCTGTCAAAGATAAGACGACTTCACTTTATCGAGGTCAAGTTAAACGCTGACATGACTTTTTAGATTTGTTTTCTCTCATTTATTGGAAAAGTGACGTGTCGGTTTGGCATTGCATACTTAAAGGTGCACTGTGTGAGTTTTCAGCTGGAGGGTCCGTCACCTGCTTGTTTCTGTGAATATGTCATTGCTCTGCCTGGAATGTTCCACAGTGTGACATTAAACAGCTCTACCTTACATTTATTCAATTACAGGTGGTTTTATAGCACAGAAATACCTAGAAAAACAGGCGTTCTGACTGTGAGCGGGGTTTTGTCTCCACAGATCTGTCTCCACGATGAAAGAAAGGCTTAATATCATACTGTACACAAGAAGCAGTAGCATCTCCATTGAGACAAGGACCCTCCAGCAGAAAAGTTGCACAATTCACCTTTATAGGAGCGGATTTGTCTCTCCACAGATCAGACATGTAACTTTGCCTGGAGACATCACCCGCTTGTCTCCATGAAGATCGCAGGATTAATAGCAATTGAATCTAAATCACTATTTGAATGCATGTAATTAGCAAATGGCAAAGGCTGCAGTTTTTAAGTACTGTAATTATCTCCACAAACAGTGAAATCTTCTTCTGCGTAAAAGCTGCCAACCCTAGTTTAAATCTGTACAAACATGTCCTGAAATCTGATTTGTTTATTAGTTTGTCAGTCTTTTTATCAGTTCAAAATGTGAACTTTCAACAGAATCCTATTATTAAATCTAAAATCGCTAATTTACTCACAATTGCAATGCGAAAAAAACGCTATTCGATATTTTTCCTAAATCATCATCAAGAGCTATGCAGTGGAACATTCTATTGGCAAAACATCGGCTGACGTCTGCATGGAGACAGGGAGAAAGGTTCCGCAGTGCGTCTTTAAGTCCAAACACAATGTAAGGCCTGAGTAGTGACGCATTAGTATTATTGTGCACAGAGGGATTGGTTCAGTCAGAAATGAAACTTAAATCTGTGTTTGGTGCCACTCCTTTGGCCTACTTTCTCTGTGTCCTCAGGTCAGAGCATGTGCTGAAAATTCTGAGAAATAATCACTAATAAGATACTTACAGCTGAGGGGGTGATGCTAACTGGAGGCACTGCTCCACAACTCCACAAAAAATCACAGGCTTCTTAAAATCCATTTAGTATTTTTGCATAGACTTGTTTGCTAATGTGTGCATTGTGTCACCATGGTAACTGCTGAACATTCCACCATAGACATACATGCGTCACGGCAAAATATCAGTAAGTTACCTGTTGCTAGTAGGTAATCAAGTTTGCTAAAAATAAACATAAAAATAACATAACATTATAAATAACAATGTGAAAATCCACTGCCTGCTTGTCTCCATGGAGATGTTAGTGCTTTCCCTGGAATATACCACAGTTCCTTTAAAGCTATCTTTTTTTTTTTGCAGTGAGGTCCTGGGACACTGCAGACGCTTGTTCTTTCACAAAGTTTAAATGCACTCTCTGTTTCTCATTACCAGAGGGAGTCCCCACAACAGCTGAAGCACGTTTGAAAGTCTGATTTATGCGACAATCATAAATGAACCCCAACTCGAAGAGCTTGACTTTAAAGCAAGAGGAAGTGTGCGAAAAATGTGTCCCCTTAAAGTGATTGGTCTATGTAAGGCTGAGAAAACAGAGAAAACAATGGAGAGGTTTGGTAGGTGTAGGTATAGGTAGGTTTAAATACAAAATACTTTATTCTTTCTTCAATTTTAACATAATTTTATCAGCAAAGTTAGCTCTAAACAACTCTAAATAGGTCTAGTCTACTTTTTAAAGGTCCTAAATTACACAGCTTTGACTCTCATGAGCTTTACGCCAGGTTATAAGGTTGTAAAATCATCCAGATGTTTCTAGTGAAGGTGTATGAAGTTTAAAAACACAGTGGAGCACTTCCTGTATTACCACATGACATCACAAGAGCGTTTTCAGTTTGAGACATGAACTCAGCCTAGATATGCAGAATTTGTGTTAAACATGAATGAAACAAAACACAACTCCAGGTGTGTTTGTGATGAGGAAACAACATTAGAACACACTGTAAATCGGACAATTGTGAAAAACAGACTTAGTTCAATTGAAATGGTCCATTCCTCACTTACCTTATACCCTCTGAGCATCCTAATTATTCACCTTGATGAGTTTATAAGCGCTTTTCACGGTAATACTAACAACAACTAGCATGCTAACAACGCAGCAGCCTCACTTCCTAAAATCGCTTTCTAATTAGACGCAGACGGCACAAAGCGGTGTTATTTTGACCTTAAGAGCTGTTTGTACAATTTATCTATACTGCGGCAAGACACGTTTTACTTAATTGTTACACCTCCTTTTAAAACTAAAACTAGGTCTGTGGAGCCCGCCTGCTTCCCTCCTCTGGCTGTGTTTACGTCTTGTGCAGATAAAATTCTGACAGAACAATGGCATTAGCAACACAAACAAGCTCATAGGAAGTGAATGAGCGAAATCGCGGCTAACGAGGCTGTGAATGCGGTGTGTTTAAAGCCCGTTCGATATTCCAGGCTTTAATATAGAGAGCGATAGGATCAGCTCTAGACTGTGTGAAAAACAATGTGCCAACCGGAAAGTCCCAGGCGCTATCAGAACAGGCATCAGGTTTAGTCCAGTGGAGCGGTACTGGACTCGCGCAGATAAACAGAAGAATGCAGGTTTGATAAGGTGTTTTAAAGCTGTGGAAATTAATGGGGTTTAAAATATGAAGCTTTGTCAGGTCAGACTGGACGGTTAACAGGAATTTAACAGTAGCTGGCACAATGCAGTAATCACGTTCTTAACTAATCTGGGGTGGCCTGCTTTGCTTTCCCGGGAATGTTCCACAGTATGGCATTAAACTTGTCTATCTACTAATCATTATGTCCCTCACATTTTGAAAATTCAACTCCTAAATAAAACCGTGAACACTTGTAATGATCACAGGCTCCTCAAAATCCATTTTGTATTTTTTTCATTGGCTTTTCAGACAATCTAAAAACCTCAGACAGTTTGCTACTCTGTGCCCTGTGTTCACATGGTAACTGCTTAACATTCCACCATAGGCATACATTTAGTACCCCCCAGCATCACTACAAAGTATCAATAAGTTATCTATTGCCAGTAGGTAATCTAGTTTGGGCTGCTAATGACATAACATTATACATTACATTCTGAAAGTGTATCTGTATTTAAATATTTGTGGTTTTTTGTCAGGTCAAACTGGACAGTTAACAGGAATTTAACAGTAGCTAACACACAATGCAGTAATCGAGGTCTTATCTAATCTGCTTTGCTTTGCTGGGAACGTTCCACAGTGTGGCATTAAACTTGTGTATCTAGTGTTTCACTTATCAGAATGAGTAAACATTAGGACTGATGCCATATATGATGATAAAAAATTTAAAGGGCCCACTTTACCCTACTTTCTTATCTCTGTTATAATGTTTCCTCATCACAAACATACCTGGAGTTGTTTTTTGTTTTGTTTCATTCACACATGTTTAACGCACAAACCCTGCAGATTTAGGCTGAGTTCTTCTGTCTGTTCCACCTTGTGATGTCATGTGGTAATACGGGAAGTGCTTTTTCAGCCCTAATTGTCATTTTCTACTGAACTAAAGGTAAAAAGTAGCTGTTAACTTGAAAACTACCTCTTCATGACATCACAACGTGGAACAGAGCGTTTGGAGCTTTGGAGATGTAGACAGACGAATAATGCAGGATTACTCATGTGTGAATGAAACAAAACACAACTCTAGATATGTTTTTGAGGATGTAACAGCATTATCACAAGAATCCATTTTGCGTAATGCAGTTCCTTTAAACTCCATTGTCACTGGTCTGTGCTGTTGTGCGTCAGACACAAGGTGAAGTGAAGGCCATGATCTGAAAACATTGAGTCCTCCTGAAATCTGCAGCTTTATTTGAAATTCTCCGCTCACATTTCACCGCGATCGGCTTCGGTTTAAAAAGCCAAACATTAATGTGGAGTTGGCAGATCCGATCGCACTAAAGCAAAATAAACTAGAGGGCAACGGGCGTCATCTGTTACCACGGCAACAGATTACTCCTCATATCTGGTGTAACTCAAAGGCTTGGACAGTTTTGTTGTAAACGTGGACAGGTCTGGTGTATAAGGCTACAAGGTTAATGGCAAAATTTCAAAAAATCAGGAAGTGTGTGTTAGCATGCTAGTTGTTAGCTTTACTGTGACTGTAAACTCTCTAAGGTACGTGAGGATTAACTTTGGACCACTGCAAACCGTTTAAAATGAATATGTTTTTGTTTTTCGTGTAGGCTCTGTGTGTATGTGATGTTTACATTTGTGTGTGTTTATATTTGTGTGTGGAACATTTTGACAATGAAGAAAACCACATCCCTGAGTATGACGTGATGTGAGATGGACACTTTTTGGCGTGACCTCTTCCCTCTTCGTCTAAAACTGAGCAAAAGAAAAAAAAGCTGAAATATGTAGTTCTGTTGATCTGTGGAGCTGTACCCAAAAGAGAATTACATGGAGCTTAGGCTGTCGGCCATTTGTCAAGAGGGGAAGAGAGAGAACAGAGAAAGAGAGGGGGAAAAGCAGAGGGGAAAAAGAAAGAAAAAGAGAGGAATTTATACAGATCAGTAGGAGCTAGAGGTAAGATCTTAAGCCCAAGCCCGAGTCAGAGCCCGACCCGACCCGAATTTCGGGCCGGGTCGGGCCTAAAATGTCAATCATTACGTTCGGGTCGGGTCGGGCCGGGCTTCTCTCTCGCTGACTTTTTTTTTAATAAATATATGTTTATAAAAATGTGTACTAAAACGATGTGTGGATACTAAACTAAGGAATACTTGTTATAAAATAAATAATTTGGATAAAACAGAGAAGGCGCTGTAAGGTATTTGCTATTTAACTACTAAATACGAGCTGCAGAGCCAGAGCATGCTCTGCGCACGTGAACGCCGCCCTCTATAATCTTCCCCTCGGCAAGTCCGCATCTATTTTGACCTGGTATCCCCTATTATGGAGCAGCAAGAAGTCAAGGATAAATTAAAGACAGGGGAACTGAAAAGGCAAACACGCACCGGTAAGTGCGCTGCAGTATTTCTCCGCGTAATTAAGCAAGTGCGCATCAAGATCTCTCTTTCGCTCTCTTTGTCTGGCCTCTTATTCTGTGTTCCTCCCGAGTCCTCACAATTAAAATATGAGATTTCGGGTTTGCTACGGGCTCGGGCCTGCAAATCAAGTTAATTGGTCGGGCTCGGGCTGGGTCGGGTCGGGCTGGATTTTTTAGGCCCGATCTTACCTCTAGTAGGAGCCAGTATTGCACAATATCAATACCGTTATTATGCATTAAAGGTGCGCTACTGTATGTAAATTTCTGGCCACCTGCTTGTTGTCATGGAAATGTTATTGCTTCGTCTAGAATGCCCCACAATTTGGCATTAATGTTATCTATTTCCATGGAAACAAGCCCACAGTGCCTCATGGCCAAGTTACAAGTCAAATCTGTGGAGTGGCGAGCTCACTTACCGTGGGAATGCTTGTCTTTTTGAGCAGTAAAACATCTGTAATTGGAAAATATGCAAACAAAAATGAGTTTAATGCCATACTGTGAAACATGTCAGGCAAAGCAATAATATCTCCATGGAAACAATCTTGTGGTGGACACCCTACTAGAAAAGTTACACAGTGCACCTTTAAAACATGGCTAATGGATCCACTAAACCACTTTTTAAATTGTGTATTTTTATATATTTTTTTTATGTATTCGTCTCACCAGGGGCTGCACAGAGCTCATGAGTAAATTGAGGAAATCAGATACAGGCCCTTTTAAGAGAGCTGTTTTTCCTTCACTGGTAAACCTGAACTTATTTTCTGTTTGTCCTTGAAAAAGCAGTTAGCCGTGTACTGTATATACACAGTGTCTTTTCCTCTTTGAAAGCACAGCCCATTGACTTTAAAAGAGAAGTGAAATATTGCTAGCTGCAGCCACATTAGCGCTGGTATTCGTGCTCCTGTTCGCTTCATGCTCCGATTCACAGCATCTGATAAGGACCAGCACACACGCCGGCTTTGCATGCTTCTTGGGGACATGACATAGACTTCCATTCACTACCGAAACCCCAGCACCTGCAGTCAATCATTAAAGGTCCTATATTACTCAAATTGGATTCTTGGGAGCCTTAAGCCATGTTTTTATGTTGTTACCTCCTCAAAAACATAGTTGTGTTTTGTTTCACTCGCACAAGGTTTAAGTAACCCTTTATCATTAGTCTGTCTAGAGCTCCAAGGCTCAAAATACTCTGTTCCACCTTAGTTTTCAAGTTAACAGCTACCTTTCACCTTTTGTTTAGTAGAGATTTGCAGTTTCGGTGCTGAAATTATCCAAATGATTTTAAAAACACACTGGAGCGCTTCCTGTTTTATCACGTGACATCACAAGGTGGAACAGAAGGAAACACAACTCCAGGTATGTTTTTGATAAGGAAACAACATTATAACATATTTTAAAGGGCCCGTTTTATGCTATTTCCTGCTCTAATATATTGATGTAATAACTAGAAAAGCACTCAGAGAGCGCAGACCTCCGCCAAGCAGCTCAGTTTTCAAAGTGATCCAGAATCCAGGATTTCTTCTGGATCATCACCAAAATCTAATCATCTGTTGGATTTACCATTAGGAACATTTCCTGAAAATTTCATCAAGATCCGTCCATAACTTTTTGAGTTATCTTGCTAACAAACAAACTAACAAACAAACAAACAAACAAACAAACAGACAAACTCAGGCAAAAACATAACCTCCTTGGCAAAGGTAATAAGGATTTAAGTCATGGGGACTTTATTTGTGTCCCCATAAAGGAGGCAGGTCCCCATGATGTGAGTGTGTACAGTCTCAGTCCCCACACTGTGATAAATACCGGTCCACACATTCAGCGCTAGCCGCATTAGCCAGCAGCATATTAAAGTGTTGAGTTTCAGCTGCTGCTAATCCTCTGCAGACTCTGGAGGCCATGTCCAGACTTGTCCCGGTCCCAAACTCAAACCTGAATCCTCCTCTGTTCTCTGTTCTTCCTTAAGGTTCCACTTTCACAATCCTCTGCACCAGCTCCATCCCTCAGTCTGCAAGAGAGGGACTTAATTTAAAAGACCCATATTATACCATTTTATGATCTGTTGTAATTTTGTTTCCTCATGAAAAACATACCTGGAGTTGTGTTTTTCTGAAATTGCCACTCTCTACAGGTAGCTGTTAACTTGAAATTTACCGCTTCATGACATCACAAGGTGGAACAGAGCATTTTGAGCTTTGGAGATGTAGACAGACTAATAATAAAAGATTACTCAAACATATGTGAATGAAACAAAACGCAACTCTGGATATGTTTTGAGGAGGTAAGAGCATTCTAACAGGTCACAAGAGTCAGTTTTGTGTAATTAAGGTACACTAACTTTTCTGTCTTCCTTGAGATGTTTTACCTGCCAAATCTCAAATATTTCTCAGTGTTTTATACAGAAAGATATCAGTCTGGTCCCCACTCCCTCCGTCATGTCTTGAGCCAGAATTAAGCCAGATCGTCCAATCAGATTTCAGTGACGCATGTGAAATAAAAGAGCTCATTGGTCACCATCATTTTGAACAAAATCACATTTCCCTCACCTCAGATTAACAGAGTTTACTGCTTCACTCATTGATTTTGCAAAAGTCCACCATGTTTTTTCAGTCCCCTGTGATATTTTTTCCTTTCTTTATTCGTCGTAAGCAGGCAGAGAAATGTTATGGTTTTGCCTGAAATGCTCCACAATATGGTATTAAATCATCACATTCTAGAAGATTTGAGAATGTGATAATGTCATTCACACAAGAGCCAGATTTCCCTATTGACTACATAGTACTTTTTTGTGAAATACCTACATTAAATTCACAAATGTTGAACCTGATTTGTAATTTTAACTAGACCCAAGAACTCACTGTATTACAACAAAAATCTGACAACATTCATTTTAACTACCGTACCACCGCCCTCTGTGATGTTCTGACCTGCTCTGATGCTCTGTCTGTGTGTTGTTTTTGCCCTTCTCTGGCTCTCCCTGACCCCAGAGCCCACAGGAGCACCGCTTAACCCCGATCTGATGTGTCTCTATTGGGGAGGCGCTGAGGTCAAAAGTGCCTCACCTCTAAGTTCGGGGGGGTGTCACTTCAGAGGAGCGTGTCTGATTTATGAGGGCCAAAGTGGGGCTCAGAGTAGGGAGCAGAGGGGGGCTGCCAGCAGACCAGACCAGCATGTGAGCGGAACACATATGGATGATGGTAATGGAGTTATAGCCGTTACTGACAAAAATTTATGAATATTTTTTGAATTGTTTGGGTTCACATTACATCACAGCATTGTAGAATTCCTATTGTTCAAAGGTCCTATATTACACAAAAGTTATTCTTGTGATCTTTAATCCATGTTATCATGTTGTTACCTCCTCAAAAACATAACCTGAGTTGTGTTTTGTTTCATTCACACATGTGTCATTATTCTGTCTGCATCTCCAAAGCGCAAAATACTCCAGCTTGTCATGTCATGTAGTGGTAGTTTTCAGGTTAACAGCGACCTTTAACCTTTAGTTCAGTAGAGATTAGCAATTCCAGGGCTGAGATCATCCAAGTGATTCTAGTGAAGGTGTATGGAGTTTAAAAAGTGGAGCACTTCCTGTATTATCACATTTCATTCACACATTTTTTCAGTATGAGAGAAGAGCATGTGTGAATGAAACAAAACACAACTTGACGTGGAAACAACATCAGAAAATAGCGTAAATATGGACCCTTTAAACTGATCTGGAGGACAGGTCAGAGCTCTATGGTGGAATTTGCTGTTTAACTGTCAGATTACAGATTTGTTGACCTGGTTTATGGTTAATATCTCTGTAAATACTGGGCCTATACACATGAAACAATAACTGCCACGTCGTCTTCTGAAAAACAGAATTTTTTCATTTGAAACAGTTTGCAGTGGTCCAAAGTTATTCCTCACTTCCCTTATGCATTCAGAGCATCCAAATTATTCAGAGCAGAGTTTTGCCCTCATGGTAAAGCTAACAACAACTAGCATGCTAACACGCACTTCCTCATTATCAATTTATAACACACTTTATATTAGCTGCAGTACAATACATCATCAGGAAATGCCAAGAATGTGAGGAAATGGCTCGAATATGTGACACAGCTGCTGGCTTATGTGTCTGGGGTTTGCACACTATTGATCGTCCATAAAAATGTGAATTATTCTAGAACAAGACAAAGCTGTAATCGTCAAAAGTTCAGCTCATGCCCCAAATGCAAACCACAGGGCTGCAAGGTGAATCGCAATCAAATTGAAATCGCTATTAGAATGGACACAATTAGCAAATCGCAAAGACTGCAGTTTACCATAATTTGTACCATCATTTCCTCCGCAATAAAATCTGTTGTTGTTCTATTAGTTTCAGTTATATTTTTCATGCTGACTCCTCCCTCCCTTTGCTCCCTGTGCTAAGTCACTCCCCCTTGAGAGCACTAACACAACACAATCAGCATACAATCCCCTAATGACACTACTGCACATCGCATCAGGTTTGTGAAGTTGTAGTGTATTTATATCATACTTTTGTATTTATTTATAGAGAATTGTCGTGTGGGAGCGTGGGTGATGTAAATTTGTACAGAATCTTACAGCTAACAATAAGGAGAGTTTGAATAGGGCCCAGGAGAGATCACAAGATTACTCAAACATGCATGGATGACATCTAAAACCTCTTCAGGCATGTTTTTGATGAGGTAACAATGTTATAATACCATAGTAGAAAGCTCCAAAAAGTCAATTTTGCATAATCCTCCATTTAAACAAAATAAATTGAATTTTTACACAACACAATTGAAAAAGGATGTCTGTTTAATCCCCGCATTTTTCATATTAAAATGTCAAAAACTCATTCGATCTTCCAGGAAGTCTCATTGTGCTGTTAAACAATTCTTAGTAATATTCGTGTTCTGACCGCATGTGGTATTGGCATCCCTGTTAATCTGTGCACGCCCAAAAAATTCAACCAAAAATTATGATTACACTATTGAGACTGAAGTCCACCCTTTTCCTGAAACTAACTAAATGCTTTGCCAAATGTTGTCATAATTCATAATGTGATCCATTTTATTTCATATTAAATCAATAAACAGTCAGAGGGTGCCTCCTATCGACATCAGTTTAACTTTTATGGCTGAATTTTATTATTTATTATCGTTCCATAAAACAGTCGGAAGAAGGCAAAATGTTACTCAAAACTAAAAATCACTGGCCAGTACAAATTAGCTTGATTCATGTATATTGTAATTGGAATAACATAATTACCAAAAGCATCAATTTTAAAAACATTTATTTCTTATGCTTACACTATAAAACGGTCAGAGGTTGTGTCCTTGAGCTTCAATAACTTTTTATGACTCAGTATTACCATTTCTTACAAAAACTAACTGGCACAGATCAGGTTAGCTTGATGCATGTAGCTTTGGTCATTATTGGAACATCACTATTTCCAAGAAAGTCTGTGTAACCAATATTAAACAGTGGGTAGATTACACCCTAGTGACTTTTAATATTCTTGCCTAAATTTCACTCAAACATAAAATTAGTTTATAGAAAAACTAGCTGGCACAAATCCGGTTAGCTTGATGCATGTATATTGAAATTGGAATGACATAATTACCAAAACCATCAACAATGAAAACATTTATTTCTTATGCCTACCCTATAAAATGGTCAGAAGTCGTGTCTTTACTGAGTTTCAATAACTTTTTATGATATTATCCAATTTCCTACAAAAACTAACTGGCACAGATCAGGTTAGCTTGGTGCATTATTTGGTCATTACTGGAATGTCTCCATTTCCAACAAAGTCTATGTAACCAATATTAAACAGTGGGTAGATTACATCCTATTGACTTTTCATGTTCTGTTTGCCTGAATTTCACTCAAACATAAAATTAGTTTATAAAAAAAAAGAAAAAAACTAGCAGACACAAATCCGGTTAGCTTGATTCATTATATTGTAAATGGAATGACATAATTACCAAAACCATCAATTTTGAAAACATCTATTTCTTATGCTTACTTTATAAAATGGTCAGAGGTTGCATCCTTACTGAGTTTCAGTAACCTTTTATGACTGAATATTATCCAGTTTCTCACAAAAACTGTCTGGCACAGATCAGGTTAGCTTGATGCATGCTTTATTCATTATTGAACATCTCTATTTCCAACAAAGCCTGTGTAACCAATATTAAACAGTGGGGACTTTCACCTTATTGACTTTTAATGTTCTTTTTGCCTAAATTTCACTCAAATATAAAATTAGTTGATAGAAAAACTAGCTGACACAAATTCGGTTAGCTTGATGCATGCAATTATTGGTTATTATTGGAACGTCTCTTTTGCCAACAAAGTCTGTGTAACCAATATAAAACAGTGGGCCGTTAACATCCTATTGACTTTTAATGTTCTTTTTAGCTGAATTTCACTCAAACATAGAATTTGTTTATAGGAAAACTAGCCGACACAAATCCAGTTAGCTTGATTCGGTCTCATGCATGCTACGGTCATTATTGTAGCGTTTCTATTAGCCTACATTACCGAATCCGCGTCATCCATGATTGACCTGGGAGGGTGGCTAATGGCTAACAGCTGCAGGAGGAAGTGGACTGAACACCTGCAAGATTCACAGTGAATATTCAGGAGCAAAGAACAAGGAGCTGCTAACCTCAGACAGCCTCTAGTTTGGCTTCCACTTTCTTCCATGTTGTGGGTCCAGCGGGAATTCAGAATAAAACATTTACAAGATACTTTATGATTTTTTGCTTTGCCGGGAATCTCCCACAGTGTCTTTGCTTTTTGTGACGTAAACTTTACTTTTCAGTCTTGTGTGTGATTTGCATAGGGTTTTGATGGTATAGAGCAATATGCAAAGTTGGTGGTTGTATCCCAGCATCTGACCAAGGCCTACTGTTGTTGTGTCCTTGAGCAAGACGCCATTTTCGCATATGTAAAGAAGCACAGACCATAATGCCATTTGTTTAGTAAAGTCATTGTACCAGGTTTTTTCCCATGTATTTGAACAAGCAGCTCTAATTGATCTAATTGGAACCCTTTTATTTTATCTGAGAATCAGGAAGTGCACTTTAGCATGCTAGCTAAGTTATTGTTAGCAAAACTCTGCTTTGGCTTCTGAGAGTCGTGAAAATCATTTATAATTAGGAATAATTAGGATGGTCAACATGCAGTGAGGAGTAACTTTGGACAAAATAAGGCTACTAATACACGTTATTGCATTATCTATCATACAGATTATTATTATTGCATATGATGATTTAATTCAGTAACTTCTCTTGATACCAGACACCATTAACTTAATTCAATAAATCTGGTACTGTTGGAATACTGCAGAAACTCTATCCAAACAAGCTGTGTGTCCATTTCTTCTTTACCACTTTCTCTCGCCAAGTAAAACCTCCCTTCATTAAATCGTCCTTAACATGCAACGCACCCGGGCTGTAACATTATCAGATCTTGTAAATTTTGGTGTTTTTACTGTTGATATCAGGTGCTTTTGACTGGGAGAGGTAGAGGAGGGGGCCGAGGAAAGGCAGAGTAACTCATTCTGACACACACGTTTATTTAACCCCCTCCTCTGCACACAAGGCTCTGTCGCTGTGCCATTTTGTACGCACTGTAAGTTATGCACACAGCCCAGAGCAATGATTTAATTCGCTAACCATTCGCGCTTTCCCCCACGGAGCTTTTCAGAGCAGGCCGTTTGGCAGTTGAATATTGAAAACATGCTTTTTCTGACACAAACTCAAGGCTCAAAACTCAGAGGTGTCACTTTAACAGAAGGTGAGGCCGAACAGGAGCCAAGAGAGAGCTCACATATGACGTCATGACAACACAGATATTGGCCATTCCTCACAAAATGGAGAGGAGGAGGAGGAGTAATAGTAGTTGTACAATGATTTATTCATTCCATACCATCGAAGGTGCCATCTGGACAGTAGCTCAGTTGGTAGAGCGTTCGCCCACTGATCCAAAGGTTGGCGGTTTGAATCTTGCTCTCGACAAAAACGTCATTGGTTGAGCGGTCAGATCCACTGACCCACAGGGTGTTTGTGTGATTCCAGCTCCCACAGATGAATCCTCTGTTCTTGTTCCTTGCTCCTAGTGTCTGTGTACAATGGTGTTTGAATGGGTGAGTGGTTCCTTGATGTAAAGCGCTTTGAGTGCCCTCAACGGGAAAAGCGCTGTATAAAAATCTGACCATTGACCCTCTGCCCCTCCAACCATCACCAACCACTCATGCACACACCACTTTCATACTCGGCAATGTGGATGAAGTGCCTAAGAACACATCAACAGAACTTGGTTCAACTTTTGGGTTGGGGGACTACTGCGCTTCCACTGAGCCACTGTCGCCCCTGACTAGAAACAGAAGAAGTTGTAGTAGTAGTAATAAAAGTAGTAGTAGTAGCAGTAATTTAGTGACCTATTTAGTAGTTTTTGTGTTAGTTGTGGATGGCAAAATATTTATATTTTGAGGTATCAAAAACTCAATTCTCTACAAAAATATCAACACATTTATTTATTTATTTTAAATAAAGTTAAATAAAGTTTTTTATCAAATGTGTATACAGTTGTACAAGTACAAATATTGAATTTGTGAATGAGTTCAAGCTGGAATTGTATTTGACCATGTTCAACAAGGATTGCACAAAAAAAATGTGCTCTACAAATCAACTTACCTCGGCTTTCCATCCCTAATGTGCACGTTGAGACTTATTGTAAACTACTTTCTGAGTCCAGTTCAAATCTGTTGCCAATTTCCCTTCTTCTTTTAGCACTCCTTGTGTAAATACATACATTCATATACAGCTCATTAGCTTTAGCACGACTGCACGCTCCTCTGTAATGCGGTGCCTCCTCTGAGCCTCAGGTGGGACCAATCGCACACACTCCACAAACCCGCAGCCATCACGTCCAATTAGCGTGTTAGCTTTAGCATCTGTCGCTACGGAAACAAAATAGAAGCCAAGAAAAACAGCTGCGTGGAGCGGAGGGGCCGTTCAAATCAGAGGACATGAGTTATGGTCCTGTTCTGGGCATTTCAGCAGCTAACCAATCAGAGAGATTTATACCAGTGGGGTCAAGGGTCAAACCAGAGGCAGCTGTAGGCACGGAACATTACAGGCTGAACTTTAGGTGACTCAATAAATGACATAATTAGAGGTAAAATGTTGTCAACAGGGGGATATAGAAATAGGCTTGAATAGAGGGGGCAGTACAAGTTAACATAAGACGGTCTTTATTTATCTCACAATAGGAAATTATAGTGTTGCAACGCAAAGTTCTTACCTGGAAAATCCAAACTGACATCTCTATATTTTTTATAAAGAGTCTCCACTCCCTTCACCACCTCTCAAGTCAGAAGCAAATGTGATCGTCCAATCAGATTTTTTATTTCAGTTATGACTGTGAAATGAAGGAGCGCCCTGGTCACCATCATTTACACTGTACAATATGTTACTCAAGTAGAAGTATTGGGTCTGAAAACTACTCTGAAAAGTACAAGTTTATGAAAAAGTTACAGACCGTGTAAAGTCTGGTGTCTGAAGTGTGAAAAGAAGTGAATGCCTCAGTGACAAAAAGCCAGAAGACCTAAATGTCCAAAAGATCTATTCAGAGGAAGAGAGGGAGAGACAGAGAGAGGCGGAGAGAGGGAGGCAAAGAGAGACAGAGAGAGGGAGACAATGAGAGATGGAGGGAGGCAGAGAGAGACAAAGAGAGGGGAAGAGAGGGAGAGACGGACAGAGATGGGGAGAGGGGAAGAGAGAGAGAGAGAGACAGAAAGAGGGAGATGGAGAGAGGGGAAGAGAGGGAGACAGAGAGGGAGATGGAGAGAGACGGAGAGAGGGGAAGAGACAGAGACAGATTGAGACAGACAGCGAGACTGAGAGATAGAGAGAGACAGAGAGAGAGTGAGAGAGAGACAGAGGAGAGTGAGAGAGAGAGTGGGGGATAGAGAGAGACAGAGAGAGAGTGAGAGATAGAGAGAGACAGTGTGAGAAATAGAGAGAGACAGATAGACAGACGGAGAGAGAGAACATGTGTGTTTGAAATAGAGGAGACCCTGGAAAGATGAGCCCCATTCACACAAACAGTGTGACCTGGGACATGCCTGAATAATGCACATGATTGCACTTAGATCACACAGTTTGTAATATTACATAACCCCATAAGAGGCGACAGGCCCTCTGAATTTTCTTTCTTTCTTTGTTATTGTCCATCTGATAAAAGGGAACTGTGCTCATGGACATGTGAAACATAAAAGAGAACTTATTTTTAGTCAAATCAACCATTCTGAGATGAATCAGGACCAGTCTGTACTTCAAATCCACAAAGAAAAAATAACTTCACAAATTCACCAAAAAATTAACAGAACTTTTTTATATTATTATTATTTTTATTTTTATTTTTTTTTTTAACCTAATTACAAGTTTCTGAATCTAATTTTTAGGGAGATATGCTTCAGCTTCAACATGGGAATTGTCAACCCAACAAATGCTGACAAATGCTGTCTGTCAGACCGTCCTCCCATAGTTGTATTTATCCCTTAATTTATCAGAAACAATTCAGGTGGGACTTGAAATCTGCTGTTCTCTCTGTCTGTCTATGATAATTATAATATTAATTTATAATATCATATAATATTATCGTTATATGAAGTATATGAAAGCTGGAACAATAATTCTGGGGGCTCAATATATATTGTGTGTACAATTTCTGTCAATAGTGGGGAGATTTGGGGTATTTTTCTGAGTCATGATAAGATTTGAGCTGTAGAGAGTAGCATGAATACCTTTTATTGCTGATTCTGCTATTTATTTGCTGCAGCTCAGGCCTTTTAATCAAACAGTATATTTAAAAATAGTTTTACTGGGATGATCCTGTTTTGTGACAGTGGCCTATTGTGATATTGTGATAGGCCTATCTCTGTGCACAGCTTGTTCCCGCTTATAATGAGAGTAGAGAATGAAACTTTGAACTTTGGATCATCATTTTAGTCAGGTGTTTTATTGGAAATTGTCCCTCATTCTAAGCAGTTAAAATTTACACATAAACATTAACCACATGGTTTCTTTCTCTTTCCGTCTTTCTCTTCCAGGTCACAGAAAACATCGTCTCCAAACAGACTTTTATAGGTGAGACTCAAACCCATGACTTTACATTATAATTATACATCATTACTATAATTACTCACTGTCCATCTGCACGTCCTGTTTCTCCCGCAGAGGCGCGGACCATGCCTCGCACTTTCAACTCCACGGGGTCAAAGTTCGTGAGCTCTGTGCCACAGCGGCCCTCGGCTCACTTGACCCTGAGGGACTCCAGTTCTCCGGGTGAGTTTGAGTTTACAAAGTCCAGGTTAAAAATTAGTCTGAACTACTACTACTACTACTATTATTACTACTACTACTACTATTACTACTACTGCTACTGCTACTACAACCGTCATCTTTTCTGATCATTTCTGATTTATGTTGTATTCTTCATCACAAACATACCTGGAGTTTTGTTTTGTTTCATTCATACATGTTTAACGCACAGACGCCGCATATTCTCTTGAACAGAAAACACTCTGTTGCACCGTGTGATATCATTTGGTAATACAGGAAGTGCTCCACTGTGTTTTTAAACTCCATACACCTTCATTAGAATCATCTGGATAATTTAAGTTTTTGAATTGCCAATCTCTACTGAACAAAAGGTAAAAGTAGCTGTTAACTTGAAATCTGCACAGGCTCATATTAGTAACAGTTGTGTCTTCAGTGGAGCCCTGTCCTCACTTACAGACTCTGACTCTGTTCGTCTCATGTGGGATTCGCGTGCAAAACCGCTGGGTGTCGACCAATCTGGCAACGCACTGCTCCAATCACGGACCACCTCTCTGTTTGAGGAAGGAAGACGACTCACCTTTGACCTCTGAACCGCGTGTCATACCAAAGTCCGATCCCGATGCAAAATAAACGCGGAATCGCACACGCCCCGATGTTAAAGCGTTCCAGTGCTGTGAAAATATTCCACAGTGCTGCTTCTGTTTCTGTGAGGGAACGCCAAGGACACCAACAATGGGAAGGAACAGGAACAGGAAGAGGCTCGTAGAGTGAAAAGAGGCTTCTGAAGAATTATGTGGAGTTATGATGACAGAAAAACATGTGCAGTTAAAGCTACACATTAAACTGCATACTATGACTTCATGTTTTTCTAATTATGACTTGGTTTGGTGGGTTAGTACCTGCGGGGAATATTTATTTATCAGTTAATGGGCCCATATTATGCTATTTTCTGATTTATGTATGTCCAAAACTTACCTGGAGTTGTGTTTTGTTTCACACACACATGGATTAATACACAAACCCTGCATGTTAAACTCTCAAACTGAAAACACCTTGTGAGGTCATGCGGTAATAAAGGAAGTGCTCCACTGTGCTTTTAAACTCCATACATCTTCATTAGAATCATTTGGATAATTTCAGCCCTGGAATTGCCCATCTCCACTGAACTAAAGGTAAAAGTAGCTGTTAACCTGCAAACTGCCACTATATGATTTAGCTTTAGTGAAATGTGAAGTTAAACCTGTCATATGCACTTTAAAGCTGGCCCTTTTAGACATCAACAGTCTATTCCTGACAAAACTACTGCAGATGACAATGAAAGGTACTCTGTGTAACTTATGTCTTACTGGGGCTCACCATCTGAGATCTTATTGCTTTGCCTGGAATGTTCCACACTATGGCATTTCACTGATCTTTCAACTTATAACTTTTCTTGCATTGATTCAGTTGAAGGTGTTTTTATTGCTAGAAAATAAAGTCTTCAAAAATGTGCGTTCTTACTGTACACTCTGACCTGTAACTAAGGTGGGTGGTGCCACCTGTTTGTAAATGGAATTTAATACTCTACTGTAGAACATTTTAGGCAAAGCAATGACATCACCTTGGAGACAAGCAATTGGCATACTCTACCAGAAAAAGCAAATTCACTTAGTTTTTCTAGATTTTATATTCTGACCTCATGGTCTTGTCATTTTTAGTTTAAGTATTCATGTATTTGTATGATTAACTGTAGATAAAGTATGTAGGATTTTTTTGTCTTATAAGATTGTTGGATGTCACACTCCACGACATGAGTTTAAACTGCACTACAACACACAGTCATGGAAAAGACCAAAGTTTGTCGGAGCAAATATCAGGCTAAAGGCTCCCTGTTGTAACATTGTAATGGTACCGGTTAGCTGAGGCTAGTGCTACATGCCAGCAGTGTTTCTGCGTTTCTCAAAGTTAGAAAATGAAAGGGGAAAAGGGGAGGGTCCCGGTCACAGTGGAGCTCTTCTTCTGTTACTGTGGAGCGCTTGTGTTTACAGGCCTCACTCTGCATCAAGATTCCAAACTATCAGACAGACTTGATATCACTCGCAGCTCGTCTTTGGTCGTGAAATCTTTGTCCCAGAAATCTTTGTCCCGGTTTTACTGAGATCTATGACCATAGAGACCATAGACTATAAATGGAGCAACAGCTAATGCACTAGTTGTTGCTCTCCGAATAGGAAATGAGCTCCATCAACTCCATCGTATTGAAAAAACGTCATCTCTTCCTCTGTTACTGCTGCTGTCAGGCTCCTCATTTTGGTCTTAAAATGTTCGTATTTCCCCGCTCTACATGATCCTGGTGTTTTTATTTCGCTATTTTGGCCATAAATCAATTCCTATTTTTAATATGAAACTCAGTTCCAAATATATATAATATATAACTTCTAGCCTCAGTGAGCTATGCTTACAACCTTTGATTTTTAGCTATGACTCAAGATTTTCCTCATGGTCATAAATCTTTCAGAGCAGACAGACAAAACTGTGCAGATCTTAAAACATAAAATATAGTGACAATGTGCTGATAGTTCTTATAGTTCATGGCTTATTTCTGTAGATGTTTTTAATTGAAGTGATTATAATGAGTAGTTACACCCACAAAGCTCTGCATTGTCTCATAGTGATAAATGACAGCCTTGGAGACTTCAAATTGTTGCACATTCCAAAAAAAACAAAAACTAAACTAAAATTACCGTGTGTTTTGTATCAAATGGCTTCCAAACTTTAACACAAAACAGTTCAATTCTCATATTAAAAGGCTAAATTGTCCTGAGTAAAAATCCCCACAGAGGAGCAGGAATCTTGACAGAGGAGTGGTTTTCCAGCTCTGATTCAAAATGGCCGCCCTGGATATTGTTCGGAGCGCTTCATTTTCAGTTGTTTTCAGGGCCACATTTATGGAGCTCTGGGGATCGTTGCTCAATATTCACATGTTTCTTTGGTTCTGCTTTGGGTTTGATCTCTGGGTTTGTTTGTTTCTTGTGAAGAGAACAGAAAGTGTGGCCAACATGAAATCGTAAATGAGATGCACTTTGCCTTTAATTGAACTCTGCTGCTTTTTGAGTTACAACATTTCTTTGTAAACTTGGAAGAAAAAAGCCAGAATCATAACTGTTTTGATGCAATGATATGAACTTGATTTGTAACTCTCCAAAATGTTGGCCAGATTGCCTGTAAGTCTTTGCCCCATTACAACCAAAGGAATATCAAATAACTGAACTTTGTTTAAAAGGCTTTCTCAAGCAAATCTCACCTGTCTTGTCACATTATTGTCAATTATGTTGACAGCAAAGATCAGTGGTTACGCCATTCGCCCACTCCCCTGTAGGTGCATGCTTTTGTTGTGTCCTTGGGCAAGACACCAACCACCTTGCCTAGAATGAATGTGAAGAATGTGGTGTCAGTGCCGCAGGTTTGCAGCCTCACTTTGATCCATCTGCCCCAGGGCAGCTGTGGCAACAGAAATGTTTTAACCCTTTGTCCTCTCTCCACAGGCCCCACCCCCGGCCTGCACCAGTCCTGTCGTCATGTGGTGCGCTCCTGGGCCAATCAGAGCTTTGGGTCTCACCTCCACAACATGAGTCTGACCAATGGGAAGCTCAAAGTGCCCCAGGATGGACGCTACTACCTGTACTCACAGGTGAGTTCTACACGTGTGCTACCTGTACTCACAGTATACAGTACCATACATGTACTACCAGTACATTAAACAATACACATATACACAGAATACTATCAATATCTACACAACATATAGAGAAACATTTAAATTAACGTCAGGAGTTACTTTATACTTTATACTGTTGTGTATTTTCAGGTGTACTTCCGATATCCATCTCCAGCCTCCAGTGAAGGCGACCAGCGCAGTGTGAGTCACCAGCTGGTCCAGTGTGTGTACAAGAAGACCTCCTACCCCAGCCCCATACAGGTGAGTACTACAAATACTGCAACGAATACTACTACAAATACTATTACCAACCCCATACAGGTAATTCTATGTATAGTATTTTGAATATTACTTCAAATACTACAAATGCTACTGCTGCTGCTGCTGCTGCTGCTGCTACTACTACTACTACTACTCATTAATTGGGGTGCGGTAATCTTAAACATGTAATACGCATGTCTTTATAAAAACTTCATGAATATGGTTCTTTTTCAGATTACAGATTATTTTCAATCACTCTAACACAAGGTCTCAAATTTCACACAAATTCCAAAACTAATTTTAAAGCTTCTGTACGCACAAGGTCAGAAATTAGGGATGTAACGATATCCAAATCTTTTGGTACGATATTTTCACGATATACATCTTACAGTACAATATTTATTGCAATAGTTTGTGGTGGCTAACAAAACTGTGAATATGCTACTTTGTCCTCTTAAAATGCCTCGACTTAACTAAAACTTAACCCAAAGAAATAAGATTTAAATGGGCTTATAACAGTTATTTCTTCATGTAGTCAGCACTGAAATGGAGCAAAGGATCATGGTCTCTTTTTTTTAGCTCTTGCTGTACCATAACTATTCATTTATTAAGTGAAGAGACATGTATTTCAATATATTGTGAAGACCCATGATACTACTGTGAGACCTTTGACGATATGATACGATGATATTTCAGTTATTTTTACATCCTACATCAGAAATGTGAATTTGAAAGTTTGAAACTCTTCATTATGATTTGATTCAGAAAGACTTGAGTAAATACTTGAGCAAATATGTCAAATTTATTAAAAGTTCAGAAAATATGCAAAAAAAAACTGTATGGCAAATCTAAATCTGTAACTAGCTTTGTTGTTCAAAACATGTGTTCAAAATGTCTTCTAAAACGTGTTCGAAACATGTTCTAAAACGTGTTCAAAATGTCTTCTAAAACGTGTTCGAAACATGTTCTAAAACGTGTTCAAAACATGTTCAAAATGTGTTATAAAACGTGTTCAAAACATGTTCAAAATGTAATCAAAACATGTTCAAAATGTGTTCTAAAACGTGTTCAAAACATGTTCAAAATGTAATCAAAACATGTTCAAAATGTGTTCTAAAACGTGTTCAAAACATGTTCAAAATGTAATCAAAACATGTTCAAAATGTGTTCTAAAACGTGTTCAAAATGTCTTCTAAAACGTGTTCGAAACATGTTCTAAAACGTGTTCAAAATGTCTTCTAAAACGTGTTCGAAACATGTTCAAAATGTAATCAAAACATGTTCAAAATGTGTTCTAAAACGTGTTCAAAACATGTTCAAAATGTAATCAAAACATGTTCAAAATGTGTTCTAAAACGTTTTGTAATATGTTCTCTCTTGTCTTTTTTCTCAGTTGTTGAAAGGCGTGGGGACTAAGTGCTGGGCCCCTGATGCTGAATACGCTCTACACTCGGTCTATCAAGGAGGACTATTCGAGCTCAGAGCCGGAGATGAACTCTTTGTGTCCGTCTCCTCGCCAAATATGGTCAATGCCGATGACTCTTCCAGCTACTTTGGCGCGTTCCGATTGGACCTCTAAAATAATCCAGGAATAATTATGGATTTACAAACTACCAAATGGGAAATACAGTTGTGAATTCTGAACATTTTCTGGAGATTTTTGGTGATATTGGCTGGACCGATGTTTTCGAAAGATGTTTTTGTAAGACTTTAAGGAGGAAGACACTGAACAGTTTGAAGCAGTTTTAATTCCTTGTAAGTTTTTGATTTTTTTTTTTTTTTTTTACCAAAATACATCAACTACGTGCAATCACTTGGAGAAGACTGTGATGATTTTTCTCATTTCTGTTGAAGGAATTAAATCTTTTGGACATGTTTTTGGAGAAATTTTCCAGAAATTCACAAATCCAACATTAGTAACTATTTTCCGCTGATTTTTTTTCACCACAGCTGCCTTTTTGGAGTGAATTGAAATTGAACTTTTTTGAGTATTCAGACTTGGGAATGTATGGACGATAGTGAACTCGTGAAAACTGCGAGGAGCCAACAGACCAAAGCAAAAAACCAAAATGTGGAATCTAACTTGTGCCATGAACGTGCTGTACAAAAAACTTTCTAATAATTAATATGTATTTGATCTCATTGACTGTGACCACTTGGACGCTTTGTACAAATGACTTAAGATGTGGATTTAAAGAGTGTGGTTGTATTTTTGTTGTGGATTTTGTAAAAACACGGAGGAGCAAAAAACAAGCGAGGAGAGGAGGAGAGCAGGTGTGGTCTTTTCAATGTTATTCAATAGGTTGCGTTCAAAATTTGATGACAATATAAGAAATTCAGATGGATTGCAGGGACCGATAAAACTCAGACAAATGTTGAACTTTCATTATTATTTGTTAAAAATTTTCTCTAAAAACCATAGACTGTATAAATAAGTGAACTATGTAAATAAAGCTCATCGAAGGTAGCAGTTATAACAGCAAATTTGGAGTAGAGTTCCATTTTTGGACTTGGAACATGGCGGCTAGCGGGTTAGCTATGTCCATTTATATTTACAGTCTATGCCACAAACCTGTAATATTAAGCGTATGGATTAAAGTCCTTTCATCTGATAACAATCATGTCTTTGGGGTTGAAAAATGGCACCACTTTCTGAGGCTAATGTGAAAATATAATTCCACGAGAAGAAGCTGAACTTTGTGCCAGTTTTTGTTTCATGTGGATAGGCCCAGTAATTACAGAGATATTAACCTTAAACCAGGTCAACAAATCTGCTAGCCTCCTGACCCATAAGTGAGTCAAGAATGGACAATATTACGCAATCTTATCACAATTTTATTTATACCACCCATCCCAACCCGGGTGTGTTCCAGTTTTTTATTTTGAAAATAAAATAAAATGAAACTGGTCACCCTAAGAAAAATGAAACTACCATGAAATAGCCGCAACAAACAGTATTTACTCTCACTTGTTGTTTACTAAAAGAGTTGCGCAAACCTGCCTCCTCCTCCTCTTCCGGTGTCTGTCACACTTTTGTTTAGTTTAAATATTTCTGTCTGTTTTTCCGGTTAAACCTGTGAAGCCACGTTCTGTTCAAATCACCATTAGTCACGCTAACATGCTAACCCGCTAACCCGCTAACACAACAAAGTGACAGACTCTGGATTTAAGGCTAGCTCTATAGCGCTAGAGCTAATCATTTACACACTACAAGAAAGCGTTGTGTTAATGTTATTGCTGTGATTTTGTTTCTGAATGTAAGTGTAAATGAAAAAATGTTGAGATGTTTTTATATATAAAACCACTAAATTTCTGTTTTTAAATTTGGATTTGTACATTATTTGCGATTTTGGTGCTTGAGAAGTTGAGTTTGATGGTACCTTGAAAGTTCCTTTTGTACTGAAAGATAATTATGTTTTTGGTTTTTTTTTTGGTTTTTTTGATGAACTCGTGGATAATTCAAAAAAACTAAAAAAAAAAAAAAAAAAGGTAGACTATGTAACTTTTCTGGAAGACGGTCTGCCACGTTCTTGTCTCCATGGAGATTTAATTGCTTTACCTGCAGCGTTACACAGTATGGTATTACATTTATTTGTCTTGCATTTATTCAGTTACAGGTGTTTTTATTGCTCATGCCTTTTTACTGTGAGCAGGGTCGCCTCTCCGCAGATCTGACCTGTAACTTGTCTCCATATAGATAAGTTTAATGCCATACTGTGGGACACTCCGGGCAAAGCAGTAACATCTAGACAGACGTAAAAGTTACACAGTGAAGCTTTAAATTGTTTGGAATAAAATAGTCAGGGTCTTTTATGCAAGAAATGTTTAATTAAAATAGACGCTTTACACAGCAACAATGTACAATACAGTTTTGTTTTGTTTTAATGAAATGAAATTACCACTAAATGCAGTGAGCAGAGTGAACACAGACTGTGTACAAAGACTACGCTGTGAAAAAATGATGACAAAAGTGTGTGAAATAAATAAAAAAATACAGAAATATTTGTTAATTTATTTTAGCATTGTCTAAAGTATAGAAAATCAGATACTTATCAATACTAAAACTAGTATCAAAACTAGATACTCACTTAAGCAGGTATCAATACTAAAAAGTCACATTCACAGGACAGAAATGTACCTTTTCTGAATATCTTTAGAATGATCTTGATCAGTATAAGAACACATGAACTAGTACACGCCCATGGAACCTACAGGACCACTGAGGGAATAGAAAGATATAAGATCATATGGAAATAGAAAAGAAAGTACTACCATTTAATGTTGAAAATCACATTCTATTGTCTAAATAAATAGTGTTTTTTATTATCATCATGGGGTCAGAATCTGTACTGAGTATTGAGTATTCCTTATTATTGAAACTGAGTTTGAAATTTTAGAATTGTGACACTAATTTATTCATAAGTTAACTATATGTTTAGGTCACAGGTCAGCGATAGTGGTAGCAGTAGTAGTAGTAGTAGTAGTAGTAGTAGTAGTAGTAGTAGTAGTAGTATGCCTTCATTTTTTCACAGCTAACCTTTGTATCCAGTCTGTGTTGATCAACTGCTGGTTTGTCTTGATTCTGTGAGCACCTAAACTTTGTAATAAAATGTTCTGAAATGGAAAACTTTTTTTTTTTTTGTTCCCCCCAATATGGCTGCTCATCATTCATTGTTGACATCTCTGTTTTAGTCTTGGTTCAATCCTGGTTCAGTCCTGGTTTAGTTCTGATTAAGTCCTGTTTTATTCCTGGTTTAGTCCTGGTTTAGTCCTGTTTTAGTCCTGGTTTAGTCCTGGTTTAGTCCTGTTTTAGTCCTGGTTTAGTCCTGTTTTAGTCCTGGTTTAGTCCTGCTTTAGACCTGGTTTAGCTTGACCTGATATACCTCTATATTTGGAGAACAAACAGATCCAGGTGTGAACCAAAGATGGAGGACTTTTTTATCAGCTCATGTTTCAGCGTGTGGCCGTGACTCTCTGACACTGATCACATTAATCACAGTAACACTGGGTTTGGCTTGGCTTTAGTTTACTTTGTTTATTGGTTCTGTGGAGTTTGCATGTTCTCCCTGTGTCTGGGTGGGCTTCCTCCGGTTTGAACCAATAATATTTAATACAGATGGGGGCAGGTAAAATGAATATTGTTAAAAGTTGATTTTTGTTTGTTCACGGGTCTACTTAAAAATAGAAATGATCAGGTTCAACATTTGTGCATTTGCCTTACAATTTTCGTACAATGTAATCAATTGATACAGCAGTTACCATAGTGACACAATGTACACATTAGCAAACACTGTCCAAAAAACAAAAAAAGCCAAATAGATTTTTAAACAATATATAATCTAATGTGAAAATTAAAAAAAATAATAATAATACAAAATATTAAAATTATATTCAAGTGAAATAAATGTGTACTTTCCCAGTGAAAACCTTACTCTCATTTAGAGTAGTAGTAGTAGTGGTGGTAGTGGCAGTAGTGGTAGCAGCAGCAGCAGTAGTAGTAGTGGGAGTAGTAGGAGTAGTAGGAGTGGTAGTGATGGGAGGAGTAGTAGCAGCAGCTATAATATAGAAGTAGTAGTTGCTCTTGTAGTAGCACTAGTACTAGTAGGAATACAAGTAGTAGTAGGAGCATTACTGCAAGCAGCCAAAATAGAAGTAGTAGAACTAGAGGGGACAAAGAGTATCCAAACTTTTTGTACATACAGCTTATATACAAACCTTTTTTTTAAATTTCAGCTTTTAAACTCGGCTGAAAATATTACTCAAGAAATGGTCAAAGAAATGTAATATGGTCAAATAAATTAAAACAAGTCATTTCCTCCTCTCGCCTCCGAGTGAAATCTCCCAGCAGGCATTGGGATCCTGGGGGAGGCAGACAGGCTGTATAAATGAGTGGATGTGAGTGTGCGTTAGCGTCATATGCTAGCGTCTGTGCGGATGATTTGTGTGTCTGCGGGCGCTAATGCTAACACTGTGCACACGCTTCACTGCAGCGCACATCAGAGGAGCTGTGGGACTTAATGTGAACGCTTTTATAACTCTGTCCCAGTATTATGTATGTAAATATGTGTTTTTGATCCATTCATTTATTGATTATGTTTACTGTTAACTGTTCATCACTTAAAGTTGCACTGTGTAACTTTTTGGTTGACATTAAACAGCTTTACCTTACATTTATTCAATTACAGGTGGTTTTACAGCTCAAAAATACCTACAAAAACAGGCATTCTGACTGTGAGCGGGGTTGCCTCTCCACAGATTTGACCCGTAACTTTGTCTGGTTTGGTCTCCATGAAGATAGAAAAGTTTAATGCCACACTGTGAAACATTCCAGAGAAAGTAATAACATCTCCATGGAGAAAAGCATTTGATGGACCCTCCACCAGAAAAGTTACACAATGCACCTTTAAACATATTATGCAAAATCAACTTTTTGGGGCTTTCTGCCTTGTTATAACATTGTTCCCTCATCAAAAAACATGTCTGAAGAGGTTTTAGATGTCATCCATGCATGTTTGAGTAATCTAGCGATCTCTCCTGGGCTCTTCTTACGGTTAGCTGTAAGATTCTGTACAAGACTCCGCCCACAAGTCTACATCACCCACACTCCCACATGACAATTCTCCATAAATATACAAAAACATGAGACAAAACTGCGCACAACAACTTGACAAACCAGATGATGTAAAGTAGTTTTGAGTCATTCTTGGTCCAAAGTTACTTTCTCTGAGCAGCCAGTACCTTCTACATTGTGTTCAAATCCAGAAGAGTCTCTAACCGGATCATAGAGCGTGAAAAATCTACATCCAAATTTTAGATGATCCAACCACAGCCATCTCCTCTTGAAAATTATCGTAACATTCAGGACAAAATATATAACTTCTTTAACCTGAAATAAGTCATAGTTTGGCGCTTCGATCGTTGATTCCATGAAAATCTGCTCTGTTTCTCGGTAGATTTTTCTCCGTTAATCCACCTGTCAGTCACACCCTTTGAAATCAGGGAGACAAGATACAGCTCCAGATTCACTCATCTTTGCAAAGTTTTGTCAAAGTGTGTGGTTCTGGCTGGTAAGATTACAAGATCACCATTGTTGCCATATTGTGGAGCATTCTAGACAAAGCAATAATTCACAAAACTCACAAACAGTATGCAGACCCTCCACCAGAAAAGCTACATAGTGTAATTTTTACTCCAGAATCACTGACTTCTTTCTTGGGTTTTTCCTCACCATTTCTGCCTTGTTACAGAATCCATCTTGAGTTAAAAAATCTCCCCTTTTAGTTCAGACTGGAGCCGTACTGAAGGGGGCGTGTTTGAATAAGTGCTTTATCTGCACCAAACCTCATGTGTTCAGGTGCGATTGAGGAGCCGTCAGATCCAAAATGGCTCCCAGGCTCTGCACACAGATCTGAGTCACGGTTACATGGAGTTACAGAAGAAAATGAGCGTCTGGGGACTTGAAATGGGCTGTTCCTGAAGGATTTCCACATAAATCCCAACTGGAGAAGAAGCAGTTCTACAGAGGTGGTAGAGTAGCCAAAAATTATACTCAAGTAAGAGCAACGTTTCTTCAAAATAATGTTAGAAGTAAGAAGTAGTGGTCTAAGAAAGTACTCAAGAAAGACATTAAACAGCTCGTACAGTGGGAAGAGGAACCACAACTTTTACTCAAGTAAGAGTACTGTTACTCCTGTAATACTCGGAAAAGTTTAAACTAAACTAAAGCAAAGTAAATGTAGCTGAGTACTAGCCACCTCTGGATTTCTGCAAATTGTTCTAAAACAATTTAAAAGAAACATTACTCCTATTTGAGTAATATATTGTACAGTGTAACAGTACTCTTACTTGAGTAGAAGTTGTGGTTCCTCTTCCCACTGTGAGTAAGTCTACAAGTAACAAAAGCTTCATGTGACAATATGAAACAATTTGAACATTTGTGTTTCTTGTACCGCTCCTTCAGATATGATTTAGTTTTAGTGTCTCTCTTTTGAAAATACCACATTACTTTATACTTTTACTTTCTAACACATATTGTTTTGAAGTAACAGTACTGCTAATTGAGTACAATTTTGGATACCATATTGAAACCATATTTTTTGAAACCTTATACCTGCATTGCATTTGCCTCACAAGTCCAGACTAATTTATTTTTATACAGAGGGATATCAGTCTGGTCACCACGCCCTCTGTGAGGTCGTGAGCCAGAACCAAACACGATCGTCCAATCAGATGTGTCCATTTCAGTGACACATGTGAAATGAAGGAGCTCATTGGTCACCATCATTTACAAACAAAAGGACATTTCTCTCTCCTCAGATTAACAGAGTTTTTGATACAGCTGGACCATGTGTGTCCCTGACCGGCGAATCCATCTGCCAATCACACCGTCTGAACTTGGGCCAGACTCACATGTCAAAGCACTGGAGAAATGTGTATTCTGGATCCCAGGCAAGCATTGCATCATTTGGACTTTAACATATCTGTACTCTCCCTCCTTATGTTACCTTCAGGGACTCTTGTAAAGGACATTTTTATTTATCATTTGTACTTAACTGTCCATTATCTGATTTTTACGATGTGCACATGAACGCGTCTAAAGCCTGTTGTCACTGGTGCTCCAAACTAAACAGAGACGTTCCATTAAAGAGTCTATGGGGACAGATAAGACCTACAGCCATTCATACAGAAGTCTGCTTAAGCACACACACAGATTCAAAGTATAAATCTACTCAAATACTTTATAGAACAGGTTTAGTCCTGGTTTAGACCCATTTTAGTCCTAGATTAGACCTGGTTTAGTCCTAGTATAGCCTTATTCTACTTAAAGGTCCTCTACTACTCAAAACTGTGAACTTTAAGCCATGTTATAATGTTGTTACCTCATCAAAAACAGACCTGGAGTTGCGTTTTGTTTCATTCACACGTTTGAGTAACACTTTATTATTAGTCTGTCTACGTCTCCAAAGCTCAAAATGGTCTGTTCCACCTTGTGATGTCATTAAGCAGTAGTTTTCAACTGCTTTTTACTATTAGTTCAGTAGAGATTGACAATTCCAGGGCCGAAATGATCCAAATGATTCTAATGAAGGTGTATGGAGTTTAAAAACACAGTGGAGCACTTCCTGTATTACCACATGACATCATAAGGTGAAACAGAGTGTTCTGAGCTGTGTTTAAAGAACTCAGTCTAACTATACAGGGTTTGTGCGCTAAACATGTGTGAATGAAACAAAACACAATTCCAGGTGTGTTTGTGATGAGGAAACAACATTATAACATAGACCAGGAAACAGTGTAATAGTAACCCTTTAAACCTGGCTAAAACATGGTTTAGACATTTATAGTCCTGGTTTAGATCTTTTTAGACTTAGTTTAGTCCTGGTTTAGTCCTGGTTTGGACCTGGTTTGATAAGACCTACAAATAAAAAAGTCCAGGCTTATAGTAGCATTTAATTATCTGTGAAAATGTTTGTGATACTTTAACTTTTTTATTTAAAATTTGAGAGGAATACTTTGACTTGAGTGTACTTTTACTCTTTTCTTATCCTAAACTTATACTTGAGTGAATCAGTGCAGTTCTTCACTTCTTCGTCCTCTGTGCAGTCTGGACCTCCTGCTGTTTTAGAATTCCAGTATTTTCAGTGTTCAGATCAAAAACATGTTTTTATAGAACGAAAACCAGAAGTATCCTGTTTTATTGTCTTATTATTACATTATGTGTCTCTACTGTGGTGTGCTGAGTTCTTGTCATTTCCAATCATTTTTTAAATTATGATGTTAAAATTCCCTGTACCAAATATTCCCATGTATTTGAGCAAAATGTGCCTTTCCCCAGTACAGATGACGTGTATAAGCAGCTCTTTAGGTCAGAGTATGTCAGCTGCGAACTGTCTGCATCTGTGTTTTAATGTCAGAGAATCAACAAGTGTGTGGTTAGCATGCTAGTTGTTGTGTGCGTTACCATTATGGCAAAACTCCGCTCTGGTCTCAGAGCGTTGTGAAAAGCGCTTATAAACTCACGGTGAATAATTAGGATGCTCTGAATGCAAAAGGTCAGTGAGGAATAACTTTGGACCACTGCAAACTGTTTTAAATCAACTAGTTCTGTTTTTTGTTTTTGTTTTTAAGACTGTGAAAATCAGGTACAGCACATTTAACTTTCTGAATTCTTATGTCCTTCAGCTCAATGTTTAACTATGGACAGATTTTTTAATACACTGCAAGAAGCAATATCCAGGTAAGTTAAAATTACTTAAATTAAGAACTTTTGACTTTGAGTAGATTCAACTTGACAAGTCAAATTATCCACTACTTGTCTCCATGGAGATGTCATTGCTTTACCTGGAATGTGCCACAATATGGTATTAGACTTGGCCATTTCCACAAAAACAAGCATGTGACGCCACCAAGCTAAGTTACGGGTCAGATCTATGCAGAGGTGACCCCACGCACAGTAAGAATGCATGTTTTTCAAAGTATTTTTGAGCAATAAAAACAAATGTAATTGAATGAATGCAAGATGGATACTTTTAATGCCATACTGTGGAATATTCCAGACAAAGCAATAACGTCAGCACGTTATTGCTGTTTTAGTCCCAGTTTAATCCTGGTTTAGTCCTAGTTTATATCTAGTTTTGACCTGTTTTAGTCCCGGCTTAGTCCTGGTTTAGTCCTGGTTTATATCTAGTTTTGACCTGTTTTAGTCCCGGTTTAGTCCCGGTTTAGTCCTGTTTTCATCCTGTACTTGTCAAATTAAATTTACTCAAATCATGATTTCTAAATTGAAGTAATTTTAACTTGGCGAGCTGTAAGTTTTCGCAGTGTATAGTGATATTATGTTTACCTATTTGCACATTTGATAAAACTGGATTTAATGGGACATCTGGCGGCCATATTGTTTGAATCATGAGCAAATAGGCACATATTTCACTTTACATAATTCAGAGCAGTGAGTTGGAGCCTCGTGTTTTAGTTTCTGTTTTTGCTCGTGAAGAAAGAACGAGTCTAAATCATGAGAAGACAACAGCACTATCACAATAAACATCATTCAATGCTTCAACACCAGGGCAAATAATAAAAGAGCCGTTCTAATGAGTCTGACAAATAATAAAAGAGCCGTTCTAATGAGTCTGACAAATAATAAAAGAGCCGTTCTAATGAGTCTGACAAATAATAAAAGAGCCGTTCTAATGAGTCTGACAAAGTGGGTAGACCTAAGTCACTTTGTCACATAGACTGTCAATGATATTCAGCTCCATTTAGTCCTGTTTTAGTCCTGGTTTAGTTCTGCTTTAGTCCTGGTTTAGAACTATTTAAATCCTGGTTTATATGTAGTTTGTACCTGTTTTAGTCCCAGTTTAGTCCTGGTTTAGTTCTGTTTTAGTCCTCTTTTAGTCCTGTTTTAGTTCTGTTTTAGTCCTTTTTAAGCCATGTTTTAGTCCTGTTTTAGTTCTGTTTAAGTCCTGGTTTATAACTAGTTTGGACCTGTTTGGTCCTGGTTTATTTCTGGTGTAGACCTGTTTAAATCCTGGATTAGACCAACAATGTATGAGTTTGTTCAAGCACAGAGGGGGGAGAGGAACTGAGATTGTAAATAATATTACTTTAAAAAGAGATTTGTCATTTTGATCTTAAAATGTTCGGTTTAACCCACTCTACACCATCCTTGGGTTTTTATTTCAAGATATAAACATAATAACAGACCAGTCAGGTGACTTCTTTCCCTGAGGTCACTCCCACTAACGTTAGCAACAGGTTTGATTGACAGTTATTGAGCGCTATAACTGCTAGCCTCGACTGGCTTCATTTGGCTGGAGCCGAAAGCTATGGGTCACACTTTTATTGACCTCGAGCTGCCCTGGGACAGACTGACAGAAGAGAGGCTGCGAATCTGCACCATCTGCCCCTCAGAAAACCTCTTAAGATTCAGCCCTTGCACCTTTTCTGAATTTATTCCTTTTTGTCCATCGTCTGATAAAAGGGAACCAGGGGGTGCAGACAGAGAATCAGTTTGAATTAGAGGTTATTTTAGTCAGGCGTTTCATGAAAACTAGAGTTAGAGTTTAATCTGAGTTGTTTTTTTTTGGGTTTTTTTCACACAATCTGACCACGTATAACTTAGCTGGAGAGATGATCTGTGCTGTTGAACAAGTCTCTCAAATAACGATCGATCACAGGCTCCTGAAAATGTGTTAGTGAAATCCATTTTGTATTTTTTCTTGAGTTTTCAAACAATCTTATTGGACCAAACTTACCAGGCTGTGTTTGCTAATGTGTGCACTGTGTAACTCCTGCCATACACATACATGCAGAACACCCCATTGTGATGTCCATACAAAGCTTAATTCAACAAAATCTGAACCCAAAGTTACACATAAACCTATAGCACGAGAATTATCCATGCCAAGTTTTAACTTCAGAAACATAATTATGATCAACAGTGATATTTAGATAAAAGCTATAAAATGGCTGTAATTTTTCATCCTGACACAAACATCTGCTCAGACTCTCGTTCACTGTACACATGTTTACACTGGAGGCGACCAGTGCTGGCATCGAACCCACAACCTCCGGCCAAACACTAGGACGCTCAGGTTTCCCACTGCCAGTTCAGCCCCTGAACACCACACAAGGTACAGTTGCTTGGCTGTGGTCTGTAGAACATGTTCACCCTCTGGAACCAGAAATATAAATATGAGTTCAAACTGTGAAATGTTTAGAATGTGTGAATGCAGAAACCTTGACAAAAATGTACATCACAGTCACGTACTGTTCTACAAAAACGACTTTTCAGAGCTTTTAAAGGTCCTATATTTTTGTGAGCTTTAAACCATCTTAGAATGTTGCTACCTCCTCAAAAACATACCTGGAGTATTCTAGTGAAGGTGTATTGAGTTTAAAAACACAGTGGAGTACTTTGTGTATCATCACAAGGCATCACAAGGTGGAACAGAGTGTTTTCTGTTTGAGAGAAGAACTCAGCCTAAATATGCAGTGTTTGTGTGAAACAAAACACAACAAGGATGTTTTGATGAGGAAACAAAATTATAGATCAGAAAATAGCGTAATATGGACCCATTAACATTGTTTTGGTTAATTTATTTCTATATGAGAATTTTGCATGGTGGCTCTTTAAAAAAATGCACTTACATCAACTTTTAATCTATCCATCCATTTTCTTCTGCTTATCCGGGGCTGGGTTGCGGGGGCAACAGTCTAAGCAGGGACTCCCAGACTTCCTCTACCCCGGACACTTCCTCCAACTCCTCTGGGGGGACCCCAAGGTGTTCCCAGGCCAGCCGAGAGACATAGTCCCTAAAGCGTGTCCTGGGTCTTCTCCAGGGCCTCCTCCCGGTGGGACATGCCCGGAACACCTCCACCATCCAGGAGGCATCCGGAACAAATGCCCGAGTCATCTCAGCTGGCTCCTCTCGACGTGGAGGAGCAGCGGCTCTACTCCGAGCTCCTCCCGTATGACTGAGCTCCTCACCCTATCTCTAAGCCACTCTGCGGAGGAAACTCATTTCAGCCGCTTGTATCCGTGATCTTGTCCTTTCGGTCATTATCCAAAGCTCATGACCATAGGTGAGGGGAGGAACATAGATTGACGGTAAATCAAGAGCTTTGCCTTTCGGCTCAGCTCCCTCTTCACCACAATGGTCCCTCCACTTGAGGCAAGGACTCTCCACCCACCCAGGCAAGCCACCTTTTTCCGGTCAAGAACCATGGCCTCGGATTTCTAGGAGCTGATCCTCATCCCGGCTACTTCACACTCGGCTGCAAACCGCCCCATCAACTTTTAAATTATTATAAATTATTTAAAACAGCAAAAGTATCTTAAAATATAAATTGTACCATAAAATTATATAAAGAAAATGTCCCACAGTCCATTAAACACTAAAAGGTCCTTTTAGCAGAGGGTCTGTGTAAATATGAGTGAATCTTATTGTTAGCGTTAGTGAGCCGCTAACTGTGGACACATGTTACAGAATAGGGCCGTGTTAGCGTAGCATTAGCGCGTGGCTAGCTTAAGTTACATCAACATTTTTCACATTCTTCAGTTCATTTTTACACAAAGCTCCATTCACTGTCCGAGCTCCTCACGGGAAAAAAACACAACTCAATTATGACCAGGTCGAACTCAGAAAAGGAAACACGGGGTTGGTTAGAACGTGTCACTGTAGAAGTTTAATGCAGCTTACTGGAGAAATACTTTACTCGATTAATATTATTTTTAAGGAACATTACTCTTACTTGAATACAATTTGGGTACTTATTGATACTGGGGTTATTGTTAACATATAGTGAAGATGACAAAGCTTGTAATGTAAAAACTTACTGTGATAAAGTAAAGTGGCCAAATATACAAGATTACAAATCACAGAGAAGAAAAACACATAAAAAAAAAAAGTGGCTCAGTGGGTGGGGTGACATTATCTGCCCTGACGAAGACTCCCATGTAACTATTAAAGGACTTTTATTCTAATTCCAACAGAGTGCCTTGGACTTTTTAACCGTTTTTTACTTTATCACATTACAAGCCTGGTCATCTTCACTATATGTACGATTTTGAGCTTCGTCCTTGAGGAGCACCTGTTGTGGACTTCTGATAAGACACCCTGAAGCTCTCACTTCCTCTGTGTAACTTTTTGGTTTGAGGTCCGTCATCTCCTTGTTCCTATGGAGATGTCATTGCTCTGCCTGGAATGTTCCACAGTATGACATTAAACAGCTCTACCTTACATTTATTCAATTACAGGTGGTTTTATTGCTCAAAAACAGGCATTCTGACTGTGACTTTCCATAGATCTGACCTGTAACTTAGTCTGGTTTGGTCTTCATGAAGATAGAAAGGTTTAATGCCATACTGTGGAACATTCCAGACAAAGCAATAACATCTCCATGAAAAAGAAAAGCATCTGATAGACCCTCCACCAGAAAAGTTACACAATGCACCTTTAAAATGTCTCAAAATAACAACAACAGTGTACTATTAATCGAAGTGGAGAGGGGAAAAAAAAGCAGGAATTAAACCACTAATCTCCTATATAATTTAAAAATGAAATAATGCAGATTCTTTCCTGCCATTGAGCCCAAATTGCTCTAAAATTGTTGCGTGTTTCAAACTGGATGGAGCCCCAGATTTTGTTACAGATTCCTCACGTGTCAGACCACCAAAGCTTAAAGTGACTCTTCATCTGAGTTGGGGTTAACGTGTATCCCACAGAGAGCAAAGTTTGAGCTTAAAATTCTCCTGCTCGTGTCCAAAACTACGAACAATTACAGCTAATGATCGAAAATCCCGATACGCCTCGGCCTTTTTCAGATCTTCGGTTAGGATTTCACAAAGTTATTTAAAAGAGGTTTATTTTATTAATGGTTTCCTTGTGCAAAAGGGAAGTGTGAGCTACAGTTACGCAATTTGGACTCCAAACGCCACATGTGAGTGATTACAGAGCGCGTTTGAAGAGGAAATTATTGGATATCTGTAACAAGAACATTTAGAGTAAAAGTATCTCGATTCTATCCATTTACAGTTAAAGGTGCATCGTGTAACATTTGTAGCGGAGGCCCTGCCATCTGTCTGTCTCCATGGAGTTATTGCTTTGGCTGGAATGTTCCACAGTATTGCGCAACGCTGCCGAATCACAGTTTAAGAAAATATCGCTCTGAATACAACTTGGAGAGGGTAAATGAGAAGGAAACCAACTATAAAGTTATGTTATGGTATGTTTGTGATGAGGAAACAACATCATAGCTTAGATTAGAAAATAGGTTAATATGAGCCCTAATTATTGTGTTTCAGGACTAACGGGCTTTAAAATGTTTCTGTGTTCAAAATAAGCGAAGCTGCCAATCTGCTTCATCGCCTCTTCCAATATCACATTCACACAGGCAATGTAGATGAAGTGTTTTTCCTCTATCACGCTGCCCCTCTCTCTGCTTTTCAACCCACGCACTCTCCTTCTGTCTCTCCTTTTCTCAATCTCTTCATTTTCCCTCTCTCGCTCCTTCCCTCTCTCTTCCTCCTATTTAACCTGCAGCTAAAAAGAACAGTGAGAGCAGAGTGAAAGTATTAAACAGATTGTTTTAATGAAACCTATTTCCTGAAACATTTGAATGAAATCCAATGATCTAACAATACTCACAGAAGGTAGAGAGGGCAAAAAATAGAAGCTCCATGTCTTTAAAATAATATTGTGGGTTAATCTGTCAAAATGTTAAATATATACAACATATACTCATGTGAAAGGGTGCGTTCGGGCGTGTGAGCGAGCAGCCAGGATGGGTGGAGACAAGTTCCTGAATCAAAGGGCACGCTAAAAAAGAACAGTACAGAAGGTGAGGAAGAGATAAGAGGAGATCTGGATCAAAATATCAACAGAATCTCGTTCTCTCTCCCTCCCTCCCTTTCTCTACCTCTCTCCATCTCTCTCTTCTTTCTCCATTTTGTGTTACCTTTAATCATTTTTTTTTCTTTCAAAGAAGACCATTCTAGACTTTGTCACAAACCCTAAAATGTCCCTGTAGGCCTCCATAGCATCCTGTTTTGACCTTTGTCTGTTTTCTTTACGAACCTGAACATGACAGGAGCCGCGCTTTATTTTTACTTGAATGACCCCATCTCGTGTTGAAAACACCGTAAAAACCTCAGAACAAGTCCATAAACTTAAATACACACATTTCACGACGTCCATTCACTAACTGTTATAGGATCTATAGAAAATGTCCTTTATCTGTAGACGTTGTATTTTAGTGCCGTTTTTCTGTGATGTTTCAGAAAACATACTGTTGTGAGTTAGTTTGGTCCATAAACAGAACTGTAAAAATCAAAATGGTTGACACTGAAGTGACAAGAAGCAGTTTAAATTTAGAGTCGGCCATTTTGGAACGTTTTGGTCCAAGTGGGATTTTAACGATTACAAAGGGATTCAGTGTATTCTCAAATATCTTTAAAATCTTTCAAAGGTTTCATAAAACATTTCATTAAAGTGAATATGACAGGTTAAACTATACTATACTAATTTTTATTTTTTATTTTAGTGATTTATAGTTAAACTTCCTGTCCTATCTGCTGGACACATGCAGCAGATTGGACATACGCAGAGGTAATTCCATAACTGCAAAGGTTATGCAGTAATGCAGAAGTACAAAATACAAAGTAAATCATATTTGAAACAGTGAAGAAACACAAATGTTCAAATAACTGAATTAATCAAGTAGGAATAGTGTTATCACACTATAGCTTATTACTCAACTTGGAGTATTACACAAAATGGAGCCTTGGGAGCTTTAAGACATGTTAGAATCTTCAAAAACAGACCTGGAGTTGTGTTTTGTTTTATTCACACGTTTGAGTAATCCTTCATGAGTAATCCTGTTTGGGTTGCCAGTTTCAAACCTGAAATCCAGTTGGTTTAAACATAAAATATCTCCAAAGCTCAAAATGCTCTATTCCAACTTGTGATGTCATGAGGTGGTAAAGTTTCCAAGTTACCAACTCCCCTTTACCTTTAGTTGAGTGGCGATTGACAGTTCCAGGGCTGAAATCATCCAGATGATTCTGAAGGTGTATGGAGTTTAAAAACACAGTGGAGCACTTCCTGTATTATCACATCACAAGGCAGAACAGAGCCTAAATATGCAGAATTTGTGTGAATGAAACAAAACACAACTCTAGGTTTGTTTGTGGTGAGAAAACAACTTTTTAACATAGATAAACGGTTGTGAGTGACATAGGCCCTTTAAAAAGTGACTCAAGTAAATGTATCCGAGTCCTGGTCCACGGTCTTTGTCAGCAGGCCTCTATTCTCTCATTTAAAGGTTAATTTCCTGATGATGATGTTCTGTCTCTTCTCGCTGTGGTCTCGTGAAAGATGACAGTTTTACCTCCGGGGGTCCCTCCTCACCTGACCGCGGCGTCTGAAGATGGAGCTGACCCCACTTCCTGTTGCTTTGAGGTCACGTTTATTTACGAGCAGGATTTAAACGCTCCGTCTGCATGTTGGGTTTTTACGCCTCAGGTCAACAACTTCACAAATCAAACACAGAGGGACTAGTATTTAATTATTTACTGTGCTTGATGTTTTCTGAACACGTAAAGGTGCACTATGTAACATCCTGCCTGGAATGTTCCACAGTATGACTTTAAACAGCTCTATCTTACATTTATTCAGTTACAGGACTGGAGTAGGAATAAATCAGGCTCATTCATGGTTGGCTGCTGGTGCTGGGGTTTAGGTAAATGGAAAGTCCAATGTTTTTGTAATTCAAAATAGATAAAAAGTAAAAGTTATATTTGATTTGAACATGTTTAAAGGTGCACGGCGGAACTTTCCTGGTGGAGTGTGTGCCATTTGCTCGTCTCCATGGAGATGTTATAACTTATCCTGGAATTAATTTATCCATTTGTAACATTTGTTTATCTCTGGGCATCTGCACTACAGCCCACTCCAGTTAGTGACGTGGAAGGGCATCTGGCATAAATCTGTCTCACCGTTTCACTTTGGCTGGTGTAAAAATGATTCAGTCTCTTAACACTGTGTCTGTGAGATGTTCATTTTGAGTTTTGACATTTTCGTGACTCAGATTTTTACTTTGGCAATAATCAAAATAAAAATGACAAAAGGAAGTTTGACGTGGTTTATTTTTCTGTTTTGAAACTAACAACTCCATTTGAGCCAAAGGTTTATCCCAGAACATGCAACAGTTTCAAAGACCCAAACTCACATGTGTTTTCTGATCAAAGATTCATGTTTTTACTGAAAGATGACATTTTATTTTATGATTTGTGTTTTTTAACGAGGCTCAAATATTTGGAAATGACGATTGAACAGCTAATACACATCTGTGGTGATAAATACAACTATTCAAACATGTTTACGCTTTGGGACAGAGACACAAGAGAAATATCAGCTAAGAAAATGTGAAAATGCGCATTAATTAGACTTGACCTGATTTTTACTCACTTAAAAACACAAAAAACAGAACTAGTTTATTTAAAACAGCAGTGGTCGAAAGTTCTTCCTCACTGACCTTATGCATTCAGAGCATCCTAATTATTCACCATGATGAGTTTATAAGAGCTTTTCACAACTGTTGTCAACTGTTGGAGTTTTGTTGTCAAGGGAAAAGTAGCAACAATTAGCATGCTAGCAGAGCACTTCCTGATTATCAAACAACAATAATAAAACGCTGAATAATGAGAGTGCAGACAGTACACAGTGGAATTATTTTGACTTCAAGAGCTGCTTATTGATACTTTGCAGTGACAACATGCTAGGGGTGTTTTACATTTAACACTATTGGCAGAATGTTCAGCAGTTACCATGGTGACACAATGCGCACATTTGCAAACATGGACAAAAACAAGATGAAAAAATACCAAATACGTCAAGTGCAAAGCATCAAAGACGCACATTTAGCTCAAATACATGGAAAAATCTGTTTGAATGTCTTTGCCTCTTGGTTAATCCACCCTGTCAATCACAGAGAAGGACCAATAGTGTGCGCTCTCTTTGTAACTGATGGGTTGGAGTTTTTGAAGTAAAATCCTGTTTTGTTTTGTTTTTCTTTGAGTTGAAACTCGGTTCATCAGGTTTGATTTCAATTTGTCTTTGGGGAAAAGTCTGTTCCAAGAAACTTCTGTGTTTTTAAAGTGTCAAAGTCTGTAACAGTGTCCCAGAGTCAACAAACATTTAACTTAAAGTCGTACTCTGAAACATTTCTGGTGGGGTGACCTGCTGTACCCATGGAGATGTTGCCTGGAATGTTTCACAGTACAGCATTAAACAACCCATATTACACTGTTTTCTGATCTCTGTTCTAATGTTGTTTCTTCATCACAAACACACCTGGAGTTGTGTTTTGTTTCATTCACACAAACCCTGCACATTAAGTTCTTCTCTCAAACTAAAAACACTCTGTTCCACCTTGTGATGTCATGTGATAATACAGGAAGTGCTCCACGGTGTTTTTAAACTAAATACACCTTCACTAGAATCATTTAGATGATTTCAGCCCTGGAATTTTCCATTTCTACTGAATAAAAGTTAAAAAGGTAACTGTTAACTTGAAAACTACCGCTTCATGACATCACAAGGTGGAACAGAGCGTTTAGAGTTTGAACATGTGTGAATGAAACAAAACACAACTCCAGGTCTGTTTTTGATGAGGAAACATGATTCTAACATTGCTTAAATCTCACAAGAGTCCATTTTGTGTAATGTATCACCTTTAAGTAAGAGTACTGTTACACTGAACAATATATGGTTCAAGTTTAAGTTCAAGTATATTGCAAATAATAATAATAAAACTCATAGAATTGATTCAAAAACCTCCTCTTTATAGCGTACAGTCTTTCTCTCTTGTTGCGTAGCTTCTTGTGCGTTACCTGATCTGCGTCGCACACACAGCTGACTGTGGGAACATCCTCCATAACCCCAGGTGAGGCTAAAGGCGCGAGATGCTAACAGAGCGACGCAGATCCGGTTGCATTCCTCTGATTCTCTCACCAGGTAGTGCACTGAGCTCTCCCAAACACGTCCAGCTAGGTTCACGCGCCCTTGGGTGAAGAGGAGCGCGGACGTCATCGCTAACGCCAAAAACACAAAAAGAGACATAAGCTAACTCCCAAACACGTGACACAAAGAGAGACATGCTAACGAAGAAAACAGCGCAAGATCAGGTGACACACA
>CM057106.1:17241082-17326082 GCA_029959045.1 Taenioides sp. WSHXM2023 | reverse complement strand
TCCTTTTGCCATGAATTCAGGGATTTTACACACATTTGAAACTGGTGCACGAGTGCGTGCACTTTCCCGGTGCAGCGTTGCGTCTCCCGCAGTCTGCGCCATGACCATAGACTTCAACAGGCCACAGTCTGTGGCCGTGACCAACACAGAGAGGATGAAATAACGAGCGGACCTGAGAGAAACTCTTCCTCGGACGGAGCACAGGAGCAAAACTTTGGTTTAATGAAGCACTGGGACTAAACGCAACTTCCAACACTTTTACTTTTGTCTTACGCACCGAGCGCCAGGGTGGCCCGAGTCTGCGCACGACCCGAACCCAAAATACTCCCTGCATTTTGGTGTTGCACATGAGTTTGCTCTTAAGGGTTCTCCCTGTGCCCTTAAACCCAGGCCCGCGCACTTAAACAGGTGAGCAGAGTCTGGATGTTCCGTGTGGACTTTTATTGGCAGAATTACAGCCCCTGATATGTGTCTGATGCATTAGATGCTAAATCTGTGTTCTACCTGCTGAAGCGCTCGTTCCCTGGCCGCTGATCCGCGTATCCCTCCCTCACTCCTTCTGCTCTCCCGGGGAGGGCATCTGAATCGCTCACACGCGCTCATAGCCCCCTCCTTTGACCATTCAGACGTATATCTACTAGTATATGTGCATAAACAGGGCCATGCCCACGCACATATCATAGGCATACTTAAAAATATAGCGATAAAACTCTGGAAACAGCGAGAAAACAGTTCGGCTTTATCTGCAAAGATGCGCTGACTAAATATGATGAAATATTAAATTAAGAGAGATGAGTTGTTGTCGTTTTTAGTTTTATTATCGTCTCATGTTTAGGTAAATCTCGTTCACGAGTCACTTTGCTCCTTTTACGGTGAGGTGGAGGTGTGGAGAGGGCGTGACGTGGCGTCACATGCGCAGACTCAAGCTGCAGGTGGAGCGCACAGAGGGTTTTATCTTTGGAGTTTGCGCAGCCCTTTATAAATGAGGCCCCAGACGGTCACGTAGCCTCGTGGCATCTCCTGCCTGTCTCCATTAAGTTTAAGACATTCCAGGCAAAGCAAAAACATCTCCATGGAAACAGGCAGATGACCCTCCACCAGAAAAGTTACATAGCCCACGTTTATTCTCATGGGCTATAGATTCTACTCCCTAAAAAGTAATTATGTTGTTCATGTGTAAACTAATAATTTACTCATTTTTTATTTTTTCTCAGAAATTTATAAAAAAAAAAAAAATTAAATCAAATTATTAATATTTCCTTGGATAAATATCCCGTCCAAACTAGGGCTGCAAAAGTAATCATAATCTGATCAAAACTGCAAGTTGAATGGATGCAGTTAACAATGGCTGCAATTTTGTATATATTTCTTCAACAAAATCTCCAGTTTTATTCTGCATAAAAAACTGCTAACCCTGTAGTTTAGATCTGCACACACATGTTCTGAAATGTGATTCTTGTATTAGTTTGTCAGTTCATAATTGAGTCTTTTTATCAGTTCTTCTGGACGTGCTAAAAATGTGAACTTTCAACAGAATCCTACTATTATTAAAACATAAAACCGTTCAGCTCTGTAGTCCAATCTCTTTTGTTTATTGACTCTGCCTCTCAAATTAATTCTGAGTAGTTAACTAGTCAAATTTCCGCTTGTGGTCCATGTTTTTTCTGGCCTCTTCGGTTTCTGTTCTGTGTTTGTGGAGTCAAAATTTGGCTGCCAAATCTGAAGTGTGCATGTAAAACTTTACGATCCCGCGGCGAGAAAGAGTGGCTGACCTTTAACCCTGCGGTTAGAAATATAGACCACAGGAAATATTTTTATAAAGGAAAAAGGAATTAAAAAAAAAACTCAATATGCCACTGGGTAAATTCTATAGTAGTGTTTTCAGACTATAACTTAGAATAATAATGTCAAAATGTACTGCATATGAAATTAAATGTTGACTTTAAATTGAGATATTTAAAGTAAAAAATGCAAATATTTGCTTTGGATCAATATAAAATAAAATCTAATTAAATGGTTCGGTCCTGATTCAGAGTAGGGTTCAGTGTGGATTTTAGTCCTGATTTATTCCTACTTCAGTCCTATTGTAGACCTGATTTAGTCCTAGTTCAGTCCTCGTTTAGACCTGGTTTGGACATGTTTAAGTCCGAGTTTAGTCCTAGTTTAGATCTGGTTTAGTCCTAGTTTAGATCGAGTTTAGTCCTAGTTTAGATCAGGTTTAGTCCTGGTTTAGACCTGATTAAGTCCTATAGTCAGGAGCGGACAAAAAAACGGCCCTGGACTTACCCCACTACGTTCTGCACTTTTGCAGAACATACAGATTGCCAGTCTGCCCCTGGACCTGGTTTAGAACTGGTTTACTCTTTGTTCAGTCCTAGTTTAGACCTGGTTTAGTCCTGGTTCAGTACTAGTTTAAACCTGGTTTAGTCCTGGTTCAGTACTAGTTTAAACCTGGTTTAGTCCTGGTTTAGTCCTATAGTTCAGTTCTAGTGTAGACCTGATTTAGTCCTGGTTTAAACCTATTTTAGTCCTATAATTCAGTCCTAATTTAGACCTGGTTTAGTCCTGGTTTAGTCCTATAGTTCAGTACTAGTTTAAACCTGGTTTAGTTCTGGTTTAGAACTGATTTGTTCCTTCTTCAGTCCTGGTTTTAGTCCTGGTTTGGTTCTAGTTTTATCCTAGTTTAGTCCCGGTTTAGTCCTACAGTTCAGGCCTAGTGTAGACCTGGTTTAGTCCTGGTTTAGACCTGGTTTAGTCCTAGTTTAGGCCAGAATAATTCCACAGACACTTAATATTTAGTGAAATAATTTACTTGGACAAACATTTTTACATAAATTAATATCATGATTTCTCTCCGTGTACAGCCCTTTTCACAGCATCTCTTTAACCATCTGAAGTCTTAAAATACACCGTTGTTACATTCTTCCACGATTATCCACGCTGCCAGGTCCTCTGTCAAGTTCTCAGGATTTTGGAGTGTCATTTTTTTCAGATCCTGTTTGAAAAATACAGTCTGTTTTTTTTGTTATCCGGAGGCAAAAAGACATTTCACGATGACACAGCCGGGAAGGAGGAGAAGAGGGGGGCAAGCCACGATCCCACCCCACAAAAGGTGCACTTCGCCTGGGCATGTCCGCTCCACAACATCACCCGGGGCCTTCAGTACTTCCAAGTCTCACTCATCATCTTCCAAAAAAATCGTGGAGTGGTTTTTGGATGGTTTTGTGATTGGGAAAAAGCCATGCTGGTTGGAAAAATTCTCCAGTTCTGAAATGGCAAAAGTGCAAAAATGATCTCCGCTTGTGTCTGGGTAAACTTTGGTTCAGTTGGTCGTAAAAGCTGATGTTTTTACACGAGTTTTCATAGCAGTTTTTGAAAAGTTAGTTGAACAAAATGGAGTCCGGGTCTCTGTTGGCGATCTGTGCCATGTGTTTTAAAATGTCCTTTTTGGTGATGATGCCCAGAAGTCTCCTGTGGAAACAGAAGGGACAAAATGCGTTAAGGTTTGATTTTAGTTAAGAAAACAATGAAATGCACACAATTTATGGTGTTCATAGGAGAAATAAAAGGAAATGTACCTGATTTTTGCCCTCTTAAAAATGTAAAAAGCAGAACTAGTTCATTTTAAACAGTTTGCAGTGCTCCATTCAGAGCATCCCAGCTATTCACCATGTTGAGTTTTAAACTATGTAGTCAAAACTAAATGTGGACTGTGTGATTTTACTGTAGACTCTACAGTGAAGCAAATAGCAGCTAAAAGAAGCTAAGAAATGTTAGCATGTGGTTTTCAAAGTCTCCAGAGCTAAATATTGTCACCAAGAGAGATTCTGTGAATTGTTAAACTTAAGATAGTGTGGGGAAAGTGGGCGGGGCCTTGAAATCGAACTGTGGCCCTCCTTCACTGACCCCTGAAACAAGGCATTCTGGGACAATATAGGTCAGGTTCATGTGACATCACAACATTGTAGAATCCTATAATTTAAATGGTCCATATTATGCTATTTTCTGATCAATGTTATAATGTAGTTTCCTCATCACAAACATATACCTGCAGTTTTTGTTTTTCAACTTCATACACCTTCACTAGAATCATTTGGATAATTTCAGACTTGGAAGTTTCAATCTCTATTGAACAATAGGTAAAAGGAGCTGTTAGCCTGAAAACCACTGCTTCATGACATGACAAGGTGGAACAGAGCATTTTGAGCTTTGGAGATGTAGACAGACTAATAACAAAGGATTACTCAAACATGTGAATGAAACAAAACACAACTCCAGGTCTGTTTTTGAGGAGGTAACAACATGGGTTAAAGCTCACAAGAGTCAATTCTGCTTAATACAGAACTTACAAACCAGAATTCTGTGGTGGAATTTGCTGTTTCACTGTCAAAGTGCAGATTTGTTGACCTGTTTTTTGGCTAATATCGCTGTAATTACTGGGCCTATCCACATGAAACAAAAATTGGCTGCCCGTATCCAACCAGGAAGTAAAAAAATTCAAAAACAGAAAAAAAGGCAAAATTTGTAGTAAATACAATGGAGTCAACTCTGTTTTAGTGAAATCCTAACTGCTCATATGCACTTAAAGACTGTCATGAACACAGCCTATTGTTAAACTAAAGATAGTGTGGGAAAAGTGCGCAGGGCAATGAAATTTAACTGTCTCCTGATCAGACACGGCCCTTCTCACTGGCCCCCGAAGCAATGCATTCTGGGACAATGAGTCTGAGCAACCAAAAAACACACGTCGGAGCTTTCACTGCCTGGAGGCAGCACTCAAATAAAGGCGTTAACAATGAGTAAGCCTGGATTCACTGAAATGTTCTCACAAGACTTTTCTGGAAATTAACGTGTCTCTGTGTGTCAGATGCCCTCCCCTGTGTGTCAGATGCCCTCCCTGTGTTTCCAAGGGGTCTTATTCTGTGTAAAAGCAGCTAACCCTGTAGTTTAGACCTCTACTAACATGTTCTGAAATGCATTGAATTCTTGGATTAGTTTAAAGGGCCCATATTCCACTATTTTCTGATTTATGTTCTAATGTTGTTTCCTCATCACAAACACACCTGGAGTTGTGTTTTGTTTCATTCACACATGTTTAACACACAAACCCTGCATATTTAAGCTGCTTTCTTCTCTCAAACAGAAAACACTCTGTTCCACCTTGTGATGTCATGTGGTAATACAGGAAGTGCTTCACTGTGTTCTTAAACTCTATACAATTTCACTAAAATCATTTGGATAATTTCAGCCCTGGAAATGCAAGTCTCTACTGAACTACTGAAGTAGCTGTTAACTTGAAAACCACCACTTCATGACATCACAAGGTGGAACAGAGCATTTTGAGCTTTGGAGATGGAGACAGACTAATAATAAATGATTACTCAAAAATGTGTGAATTAAAGAAAATACAACTCCAGGTCTGTTTTTGAAGAGGCAACAACACTAACATGGATTAAACCTCACAAGAGTCAATTCTGCGCAATACAGGACTTTTATGTTCCAAAGTTATTCCTCACTTTCCTAACATATTCAGAGCATTCTAATTATTCACCGTGCTTTTCACAACTTTCAAAGACCAGAGCTGAGTTTTGCAGTCACAGTAAAGCTAACTACAACTAGCATGCTAACGTGTACTTCCTGATTCTCTCACAATAAAACTCTGATGCAGACAGAAGACAGCAGACTTATTTTGGCCTCAAGAGCTGCTTATACAATATATCTGTTCTAAAGTTAAACATGTTTTGCCCAAATACATGGGGGAAAAAAAATCAGGTACAGCGCCTTTAAACCCGTCCTCACTGCTGTTTCTTTTCATTCGTTTGTTGATTATTTCTCGATCGTCTCCACACGTGGATTCGCTTCATTCAAACTTAAAACAAATGTCTGTAACTTTTGCTGTCTTCACCTCCCTCTTCTCTCTCTCCCTCTTTGGGCTTTCAGGCTAAACGAATCCAAGACCATTTGAAAACTGCTTTGAAACAGGAAGTAAAGTCGTGAGGATTTGGGTCTCTCCGTTTTAGTTTGAATTCCCCACAGCACCTCTGGGCGATAACTTAACGAGAATTGGATGGGTGTTATAGAGCGTTGTGAAGCCAATGGAAAAGAAACTAAGGCTAAATGTTATTATTAGACACAGTGGAAGTATAAAGTTGGCGCTCAAACTTTTCACAACTAAAAAAGGATTTGGCTTTCAGAGGACCACCAGATCTAAACCAGGTCTAATTTAGAGGGCTAAACCAGCTCTAAAAGTGGACTACATCATTTACACTGTAGTTCTACACAAACAATTATACAGGATTATAAGGCCAATTTGCAATCAGATATTACTCCAGAGTTTTAAGAAGAGATGCCAAAATTGTACTGAAGTAAAAGTAGTGTTACTTAAAAAAATATTACTCAGGTAGACGTAAGTGGTAACTGTCTGGATGGAACATTTGATTCATAAAGGTGCATTGTGTAACTTTTCTGGTGGAATGTCCATCAAATGGTATTAAACTTTTCTATCTAGGTCAGATCTGTGGAGAGGTGACCCCGCTCACAGTCAGAATGCCTGTTTTTATAGGCATTTTTGATCTATATATATATCTGTAATTGAATAAATGTAAAGTAGAGCTGTTTAATGTCACACTGTGGCACATTCCAGGCAGAGACAAGCAGATGGCGGACGCTCCACCAGAAAAACGTGGCATAGTGCCTCTTTTAAGAAACGAATGAACAAAAAGAACTGATTATGAATAAAGTCTCTTTCTGTACATTTCTGGAACATGTGGAGCTGGTTGGAGATTGGGCAATATGTAAAAAACTGTGTGAGATGAAACCGCAGCTCTCCTGTTTGTTTTTTTTCATAGTTTAAATGTATTATGAGCTTCAAAGAGGCCACAGAGTCCAGCCTGATTCATGAGCTGAGGGCCAGATAAGGATGAGTTGCAATGTTCTTTTTCTATGTGCTGTTTTAACTCTTTCAATGTGATCAACAGTTCAATGAGTGGATTTAAGCTCCTACATTCTACAACTGTCTTTTCTCTCTGCAACCCTGTTCTAATGTGAGAAAATGTTCCGCAGCGGGGCTTTAATCCTGTTACAAATGAACGAATCACAAATTACTGTGCTGTGATGTACTGAATCAAACTTATTTAGTCCTGGTTTAGTTCTTGTTTAGACCCAGTATAGATCTAGTTTAGACTTTCATTCATTTCTTTTGATTTTTTTTTTTTACACATTTTCAGTTTTTATTTAGCAATTTTTTCAGATTTTCTTATCCAATTTATTTACACATATTTCCGGCATTATAGTTTTATTTTTGTAAAAATTTCCTGCATTTTGATAGTTTTAGTTGCACATATTGCATTTCTTGCATTTCTTACAGTATTATTTTGCACATTTTCCTACCTGTTATAATTGCACTCTTATCTCTGTTTTCTTACCCGTTGTGTGTGACGAGACACTGCCGTAGCCCCAGTTTCCTGAAGATGTCAACGGTGATGTCCATGGGGGTGTGATCTGTGACTGTGAAGGGGCTCAGGTCCATGATGCCACGAAGACGCAGAGGAGGTGGGGCTTCAGGAGGCTGCGATGGAGCATGCTCAGAGAAGACCACAAGTGACGCACTGACCACGCCCTCCTGACGCTTACGGGCGTTATCTGAAAAACAATATAACAGAGATACTCCAATGACAAGGATATGCAGTATTCAATGCAGAGGTGGGTAGAGTAGCCAGAAATTGTACTTAAGCAAGGGTAATGTTTCTTCAAAATAATACTAAACAAGTAGAAGTATAAAGTATAGGTCCAAGAAATGAATCAAGTAAGATCAAAAAAGTATTAGGGAAAACTACTACTGAAGTAAGAGCAACTTAAAGAGTAACTGTTGGGAAGTAACATCTGATTTATAATTTGATAGTAAGAAACAAAGCCTTAAATAATGCACAAAAGCTGGTATTTTCAAAGGATAGACACACAAATGAGAAAAACTAAATCATACTGTATCTGCTGCTCATGTCCACTCAGGAAGTAAAATTCTAAACTTTACAAAATTATTAAACTAGGAAAAAAAGGTATGATTTTTGGCAACGCATTAAATATGTATATGAGTAGTCTAACCTGTCATTAGCACTTTAATACCATTATTTATGTAAAGTGTGTAAAACTGACCTATAGAGATGAGCAGGTCTCGTCTGAACACAAAGCCCACGAGCCTCTGAGACTCCGGAGAAACCACCACTGGGAACCCACTGTAATGTGTGCTTTCCACCAGGGCCTGCAGGGGGCGACAGATACAATATTCAATATTCAATATTCAATATTCAATACAAACAAAGATGTGCAGTAGAGAGATCTACTCAAATGTGTTTGCACTGCCCGACAGGTAAAGCATGAAAATCTCCATGGAGACACCTTGTCAAAAAGTTACATAGTGCACCTTTAAAGGAACTCTAGGTAAGATTTAAATTAGTAAATTTCATAAAGATATGAAGTAAACATGTTCAAATCAAGTACAGTTTTTACTGCTAACAATTCAGATTCTAATGCAGATTTATTCTTAGTGGTTTTCAGATTCTAGACTGTGATGAGCCAGATTGTGCTACTAATTACATTGTACTTTGCCATGAAATATTGGAAAGGTAAATTCCCAAATATGGAACCTGATCATTTCTATTATTGACCAGACCCAAGATCCCGCTGTATTAAAACAAAAATCTGCAGTTGAACATTATTTTAGCTGCCCCTCATCTGTATTAAATAACATTGGCCTAAACAATGTTGTGATGTCATCTGAAACACAGTAATTACAAAAACATTGAACACGATGTCCCCCATTTTGGTTCAAGACGATTATCCAATCAGAAAGCAAAAGGAGTCTCAAATGAGTTCAATGCTGAAATCCAGCTGGTTTAAACCTAACATGCCTCTCTCTGATCTGAAGTGCAGCCTCTGCAGCTCAGTGAGGGAATTCTGGAGGTCCTGAGCTTTCACATGAGCCAAGGTCTGTTCATATACTGAGAATGAGAAAAACTTGTATGTGTCTGCAGGTTAAGGGAAAAAAACAAGGGCCCAGGCTACATACAGTTCCTTTAGGGTCATTATTTAACTTTTGTGCACTGTTGTAATGATGACTTTTCCATATACGTATATACGTCCTTGCTCATTTTGCTCAAACACAAATCCTCTGTACAGTGACTGATATTTTGGCTGGGACATTTGGACTTCATGATCCTAGAATTACATGCGTTGAATGAAAAATGTTGCATACACCACAGGAATATGAAATAAACACCATATACTTAATGTCACTGACAAAGTAGTATTTTGTTTTACACGAATCTAAAAACATGCTGCCTGCTATGCTCCACTGGACTTAATATTTGTGGTGATGAATGCTTAAAGGGATTTTCCTGTTTAAAAATGACATCCTTGTAGAGGATAAGGTCTATTCCAGGGTACTGGAGAGGAGAATCCGACCAATAGTCGAACCTCGGATTCAGGGGGAGCAGTGTGGTTTTTGTCCCGGCCACGGAACATTGGACCAGCTCTATACTCTCCATCAGGTGCTCGAGGGTTCATGGGAGTTTGCCCAACCAGTCCACATGTGCTTTCTGGATCTGGAGAAGGCATTCGACCGTGGTGTCCTGTGGGGAGTGCTCTGGGAGTATGGGGTCCGGGCCCTTTGCTAAGGGCTGTTCGGTCCCTGTATGACCAGAGCAGGAGCTGTGTTCACATTGCCGGCAGTAAGTTGGACCTGTTTCCGGTGCATGTTGGACTCCGCCAGGGCTGTCCTTTGTTACCGGTTCTGTTCATTCACACGTTTGAGTCTGAAGGCGCCTAGAAATTCTGTCCATAATTTCTAGGCGCCTTCAGGGGCCGAAGGGGATCAGGTTTGGGGACCACAGGATCTCATCTCTGCTGTTTGCAGATGATGTTGTCCTGATGGCTTCATTGGACTGGGATTTCCAACGTGCACTGGGGCGTTTGCAGCCAAGTGTGAAGCGGCTGGGATGAGGATTAGCTCCTCCAAATCCGAGGCCACGGTTCTCGACCAGAAAAAGGTGGCTTGCCCTGGAGGAAGTGTCCGGGGTGAAGGAAGTGTAGGAGTCCCTGCTTAGACTGTTGACCCTGCGACCCGGCCCCGGATAAGCAGAAGAAAATGGATGGATCCTTGTACTGGGGGATTAATGCATGTAGTGTATAGAAGACTGGAGTTCTTATTTGACCCTGTGTGACAATACCATACAAAAATATGTCTCACATATGAATGTGTTTTAATTTGTTATTTTATCTTTTTTTTTATTTTTTATTTTGAACTACAATACAACAAAGGCTCAGACTCTCTCCCACAGTTCGTAATTTCCCTTGTGGATCTATAAAGTTTGCCTAAATTTAAGTCTTAGTCTATACTAGAAATGTCAGGTTCAACTCATCTATCTCAAATAACGATCCCAAATAGTGAACAAAGATGGCATGGCAGTTGGCTAATGTGAGCATTGTGTCACCACGGTAACTGCTGAACATTCCCCCACAGGCACATACATACATAAAAGCGTGTGTGATGTAAATGCAACATATCAATAGCACAGAAAATATAGTGAGGTAGGCGTTACCTCGACCTCTCCGAGCGTCATGCTGTCCTGTGTGAGCACGGCCAGAGGAGGGTCAGACCTGCGCGGCCTCATCACGTCCACCGCCAAACTGCTGTGTTCAAACTCCTCCTTCGCCTCCAGGAACGGGTATCCATTTAACCGAATGTGAGCCTAGAGACGAGGATGGGTCAGTGTGCACTATAATTATACTATAATTATTATTCTTATTAAAGGGCCCATATTACACCGTTTTCTGATCCATGTTATAATGCTGTTTCCTTGACACAAACAGACCTGCAGTTGTGTTTTGTTTCATTCAGACATGTCTAACACACACAGTTCTCTCAAACAGAAAACACTACTAACATCCACCTTGTGATGTCATACAACTACATACAACTTCACTAGAATTGTGTGGATAATTTCAGCCCGGGAATTGCTAATCTCTACTGAACTAAAGGTAAAAGGTAGTTGTTAGCTTGAAGACTTTATCGACTGATGACATCACAAGGTGGAACGGAGCATTTTGAGCTTTGGAGCTGTAGACAGACTAATAATAAAGGATTACTCAAATGTGTGAATGAAACAAAACATAACTCCAGGTCAAAACACAACTCCAGGTTTTTGAAGAGGTAAGAGTATTATAACAAGATCACATAGGACCTTTAAACCTGTTTTACCTCATAGATTCCTTCTCGTCCGAAAGCGTCTGCCACCCATTTGCTGGTCATGGTCGCCGCCATCAGAGGGACGATGTACTCCAGCCCCCCGGTCAGTTCGAACATGATCACCACCAGAGACACGGTCATACGGGTCACGCCACCTACAGGACATAGAGAGGAACTGCAGTTGAGAGTGCAACCAGATACCCAGGTTATTTCCTTAAGGGTGCATTATGTAACTTTTCCGTTTGTTGGTCTGTCACCTTGTTGTTTCTATGGATATGTCATTGCTCTGTCTAGAATGTTTCACCTTTCTATCTTTATGGAGATCAAACCAGACCAAATTATACTCTGCTCACAGTTTTTCTAGGTATGTTTAAGCAGTAAAACCACCTGGAATTGAATAAATGTACGGTAGAGCCATATGTCATACTGTGGAATATCCCAGGCAGATGACATATCCATAGAAACAAGCTGATGACGGATCCCCAACCAAAAAGTTACGTAGTGCGTCTTTAAGTAACACTTTCATCATATTACACTTCTGTGGGGTATTTATTGCTAACACAGTTAATACCCCAACTGTTTTGTTTTTGACACTCTCAATCTAAACTCCATATGCTCTCGAGGCAAAGTCACTCCCCCTTCAGAGCGCTATCACAACACAATCAGTGTACATCCCACTAATGAAACTACTGCACACTGCATCAGGTTTGTCAAGCTGCATATAGTTTTGTATGTGTATGGAAAATTGCTGTGTGGGAGGCTTGTGGCCCGGGAGAGATCTCTAAATTGCTCAAACATGCCTGGATGCCATATAAAACTACTTCAGGCATGTTTTTGATCAGGGAACAGTATTATAATATGGTAGAAAGCTCCAATAATACTCCTCGTTAAAGTAACTTGAGTTCATTTTGTCCATTTTGTTGCTGTTCTTCAACCTTTGGCCTGTTCAGACGAAATGAGAATCTGCAGCTGCAAATAACACATTAAAACCACCAGAATATCATTATATCACAAACAGACTCCACATGCTCAGATCAGATCAAAGATGGAGGAAAAAAATTCCAGGAAATTATAAACACCATAAGAATGAAAATGTGAATCAAATAATCGCTCATGAAGTTTACAATTTCTTCTTTTCAACAAATTATACAAAACTTTGGAAAAATTGGAAAACAAGTCAAAGGTGCACTATGCAACTTTTTGGATGGGGGTCTGTCACCCGCTTGTTTCTATGGATATGTCATTTCTCTGCCTGGAATGTTCCACAGTATGACATTAAACAGCTCTACTTTACATTTATTAAATTACAGGGGGTTTTATAGCTCAAAAATACCTAGAAAAACAGATATTCAGACTGAGCGGGGTCGCCTCTCGACAGATCTGACCTGTAACTTGGTCTGGTTTGGTCTCCATGGTGATAGAAATGTTTAATGCCATACTGTGAAACATTCCAGACAAAGCAATAACATCTCCATGGAGAAAAGCATTTGACGGGTCCTCCACTAGAAAAGTTACACAATCCACCTTTTAAGTAGAAGTAAAAGTAAGAAGGGAAAGTACTCTGAGAAGTACAAGTAACTCAAGGTTATTTCAAAACAGGAGTTACCCAAAATGGCCTGGGTTTTATAATTAAACCTTATGGTAACATTTTCACACAGATGTTTTTTACCCAAACAAAAATCCTTCAAAATAAATTGGCCCTAATCACGCACACAGTTATAAAGAACAGACCTGTATAGAAAACATTTAAACATATTTACTTTGGAGAGTTTCATCAAAGTGTTTTAAATACAGCTTGAGTCTGTAGGGCTGTGGGCTAATGCTGATTTATGGTCTAATAACAGAGGAAGTGCCTGGATCTCCTGAGCTGTGTAACTGTGTTTAAAGAGATGTGGAGCTATGTGTGAAGTGACAAAGCAAGTAAGGACTGTGTGTGAGGGAGACTGCAGTCAATAATAATAATAATAATAATGATGATAATAATAAACATTTTAGTTTAAGTTACTCAAAACTTACTCTTTTTCCTGCTTCTAACTTTGAGGACAAAATGTTAAAGCCATAATTTGAAACATTTTATTTAAAAAATAGACAGCGTGTTTTCTTTCTCATTTTGGTTGTGTTTACTGTACTGAAAAACACATTTTGCTGTGAGTGGGTTTGCATCTCCACAAACCTGACTCTTATTTTTTTTATGGAAAATATGTTCCTTTGGCTATAATACTCCACAGTATGGCATACAACTTCTACATGAAGAATGTTCCAAAGCATGGTTTGAACTTTGTATTTTCATGGAACCATGTTGGTGACGTACCACCTCCAGAAAGTTACATACTGTATCTTTAATAATAATAGTAGTAATGCATAATGAGCTTTACAGACTTGTCAAAGCATCTCAGAGCTACACTGTTGTCATTACTCACTCCACACTCACTGGTCTGCACCACATTCATACTGGGCAGGTTGGGTGAAGGGTCTTTCCTAAGGACACAATCGATCCTCTGACCTTTGGGTTGGGGTATCACTGCTCCAACCACTGAACCACCGTCACCCCCACACGCAGCTGTATCCCACCCACCGCCATGCCCCATGATGAGGCTCATTTTACAGTGTATTCCTTGCAGTAGTTTGTTGTATTTACTATTAAAATGGCTGCCAACCACAAACAGCATTTCCACATATTTCCCACATATTTTCTCCATTGTGTCGGTGAGCACCCCATAAACTCAGGCTAAAGCTTCTTATTAAAGCGGACGGGGGTTAAATGCACTGCCTATAGAAACCACATCAAAGCCACGCCAACATGTGCAGTATGCTACAGCCACATTTACACCCCACACCAGGATCTAGACACAATTTCATTTAAAGTTTAGTTTTTTTTTTCAGAATTGTTACGTCAAAACACATCAGCTACAACCTGAGACAGCTGTGGACCAGGCTTTGCTCTGCTAAACATAATAATTATCAGAGTAAAGAGTGAAGACCGCCACCGCAGGGAACAAGAACAAATAATCACTAACCACACACAGAAATGAGTTTGTTTAAAGTGACTACATTAGGTTTTCTGAGCTTTCAATCACGTTATAATTGTTTCCCTTCTCATTTACCCACTCATAGTTGGATTTAGAGTGATTCATATGTATTTGAGTATCTTTATCCTGTATTCAAGACGTCATTGCTTTAAATTCATTTCCATTTTAACTAGGAAAGCCGATATCAGGTCCAGCAATTGTTTCTAGAATCAGATATCAGCGCCGATACTGAAAACAACTGCTGGACCTGATATCGGCTTCCAAATATGAGTTTACAGATATCGTGATTGGGCATATGCAATGATGTAATAAGACTATAAACTGGTCATAGTGGGCTCAGAAAGTACCATAATATTTTAACTTTTTTTTTTTTTTTTTTCCCCATCAAATCTGTTGTCATTACTTGAAGGATAAATAACAGCTACATAACACATTTAACACGTTTTGTCTCATTTTATTTTTGTTTTAATGAAATAAATGCTGCTCTCAGTCTCTGCACTGGTATCGGTGGATATCGGTAATCGACAGATACTTAAAGCTGTAGTATCGGAATGGTATCGGAACTGAAAAAGCTGGAGAATCCCTAAATATAACTAGAGCTGAATGACTTGCAATTTTTGCCAAAAGCATTGCAATTTCGATTACATTCGCAATTTATGTTTTAATAATAGGATTCTGTTCAAAGTTCATATTTTAAACGTGCAGAAGAACTGACAAAGACTGAAAGATGAATTCACAAACTAACACGAGAATCATCACATTTTAGAACACGTTTGTATTGGTGGTTTTCAGATTATAGAATGTGATGATGCCATACTGCCAGATGGGGGTGCAAGAGACTGTCCCATTGATTGCATCGTACTTTACCTTGAAATATCTAAAAAGAAAACTCACAAATGTTTAATCTGAGTATTTATATTAGTGACTAGAACCATTAACTTCTTGTATTGCAACAAAAAACTGCATTTTTTTGTATTTTAGCTGCCCTCCATCTGTATTACATATTTTTGGTTTATAGAATGCTGTGAGGTCATATGAAACCGACAGATCTAAACTACAGGGTTAGCAGTTTTCATGCAGAATAAGACACGATCATTTCATGTTTGTGAAGGAAATTATGGGTCTTCAAAAACTGCAGCTTTTTCCATTTGCTAATTTCGTCCATTCAAATTGCATTTTCAATTCATTAATTTGTTCATATTTTAAAAGTATTCATTTTATAAAATATTATTATCCTATACAATGTAGTGATGTAATCTGAAACCCTGCTATAATAATGCATTTTCTGTTCTGTGTGTATTGATACTTTGCGGCGACATCAAGTCTAAATTGAGTAACATAGCTTCAGACAGAGCAGTGCTTTGAGTTAGCATCACACTCCCATGGAAATATGAGGACATCAGCTGGAAAGTATCAGTATTGGTTTAGTCTTTTACCTAAACACGCGGCGGCTCCAACCATGGCGTAGAGTCCTGGCGTGATGCAGTCTGCGCCCGGAGAGCACCAGCCTTTGAAGATGAACCAGTCGTGATTATAATACGCCAACTGCTCCATGCCAACGCCTAACAACCGGCCCGCGATCGCCCCCACCGCCATGCTGGGGATGAACAGACCCGAGGGCACCTGGGGGGGACAGGGAGGAGGTGAAATAGTTACCCTAATAATAATAATGTATTGGATTTATACAGCATCTTTTCGAGACAAACAAGATTGCTTTAAATCATTATTCATTTACCTTTTACTGCTATAATTGCTGAATTAAAAGGTGCACTATGTAACTTCTAAGGTGGAGGGTCCGCTACTAGCTGGTCTCTATGGAGGAGATGTTATTTCTTTGCCTGGAATGTGTCACAGTAGGGCATTAAACATATCTCCCTCGCATTTGTTCAATTACAGGAGTTTTATAGCTAATAAATACCTCAGATAACACCTTGAATTCTTACCATGTGCAGGCTTGCTTCTCCATAGATCTGACCATTAAACTGTCTCCATTGTGATTACCAAATTTATTTCCATACTGTGGAATAAACAAGGCAACACTGTAATATCTCCATGGAGACAAATAGGTGACGGACCCTCCACCAGAAAAGTTACGCAATGCAGCTTTAACATGTTTAATTAGTTTCAGTTTCATTTTTGATGCTCCGAGTCCCCTCTCCCTCTGCTCCCCGTGCTGAGTCACTCCTCCTTCAGAGTGACATCACAACATTATTCATTCACTCCACACTGATGGTTAACTACTATTGTTGCCACAGCTGTCCTGAGGCAGACTGACAGAAGTGAGGCTGCCAATCTGCACCGTCAGTTTCTCTAACCACCACCAACACTCACACACGCACACCACATACATACTATGCAATGTGGGTGAAGTGTCTTGCCTAAGGACACAACGACAAAACGTGGTCCAAGTGGGAATCGACCCTCTGATCTTCGGGTTGGGGGACCACTGCTCTAACCACTGCGCCGCATAATAACGCCTTTGATTTGATAGTGCTTTGCTGGCTGCAACTACCAATAATCTCTCCCACACTAAATATGAATGAATGAGTGAAGTGCCTTGCCTAAGAACACATTGACAGAATGCACTGGTCTGAGCGAGAAAGTGTCTTGCCCATGAACATGTAGGCACCACATATTGCTCATTATTTTACCAAAAAATGCTGTAATCTTGTAAAAGCAGACATAGGAGCTAAACTCACAGACTGCATCTTGTTGTATTTATGAAGATATGATGAAAGCTCAGAGGAGGAGGTTAAGAGCTTTCCAAATATGCAGTTTATTTGTTCTTAATTAAAGACAGTTGCTCCTCATTGGTCCTGTCTCATGACAAAAATCAGATCTAATAAAAAACTACTGTGTCTCATTATAATGTCTGGCTGTGATGCTGTTTGTGCCTGACTCATGCTGACTCACAGAGACTGGACTGATCCTCTGTTAGGATTTAACACTTATTACATCTGACAACATCTGCTCTCAGGAAAAAAAACACGAAATAAACAGTATAACTCACATCTGGTCAAAATAAAATCACTGTTAGTGGAATTGAGTACATTCAACAGAGAGAAAACGATAATATTGAACTTAAAAAGATTGCATTGTGTAACATTTCTGGCAGAGGGTCCGTCAAATGATTTTCTCTGTAGAGATGTTATTGCTTAGTCAGGAATGTTTCACAGTAGCATTAAACCTTTCTATCTTCATGGAGACCAGGCCAGACCGAGTTACAGGTCAGATCTGTGGAGAGGCGACCGCGTTCACAGTCAGAATGCCTGTTTTTCTAGGTATTTTTGAGCTATAAAACCACCTGTAACTGAATAAATGTAGAGCTGTTTAATGTCATACTGTGGAACATTCCAGGTACAGCAATGATATATCCATAGAAATAAGCAGGTGACAGACCCCCAACCAAAAAGTTACATAGTGCACCTTTAACTAAAAGAAATGACAAAAAATTAATAGAGGTAACTGTCAGTAAGTGTCATTATCTCATTATTTGTTTGGGATTGGCTCCACAAACTTGTCATATTACTCAGTCTTTTCAACTGACAACAATCACGTCTTTGGGGTTGAATAATGGAACCACTATCTGAGCTGATGTGAGAGTTGACACTATAGAGACTGTACCGTGCTGTAATCTCACATGGAGCTGGCCTGTTCTGTGGTATCAGATATATACTTCTGTGCTCGTACCTTCATGCCAAAGGTGATGACAGTTATAGACATCTTGAACACGAGGGCGAGGGCCAGTTGCCATAGCGCCGTGTAGAGTCCAGCTCCGGCCGGACGATCTGCCAGACTGTCCCCCACTCCGGTCTCTGAGGTGTTCGTGTTCGGCTGGAAACACAAACAAGATTTACAAATGGAGTCATATTTTACAAAATCAGTAGTTCAAGTTGAAGTTTTGGCCAAAGTTAGCAGCTGTGACTCATAAGAAAAACAAACATTCATTCCTGTTTAGGAGATTTTCAACAAAAAAGATTGACTAACTGAAAAAATGGTGGCTAATGCTGTAGTTCCAACTAAATCAGTTCTTTCTGGTCAGATTGTGTTAAAATAAAGCTCAGATTAAAGTCTAACAAGCCTCAGACAAAGCTGTGCTTATAGTTAGCATCAAACCCCCAAGGGATGTTTATGACATCAGCTGCAAAGTAGCACTAACCAAAGGAACAACATTTCCATGGAAACAAGCAGGAAAAGGCCTTTGTGGAGGTTTGTGGAGATGCAAGCCCACTCACAGAAAGGAGCACATTTTTGCATTGTTTCAGTGCAATAAAACATGCTTTTATTCAAACCTATTCTGCCAAAAAAAGTGCCGTACTATGGCTTTAAGTCTGACCTGCTTGTATCCACAGAGCTGTGAGGAGTCCAGCAATGAGCAGTCATTGAACAGCTCAGAGATCAGCTCAGATCCACTCATTCTGGTGTAACTGTTCGGAAACGCAATGACAGCCGTGATCGCCGTGACGACCAGCACCTCCAACACAGGGTAATGTCCCAGACGAGTGGTTTTACCTGAAAACAGGGGAAAAAACAGAGCTCCAATTTAAATGTCTGTAACAATATCTGGTTTAAAAACATCCACCATTAATCATAATTATCAAGATTATTTGGTTCAGTAACTGTTATTGTTCACAATATGACAGTATCACAATAAGAGATACGTTTAATGCCACACTTTGGAACATTCCAGGCAAAGCAATAACATACCATAGTCGAATGGGTGAGAGACCTTCTAAAAGTTACATAATGCAGCTTTAATGTGTATTTTATGAAGAATTTACCCCTGCGTTACCATCAGTTTTAAAAAAAGGTTCTACAATCACAACTCAACCCATGCTGCCAGACAGAGGACACATCCAAGTTTGTCTCATTCTCAGCATATGGACAGGCCTCAGAACCTCCAGAACTCCCTCACTGAGCTGCAGAGGCTGCACTAGCACTGAATCATGATTGGCTGGAGGGGTTTAGGTAATGACCATTCAGATCAGAGAGAGAGATTTTAGCATTTATTAAATTTTAAGTCAAAATCTTCCACACAGTTCCTTTAAAGCTTAACTATAAGTAACTATGTTTTATACTCACGTCTTCTGCACCACGCGATATTGGCCCGGATGAACAGCGCCCCCCACAGGCCTCCGAAGATCCCAAGCAGAATAAACGGTGCCAATTCGATCAGATGCCATGGAGCGTGAAACTCCACATAGAACAGCACCAAGCGGCTGTTTCCAAAGGGGTTTATGGAGCGCAGTGTGAAGGCGGCCACTAGGGCGGCGAAAAAGGACCTCCATAAAGTCTTCAGGGGGAAGTAATAACTCACCTAATAACACAAAACAGAATATGTGTTAAAGAGGGGGTATACAACTTCTATTTACTGCTAACACATAACATTTAGATCACCATGTTACCTATTATATTTCGCCAAAAACAACGTATGCTAAGTCACACCCCCTTCAGAGCATGTGCATTGCTCTAATGAAACTACTGCACATTGCATCAGGTTTGTAAAGTGGTTGTGTACAGTTTTGTATCATGTTATTGTATATTTTCATTTATTTTAGTCATTGCTTAAAGCAATTTAAAGGCTTTAGTTAATTTATATTTGAGGAAATGATTTTAATATTGTCTGTGCGTCAAATTAGAATCTTTTAGTTTTAACTATGAATAATTAAACAAGTTAAGACATATTGGTTGTGATAAAAAATAATTTTAAACGGAATAAAAAATAAATAAAAAGTGTGATTTATCTATTTCATAAACAATTGACAGCACTAACATTAAAGGTCTTATATTACAGAAAATTGACTTATAATGTTTTTGAAGAGGTACAGCATTCTAACTTGAGTTCCCCTTTAAGCAAACGTACATTCTATAAAATATAAGTGAAACAAGTGTCTACTTTTGTAATAAATTATAAGATTCTTAGAAAATCTTAGATCTCATATTTCTTATAGTTTATGCTTGATGGACCCCCTTTGGGAGTTGGAGCAGACAGGCTGAGCTCAGGGTCCAACTGTACATCACAAAACTTCAGATTTATGAGACTGATTTAACTCACGGAAAACACAGAAATTTATAATGTTGTAGGAAGTTGATGTAGTTTTTCTTTTTACCTCCTCCAAACTGAAGAGAACTCCTCCAATCGGGGCTCCAAACGCTACAGACACTCCCACCGCTGCTGCCGCTGATAGAACCTAAAAACAATGTCAATATTGTGTAAAATTTACAGCTGGATTTTTATTAAAGTCACACTGTGTAACTTTTATGGTGCAGGATTCGCTTGTCTGCATGGAGATGTTATTGCTTTGCCCGGAATGTTCTACAGTGTGAAATTAATTCATCTGACTTCCATTTACTCAATTATGTGTCTTATTGCCAAAAACATTCCTTTGAATTCTTACAGTGTGCAGGGTCGCCTCTCCTAAAATCCAGGCATTTCAGTACATGTTTGTAGAGGTCTAAACTACAGGGTTAGCAGCTTTTACACAGAATAAGACCCATGGAGACACAGGGAGGGCATCTGACACACAGGGACTTTTAGCTCTCACCTCTCTGCGTTTGGCTTCGTTCTTCCTGTACTTGGTGAACAGGTGGCAGAGGATGTTGGCGCAGCAGCAGGCCACATGCACTAGGGGGCCCTCTTTCCCCAGACTGAGGCCAGAGGACACGGCCAAGACCAGGGTGATGGTTTTGGTGATGAGAGTCCACTTCCCCAGATACCCCCGAATAATGAACCCACTCAGGATTGTCTTTATCTGACACAGGAAATATAATTTCAAACAGGAAAATATGAAATGTGTAAGGTGCAACAGTTTTTAATACTTTTCCATCTGGAGTTGGTGTTACTATTAGGTCTTCATTTTTGTTATTCATTGATCAGAGATATTGTACAAATAGCACATGATTCTTCTTAATTCAAATACAACAGTCCCGTCCACCTCACGGGTTTCCAAAAGTAACATTCCCATATATTTTTCCGATAGACTTTTGCAAAGAGAAAAAAAAAAGAATACTGAGAGATTTAAAGTCTAATAGCAGCTAATCAGCTATGTGGTTTGTTTCTTCTTCTCTAATCAATAATAAATACATCCATAACAAATCCTGTAATCCTATGTTGCGTTTTAGTAATTCATAAAGCACAATTCTGAATGCAATGGAATACATAACAAAAACGCATTTTAATACAGGTATTCTGTAAATAAATATATTTTCAAAGTATTCTTCCCATCAGTGTCCAGACAGTCCATCTAAAATAACCGTTTTTCTGTTTTAGAGTTTATGCAGGGGTGGGCAGAGTAGCCAAAATTTGTACTCAAGTAAGAGTAACGTTACTTCAAAATAATATTACTCAAATAGAAGTACAAAGTAGTGGGCCAAGAAATTACTCATAGAAGATTAAAAAAGTATTTGGGAAAACTACTCAACTAAGAGTAACTGATTAATAAGGAAAAAATATTAAATAATGCACAAAATTTGGCATTTTCAAAGCGGTGCAAGAAACACAAATGTTCAAATCATTGTCATATAAAGCTTTTGTTACTTGTTTGTAGACTTACTTACAGTGGGAAGAGGAACCACAACTTTTACTCAAGTAAGAGTACTGTTACTTCAAAAAAATTATGACTCAAATAGGAGTAAACGAATGCTGCTAGAAAAGTACTCTGAAAAGTACACTTTCTTTAAAAAGTTACTAAAATAAATGTAAATGCTTATATAACAGTTTCAGTGTGATTCAGTTGTTTTACCTCTGGGATTCCGGAGCCGCAGGCATAAGGAGCAAACGCACGAACCAGAGTCACCGCCAAAAATGAGAAAATCAGCGCCCAGAACAGGTACATGAGGTAATTCACTATGTACGCAAACGCCCCCTAGAGGAAGAGGAGAGAACATATACGTGAGGTGTGCTCAAATACTAGAATTTGATAATGTCATAATTTCAAATGAAGGGCAGGGAACTATACAACTATGGGAGATAAATTGTTTTTGAAAGAAATCTCCAAACTTATGATCCACAAATGTTGAACCTTATCATTATTTGTTTGGAATTGGCTCCACAAAATTGTCATGTTAATCTTACGACTTAAAGTCCTTTCAGCTGACAACAATCACGTCTTTGGGGTTGAATAATGGCACCACTTTCTGAACCTACTGTGAAAAAATAATTTCACTTTTGTTTATTTATACTGACAGAAAAGACGCTGAACTTTGTGCCAGTTTTTGTTTCATGTGGATAGGCCCAGTAATTACAGAGATATGAACCATAAACCAGGTCAACAAATCTGCAATCTGACTGATAAACAAAAAACTACACATTTTTGAATGTTACACTTTAATTTTAAAACATAAAGGGGCCATTAAAGCCTCAGAAACACAGACATATTGAAACACTGAGTTAAAATATTACAAGCTATGTGCAATGCAATGTCTAGAAATGAACAGTAGATGGAGCTACAGTTTTCTAATATGAGTGGATAGTTCTATTAGACTTCTCACAAAACAAATTTAGAAGTTAGAAATCTGTTAATTTTTAGTCATTAGAGGCATTTTAATACTGAAAAAAAACCGACTTGGAGCTTTCTACCATGTTATAACACTGTTCCCTCATCAAAAACATGCCTGAAGTGGTTTTATATGTCATCCATGCATGTTTGAGTAATCTTCTGACCTAAATAAAATGCAACACAATGATTTAAATATGTTATGTGTTAACAATTAATACCACATTATACCACTGACAAACACTGTGATAGTGATTACATTTATGATTAAAGTTTTAATAATAGGATTCAGTTCAAAGTTCACATTTTAAACATGTCCGTAAGAACTGAATTTTTCTCTGACAGAAAACACTCCTTTCCACCTTGTGATGTCATGTGGTAATACAAGAAGTTCTCTACTGTGTTTTAAAACTCCACACATCTTCACTCGAATCATTTGGATAATTTCAGCCCTGGTATTGCCAGTCTCTACTGAACAAAAGGTAAAAGGAGCTGTTAACTTGAAAACTACCACTTCAAGGTGGAACAGAGCATTTTGAGCTTTGGAGGTGTAGACAGAAAATATTAATAAAGGGTGACTCAAACGTGTGAATGAAACAAAACACAACACCAGGTATGTTTTTGAGGAGGTAACAACATTCTAATTTGACAAAAAGTCAATTTTGTGTAATCTAGGACCTTTAATAATTTACCAACTTTGTCCCAAATGAGTAAATGTTATAAAAAGTAATGCAAATGTGTAACTGGCAACACAGTGTAAAAATCATTGTGGTGGTACCTCAGACTGTCCGGCGATGAGCTGTGCCCAGGTCTGCCACTGGGGGCAGCGGTCTCTCTCCTGAAATGTGGTCTCATTGGACGTCCAGCAGCAGTGCTCATGATTGAACCAGAACCCGACCAAACACACGCCCTCTTTAAGGTCTGTGAGCCAATGAGCTGCGATGTCTATGCCACCTGCCAACGCACCTGCACAGAGAGAGAGAGGTAAGGGGAGAGGTGTTCATTTCAGAATGATTTAAAGGTGCATTGTGTAACTTTTTAGGTGATGTCCGCCACACATAAAATCCATAAAATGGAGATGTTATTGCTCTGCCTGGAATGTTCCACAGTATGACATTAAACAGGTCTACTTAACATTTATTCAATTACAGGTGGTTTTATAGCTCAAAAACACCTAGAAAAACAGGCATTCTGACTGTGAGCGGGGTCGCCTCTCCACAGATCTGACCTATAACTTGGTCTGGTTGGTCTCCATGAAGATAGAAAGGTTTAATGCCATACTGAGAAATATTACAGACAAAGCACCAACATCTCCACGGAGACAAATATTTGACGGTCCCTCCACCAGAAAAGTTAAACATTGCACCTTGATTGTAGATATGACAATGATTTAATGTTAATTTTATAATGATTATGTATGTTTTGATGTGTTTGTATGGTGATAATTTAATGTATTTCTTATTCTGTAAATCACTTTGTGTACAAATGGTGCTATACAAATAAACTTGCCTTGCCAAATATATATTTGTAATGCAAAATTAGCTTAGTATTGATAGTTTGCAGCTGATTATCAAAATTCCCTGGGCGTGTGATGCCAACTGTAAGCACTGCTCTATCTGGGGCTTGTTAAAACTTTAATCCAAACTTTATTTTAACATAATCTGACCAGAAAGAGCTGGTTTAGCTGGAACAGGTGAGCTGATTTGTGCTGTTAAACAAGTGTCTCACATGTCACTACAGGGATGTTTTTGAGGAGGACGTTACTTTAGAACAGGGTTAACGCTCCATTGCAGAACATTTAATCACATTAGCATAGGATTACAGAGAGAAAAAGACAGTTTAGCAGAGTATAGAAAAATGCCATGTCATCAGAATGTTCTAAAATCCGGAAGCAGGGCAAAATAGTAGAGAAGTAGACCATAGTACAATTAATAATTCACATAGGAATTAAACGGTGTGTGCCAAAAATAAGATACAATATTGACATTTGAGGTTAGAAATGTCAGTTTGGTTGCTTTTCTATTACAAAAAATGCTCAAAGCAAATATTTGAGCTTCACAAAAAGTTTAATTTATGGTTAAGTATTGTAATATATCTTGTGAGGTCAACATTTCTGTAAGTATTTGTGCAGTAAACCCTCATATTCGTGATTTTGTTTGACACAAGAACTCACTGTATTAAACCATAGGCTGTATAAAGAAGTGGACTAAGGGAGTGTGACGTCACCCAGCGCTCAGCTCCAGTCAAATGAAGCTCACAGAGGCTAGCAGTTATAGCAGTGAATTTGGAGCAGAGTTCCATATTTGGAATTCCAACCACAACTATCATAGCAACCAAAGAGCCAATCCGGAGTGAGGTTGTTGAAGGTAATGTCCCTTCCTGCTCACACCACTAGTTCAGTAAGGAGAGGGTGCTTAGCAAAGCTGTCAATCAAACCTGTTGCTAACCAGTTACAATCTCAGGAAAGAAGGCACCTGATTTGTCTGTTATTAATGTTCATATCTTGATTTACGGACAAAACAGCAAAATAAAAACACCAGGCTCATGTAGAGTGGGTTAATACGGACATTTTAAGATCTAAGATAAGAAGAAGTTACAAAGAGATGGTTGAGAGCTTTTCAAAAGCAAGTGAATTGGAGCCAGAGTTGGTAAGTCGTAAGCACGTCCATCTTCACTTCCTGTTTGGAACGCAGCAGCTAGCAGGTTAGCTATGTCGATATATGATTACAACAGAAACCAAATGAATTTTACTTGCCCCTATCTGTATTAAATAATATTAGCCTATAGAACGCTGTTCTGTCATTTGAAACCCAACAGTGGGAGTAATACTGTATTGTATTGTGTACCTGCCATGAGCCCGACCAGCAGCATGAGGAGCCATCCTGAAAACGCATCACTCACACTCCTCAGCAGAGCCACAGTGGACTGACGGCTCTTCTTTGTGATCTGGAACACAAAGAAATATCAGTGAGTTAATTATTAAAGGTCCTATGTTTAACTAAATTCACTCTTATGAGTTTTAAGCCATGTTAGAAAGTCATTACCTCCTCAAAAACAGACCTGGAGTTGTGTTTTGTTTCATTCACACACACGTGTTTGAGTAACTCTTTATTATTAGTCTGTTTATACCTCAAAGTTCAAAGTTCAAAATGCTCTGTTCAGTTTAGTTCAGTAGAGATTGGCAATTTCTCTACTGAATGATTCTCTAGAATCATTCAAATGATTCTAGTGAAGGTGTATGGAGTTTAAAAACACAGTGGAGCACTTCCTGTATTGCCACATGACATCACAAGGTGGAACAGAGTGTTTTTTGTTTGAGAGAAGAACTCAGCCTAAATATGCAGTATTTGTGTTAAACATGTGTGAATGAAACAAAACACAACTCCAGACAATACCGACCCTTTAAAATTTGAGACCAGTTTCCACTAGAAAAGTTACGTGGAGCAGCTTTAACTTTCCATGTGTTGCCGGCACACAATTTTCATTTAGTGCATATCACAAGTCAAACAAATGAGGTCCAATAGAAAAGTAAAATTCACCATGCAAAGTTAGTATCTGTGCATCTGAAAAAGGTCCTCTATTAATACTTTGCAGTGACATCGCGTTGGGGGTGTTCTGCCTGTATGTCCATGACGGAATGTTACCATGGTGACATAATGCACGCACAGTCAAAAAAGTTTTAAGATTGTCTACAAAATGGATTAAATAAAACGTTTTCTGAAGCCTGTGATCGAAGCAAGTGTTCATGGTCCAAAAAAGTGAGTGTAACTAACTGAAAAATTGTTGGCTAATGCTAGCTAGCTTGTGACTGTAATGTTATTTGAGAGGCACTTGTTTAAGAGCAGAAATCAGCTCCCCTGTTGTAGTTCCAGCTCTTTCTGGTGAGATTTTGCTAAAATAAAACTCAGATTAAAGTCTAACTAAATCTTCAGACAGAGCAGAGCCTACAGTTAGCATCACACCCCCAGTGAATATTGATGACATCAGTTGCAAAGTATCAATAGTACTAGAAATCACTGTCACAGGCCTGCTCTCACCTCTCTGTGTCGGTCTCGGTCTCTGCTCTTCTCCCTGACCCAGTCTATGGTGTTGAAGTCCTCGTAGGTCCCCACCCCAGGCACAGGGTCCTCCAGGGGGTCCACCAGTTTGGGCCCTGTCCCGTTCTTCATCCCTCCCCCTCCTCCTCCTCCTCCTCTGCTGGTGCTGCTGGTGCTGGTGGTGCCGAAGTAGTCCTCCAATCCTCCTGGAACAAAGAGAGAAAAAGAGGGAGAGAAGGGGGCATAAGTACAGGTATGAGGCAGAGACGCACATGTCTAATCTGAGCAAACAGGTTCCACTGGTTTTAACTCCGCTAGAATGAAAAACAAAAGCTGTGTTCACAATAGTCCTGGTTCAGTCCTGGTTTAATCCTGGTTCAAGAGCCTTGATTTTAAAATTTAATTCACAAATACAATTCCATTCTCAAAAATCATTATTAAATCACAATTTCCAGCAAAAATTACTCAACCATTTAGTAGGAATTACACCGATTAAATACCTCACTGTGTTCTTAATGGGGGCTCTTAGAATAAACCAGATTAACAGGTTGGTGAATGACTGAACTATTACATAACAGAGGCAGGTTTGAGTCAGCTGATCCTAAATTTAAGCCACACTCTGGATGATTTTACACGTGGTTCATGGCTCTCACTCATTTAAATTTAAGATTACACAAAAATACAGTGTCCTGAACCACAAAAGACTTTTGTTTGAGCTGTGAGGGCAGTGGGTCAAAGACTACACAAAAATATTATTTACCAGATTTGGGGTAATAGTCCTGGTTTAGTCCCTGGTTTAGTCCCTGGTTTAGTCCCTGGTTTAGTCCCTGGTTTACTACAGAAAACAGCATTATGAACCAGATTTGGAGTAAAAATATTACAACTTCACTGTAATATTAAAACATTTGACCAACTTAATTTTTTGCACTTTGTACATTTAACAAAATAAAAGCACTGTTTTTATGACTATAACTGGTTTAAACTCAATGACTGCATTTTATTTTCAAAGGGCTTTCTTCATAAACACCAGTGGTTGACCTTTGAATCTTTTCCTCAGATTCACCACATTGTAAAAACACTAAGAGAACTACAACACTTTTCAAAAACTAAAATCAAATAGGACAAAACAAAGATAAGAAATCCAATGCAGTTCTATGATAAGGATAAAATCACTTTATGTTAATATAAGAAGCAAAACAGTAGCCTATTAGCACTGACAGAATGCACATAGCCTATATTTATTGACCCAACTATGAAAACCAATCAACTTTTACAGCTAAAATGCCTTGACTTATAAAATCTTAAAGGACATTTGCCACACATTTTAGTTGAGTCGGGGCTATGAACAAACTTAATCATTAAACAGTGCAAAAATGTGATTAGCTCAACAAGTTCACTTAAGGTTAAACATATAATATGGATTTCAGGATCAACTATTGCTAGAAATTCAATGTGATAATCTTATGGCCAACTATTCTAAAACATACTGTAGTATTGTGTATTGCTTATATTTTTTCATGTCTCAAATTCAGTCACTGCTTGACAACTGAGTTACTACTGACTAAAAAACTTGTGTAATTTTTTTGCTTGTCTCCATGGAGATGGTATTACTTTGCCTGAAATGTATCAGTGTGGCATTAATCTCCTCAATCTTCCATACTTTCAGTTATGGGTGTTTCTTATTGCTCAGAGAACATGCACACCGGCATCTTGGTCTGGTGGCATCTCCTGCTTGTTTCCATGGACATGGTTAAGTTTAATACCATACTGCGGAACTTTCCAGGTAAATTACAATTACATCCTCAAGGAGACATAAATGTAGGCAGACCCTCCACCAGAAAAGTGACATAGTGCACCTTTATACAATATGACTAATTACTGCAGTTTCAAGACACGTATTTTACAGTTTAAAAGACAGAACTTAATAATAGTAGTAGTAGAAGTAGCAGTATTAATAGTAGGAACAGCAGCAGTAGTAATTGTAGCAGGAGTAGCAGTAGCAGTAGCAGTAGCAGTACTCATAGTAGAAGTAGTAGTATTAATAGTAGAAGCAGTAGCAGTAGAAGCAGTAGCAGTAGTAGCAATAGCAGTAGTAGCAGTAGTAGCAGTAGTAGTAGTAGTAGTAGTAGTAGTAGTAGTAGTAGTAGTAGTAGCAGTAGCAGCAGTAGCAGTTGTAGCAGTAGTCATAGTAGTAGCAGTTTCAAAGACTACATTCTTAAGATAACAGATAACACATTTTAGTTGTGCAAAAGATAGGCCACGTTGGAAAGAATTCAAAATAAAATCACAAAATTCTATAAAAACAACTCACTGAACCTTTAACTTAGGAGTCAACAATTATCTGTGTAGTAGTAAAATTCCCCAAAACCGTCAAATTTCAATTCAGTAAAACAGATCCTGAAAATATCTGAAGGAAAGATTCATGGATTGACAACCACACTTCCAATCAAAACTTGTCAAAAAAATGTAAAATGTTCCAAATTGTCAAAAACTCACCATCTTCAATTAATTCCTCTTCGTCTATCTGTTTAGTCCAAAATTCCCAGCCCATTTTGGCCAGTTTTTCATTCAAACATGTTTTTGTCTGTGGTGTTACAAACCAAAATGCACCCCTTCCCTTCTGTGAACCATGTGGGAGGTGGCTTTCCATAGAACTGCTCTCTGATTGGTCACAGGGCAGCAGGAGTGAGTCCTGATTGGTTGGAGGGACAGTGGATAGAGGAAGTGCATTGTGGGAGTTGTAGTTGTGTTTGGGGACACTCTGGGGTTAGTGTCTGCGTAAATATGATATCACTGGATGTTTATAAGGTCATTCACCCGCTCTGCGCTGAGGTAAAAACAAGAAAATCTAAATATTACCAGGAATACGACAGAGATATGGGTCATACACATAAAGTAGACAGTAAGTTCAGTGGATTTTTTAATAGAAGTTATTAGAAGTTAAAAGTGCTGTATCTGATTTTTACAGTCTTAAAAATGGGAAAAACAGAACTAGTTCTGGTTTAGTCCCTGGTTCAGTCTTGGCTTAGTCCTGGTTCAGTTCTGGTTTAGTCCCTGGTTCAGTCTGAGTTTAGTCCCGGTTCAGTCCTGGTTTAGTCCATGGTTTGGTTCCTGGTTTAGTCCTGGTTTAGTCCCTGGTTCAATCTTAGTTTAGTTCCTGGTGCCTGGTTCAGTCTTGGTTTAGTTCTGGTTTACTTCCTGGGTTATTCCCTGGTTTAGTCCCTGGTTCAGTCCCTGGTTCAGTCCCTGGTTCAGTCCCTGGTTCAGTCTTAGTTTAGTCCCTGGTTTAGTCCCTGGTTCAGTCCCTGGGTTAGTCCCTTGTTTAGTCTGTGGTAAAGGAAAGAGAATCAAAATATTAGCAGGAACACTGAGAGCTACGGGTCATACATTTCAACTAAACATTAAGTTCAGTGAATTTTTTAACAGTAATCAGAAGAAATTAAAGGCACTGTACCTGATATTTACAGTTTTAAAAACAACTTTCAGAGACCAATAGTGGAGTTTTGTTGTCAAGATCATGCTAACAACAACTAGCATGCTATCAAACACTTCTTGATTATCGAACTATTTGTGATTTATGTTTTAATAATTAGGGTTGTGTTCAAAGTTCACATTTTAAACACGTCCAGAAGAATTGACAAAAAGACTGAAATCTGCACTGTCAAACTAATACAAGAATCACATTTGAGAACAAGTTTGTACAAATCTAAACTACAGGGTTAGCTTAGTTTTTATGCAGAATAAGGATTTTGTTTGTGGAGGAAATCCTAGAACTTAAAAGGGCCCATATTATGCTATTTTTGATCTCTGTTATAATGTCATTTCCTAAACATACAAAACTTAACTGGAGTTGTGTTTGGTTCATTCACACATGTTTACCACACAAACCCTGCATATTTAGAGGAGTTCTTCTCTCAAACAGAAAACACTCCACCTTCTGATGTCATGTGCTAATACAAAAAGTGTTCCACTGTGTTTTTAAACTCCATACACCTTCACTATAACATGACTTAAAGCTCACAAGAGTCTATAACGTAAAATAGGACCTTTTAAAAAATTGCAGTTTTTGAGATTTGCTAATTCAAATTGCGATTTTGATTCGATTGCGATTAATCTTGTAGCCCTGTATCAGACCATCCTTCAGAAAAGTTAAGTAGTACCTCTTTACTTCCTGTCGACGCAGTTCCTGCTCTGACCTCTCGGTGACCGCAGGTTGCTTCATTCTCACAAAGGTTCAGAAGTTTGGAAATCACAGACAAACAGAGGGTGGAATTTGGAACAAAACATGAACCACAAGTTTAATGTAAGCTTTCCTAGAGAGCTTGGGTTCATTTTAGGTTAAAGTGTATTTTAGGGCTGCTTCTGGATTCTTCTGGACGTGTTTAAAATGTGAACTGAATCCTGTCATTAAAGGGCTCATATTACGCTATCTTCTGATCTGTGTTCTAATGTTGTTTCCTCATCAAAAACACACCTGGAGTTGTGTTTTGTTTCATTCACACATGTTTAACACACAAACCCTGCAGATTTAGGCTGAGTTCTTCTCTCAAACATTAAACACACCACCTGTTCCACCTTGTGATGTCATGTGGTAATACAGGAAGTGCTCCACTGTGTTTTTAAACTCCACACACCTTCACTAGAACCATTTCGATAATTTCAGCCCTGGAATTGACAATTTCACTGAACAAAAGGTGAAAGGTAGCTGTTAACTTGAAAACTATCACTTCATGACATCACAAGGTGGAACAGAGCATTTTGAGCTTTGGAGATGTAGACAGACTAATAAGAAAAGGATTACTCAAACATGTGTGAATGAAACACAACTCCAGGTAACAACATTATAACATGATTGAAAGCTCACAAGAGTCAATTTTGTGTCATATAGAACCTTTAAATGATGTAACCTGCCTTTTAGATCTGAAAATGGATTCAGAACAAAAACAAATGTAGGAATCTTAAGTTTACGTATTTCTTATAAAACACTGACCTAAATGACGTACTTTGCTCTTCCCTCATGATTTGTACTGCTTTACCGTTCATAAAACTCTTGCACAAAGTGTCCCGGTCTGGGCTGAACTTTGAACTCCAGAGGTCTTGTCGCCGTGGGAACTGGGCAGGCCATGTGTTGCAGTGAGGTCATGTTATTAATTATATCACATTTGAATGTTTAGAGGAAATTCAGTAATGATTATACTTCCTCATGAGCAGTGATTTAATGCGATAAAAAAACATGGGCCAAAACTAAATAAAATAAAAAGCTTTGTTTTTATGCTTTGGCTCAATGTATTTCGTGGATAAAAGGGATACTTTTGCATTTAATTAAAGGGCCCATATTATGCTGTTTTCTGATCTATGTTATAATTCTGTTTCCATATCAAAAACAGACCTGGAGTTGTGTTTTGTTTCATTCACACATGTTTAACACACAAAACCTGCATATTTAGGCTGAGTCCTTCTCTCAAACAGAAAACACTGTTCCACCTTGTGATGTCATGAGTTTAATACAGGAAGTGCTCTACTGTGTTTTTACACTCCATATGCCTTCAGCCCTGGAATTGTCAATCTCTAAACAAAAGGTAAAAGTAGCTGTCTGCCTGAAAACTACCCATTTATGACATCACAAGGTGTAAGGTGGTAATTAACATAATTATATTTATATTTGAGCGTGACTAACTGAAAAACTGTTGGCTAATGCTTGGTAGCTTGTGACTGTAGTTTTATGTGTGAGAGACTTGTTTAACAGCACAAATCAGCTCACCTGTTGTAGTCTAACCAAGTCAGCTCTTTCTGGTCAGACTGTGTTTAAATAAAGCTCAGATTAAAGTCTAATTAAATAACAGAGCTTCAAACAGAGCAGTGCTTTCAGTTAGCATCACACCCCAGGGAATGTTGATGACACCAGCTGCAATGTATCAATACTTTTGTGAGAAACTTGAACCTCAGCCTCAGTATTACCCGGTTCTCATTACCAAGAGTTAGTCCCCCAAACGATGGAGTCATTTTGTCCGTATGGCCTGTAAGACAAGGCATGAGTTTGAGTCAGGTTTTTACAATTTGAACCTTTTTATAGTTCAAAGTTGAGGAGGAATTAAAATATTATGGTCAAATTTAATTAGGGATCTGATACTGTTATATGATATCAACAGCGATAATGAACATCTGGATTGGATATCGGCTTCCAAATATCAGTTCAGCCGATATCCTGGCTGGACATATTGATGCAATAAGACTATTTACTGGCTGTAGTTGGCCCAGAAAATCTCATAATGTTTGAATTTTTATTAATACAAAGTTGTTCTGTAGTTACTTGAGGGATAAATAATAGCTACATCACATTTGGATAAATTTTAAAATTGGAAAAAAGGAAATAAATGCTATTTTCAGTTTCTGCATTGGTATTGGTTGATTAAAGCTATAGTATCGAAATCAGTATCGGAACTGGAAAAGATGGATCAGTGCATCCCTAAATTTAATACACCCATTTCTAAAATTCCAGTCTTTTATGTTTGTTTAAACTTGGATCTTACTAGTTTTTTCTCCAAACATTAAAGTGTCTCAAACAAACCAGTGTCTCAGCAACAAGTTCAGCAGTGACTCAGCCCAGAGTCAACAGACAAATTTAACACAGCCCCAAGGAAACAGAAGTCAAACTACAACTAAAAAGTGCTGAGGCCGGGACAAATAATTACATTTTAAATCGAGGCTCAATCATTTCTTATGGTCAATGATCAGCTTGGGTCTTTTTAATAGAGAGGTCTACAGCCAATCAAGCCAATAAAAATATGTGGTTTGGAGCAGACAAGACTTTGAAGAAAGAAATGTGATTATTTCTAGGCCGATAAATACTATAATGAGTTATCGTTCCATATATAAAAGCTGGAACTATATATTTTGGGGCTCAGTATTTATCGTGTGTACAATTTCTTTGCAAAAATGGCAAAATTTGGGATATGGTATTTTGTTTTTGTTGTAATAAAAATAGATTTGAGCTGTAGAAAGTTGAATAATTGATTTCTATGGCTAATTATAGGTGCATACTGCTATTTATTTGTTTTATCATTATCCTGCTTTACTGTGACTGAGTCGGATGGATAAAGTAGTTTCAATATTCACAAATTATCACAGTTTATCGATCTGGAGAAAGATATCGTGCTTCAAATTTTGTTACTGTGACATCCATAATTATTTGAGTTAATTGGAACTAATTAAAAGTCTTTACTGTTCATGTTTCAAATAATAATAAAAGCCATATTTACTTTTTAAAGATAAAGTCAGATCAAATGAAAATTGTAATCCATCAATATGAGCGAAAAAATAAAGGGCTGAATTTGGGAAAAATATGTAACTGATATTTCTGACAAACACTGTGATTGTGAAATGAAAGATGTTGCACGCAATATACAAATTTAAAAAGGTAAAGAAGCATTACCACTCCCACAATATTGTAAATAAATGATATTTGGTGGCATTATGTAGTGTCTTGCTCAAAGGCACAACAGCAGTGTGCACCAGGGGAACTGCCAACTCCTGGGTCAATGAACAGCAATTTACAACAATTAACCAATGTTATAATTAGGAAACAGTAAGTACAATGATGTCACTTGTTACCAGGCAGACAACACAAAAAATTATACAAAGCTACCTCTGTGTGCGGAAAGACAGGCTTGAGCTGAGCTGTTATCTAGGGCTGTAGTTGACTAAAGAAACTGTATATGTCTATGTATCTGACCCTCACAAGACTATACCTGCACAGAAGTTCCTGCAAAAACAACTATTTATGCAAAAAAAATATGCCAGGAAACAATGTATTTATATAAAGAGAGGTTAAACTTGTGAATGATGAGGTTAAAGGGCCCATATCATGCTGTTTTCTGATTGATTTTATAATGATGTTGGATAATTTCAGGCCTAGAATTGCCCATCTTTACTGAACATACTGATTTCTCTACTGAAACATATAAAGGTAGAGGAACAGAGCATTTTGAGCTTTGGAGATGTAGACAGACTAATTTAACCAGGATTACTCAAACTTGTGAGAATGAAACAAAACACAACTCTGGGTATGTTTTTGATGAGGTAACAGCATTATAACATGGCTTAAATCTCACAGGAATGCATTTTGTGTAATATGGGACCTTTATTCTTCCTTTTTACATATAAATACCAAAAAACACAAAATCCTGAGATAACTCACTCACGATCTTCTCCTTTTATGCTTTTGTCCCATATACACTATCAGTCAAAAGTTTTAGAACACCCTAATTTTTCCAGTTATTTATTGCAATTCAAGTCGTGCAAGTCCAATGAATAGCTTGAAATGGTACAAAGGTAAGTACTGAACAGCCAGAGGTAAAAAAAAAAAAAAAAAAAAGAAAATTTTGGTTACCCAAAACTGAAAAATACATTTTAGAATTATACAAAAAGGAAACATTAACAATTTAACAATTTAAAGCTGTTCTGCAGCAATGAAGGTTGAATCAGCCTTGAAAGCTGGTGCTACTATTTCCTACAGGAGTTCCAACTTTTCTCGATTACTTTCAGCCCCCTTTGTCTGCATAAAAGCAGTGTTGGAAGACACTGTGGTACCAGACCCTCATGAGCATCATGTGAACAGTATTGTACTGCAGAAAGTAGTGTGTGGCCACAAAAATGGTGAGAAAAAAGGCAATAAACAATGGAAGAGAGACAGACCATCATAACACTTAAAAATGTAGGTCTTTCCTACAGGGAAATTGCAAAGAAAGTCAAGATGTCAGTGAGTACAGTTTTCTTCACCGTCAAAAGGCACTCAGAAACTGGGGGAAACTGACAGGAAGCGGTCTGGCAGACCCAAAGCCACAGCTGAATCAGAGGACAAGTTTCTGATAGTTAACAGCTTGCGTGATGGGCGGCTCACAGGACAACAGCTTCAAGCACAGCTTAATAGTTGTGGTAGTAAGCAAGTCTCAGTTTCAACTGTCAAGAGAAAACTTCGAGCTGCAGGTTTGACAGGACGAGTTGCAGTAAGAAAGCCATTGCTAAGATGTTAGAATAAGACAAAGAGGCTCTCCTGGGCCATGAAACACTGCCATTGGACAACTGAAGACTGGAGGAAGGTATTATGGACTGATTAATCAAAATTACAAATCTTCAAATCTACACCGTCATGTAAGTGATACTCAATGGTTCCCCAGTGTGTGACATCAACTGTCAAACATGGAGGAGGAAGTGCTATGGTCTGGGGCTGTCTGGCTGGATCCAGGGTTGATGACTAGTACACCTAGTTGGACAGAGGTTCATCAAGATAATGAGCCAAAACACAAGTCCAAGCTATGCCAAAACTACCTCAGGAAAAAACAAGATGGTAAGCTTGAAAACATGGAGTGGCCAGCACAGTCTCCAGACTTAAACCCCATCGAACTAGTTTGGGATGAACTGGACAGAAGAGTGAAAGCCGAACAACCTACAAGTGCCACACATTTATGGGAACTTCTGCAACAGACTTGGGAAGAACTTTCTGAAGAATATTTGATTTCTATTGTAGAAAGAATGCCACAAGTGTGTTCAGCTGTTATATCTGCCAAAGGTGGCTACTTTGATGAGTCAAAAGTTTAGAATACATTTTGGTCTATAAATGTATTCAAAATGTTCTTTTTTTTTAACTCAAATTGCTTATTTGTTCTATGCTCTCATTTCAGAGTGATACAATGACACAATAAACTGAATAATTTTCAGTAAAAAAAATTGAAAAAGTGTGTTGTTCTAAAACTTTTGACCGGTAGTATAGATCCTTATACTCTAAATAAAAGGATTAGTCAAAACAAAATGGTGTCAATGAGTAACTTAAAGCAGAGATAAGTGATTACACATCTGACCCTGACTCAATCAAACCATGTGACCAAAGCTGTTACTCAAAACACAAAGTTCAAATCTACTCTCTTTAAGTGGTTTGTACAGACAAGAAACAGTAGTTACAAACAAAAATACTAATAATATAATAATAATTCAAACTGTATTGGATAAAGAGATTGCAATAAGTGCCAACAAGAAGGCTCAGTGTTTCTAAAAATTGTGATAAAATGATGCTTCTAGTATTGTCAAAACCATACAGAAGTAACTAGAATTTATTTATTTGTGCATTTTTTAAGTTTAAAAAGTCTACTAAATAAAATTATCCAAATAAAGATTGCCACCATAAACCTGTGAGAAACACTGATGCTTACAGGACAGACCCAAACTACTCTTAAGAGGTAGTAGGCTATATTTAGTAAAGTGGTATGTTAGTAGAGAAGTAGTTGTAATAGCAGTAATATTAGCAGAAGTAGCAATAAAGGTAATAGCAGTAGTAGTAGAAGTAGCAATAGTAGTAGTAGCAGCAGTGTTGTCATGGTAGGGGAAACCAAAGTACCCAAAGGAAACCTACACATGCACAGGGAGAACATGCAAACTACACACTGAAAGGCCCTATGCTGCCCTTAAGTCAAACCAAGGACCTTCTTGCTGTGAGGCAAGAGTGCCAACCACTGTGCCAACATGCTGCCCCATGGAAGTAGAACAGTAAAAAACTTAAAAATATAGACAAGTTTTATTGAGTCTCTTAAGTGTGCCTTAACTAGATTTTATTATATTGTTCAACAATAAACAATAAATGTTCCAAAATATGGTGTTAAATTATAAACTACATGTTTTTATTACTGTAAGATACATGCAAGTTCATAGTTACTTGTACTTCACAATGTGTATTCTAGTGGTGACAACACTTTCTGCACTGTCACTGCAAACCAAAGCTCCAGACAGACAGCGGTACGAGCCCCTTACCTGCGCCCAGAGGAGGCACATCGTCTGTGGATGAAAAGTCGAGCGTGGCCCCGGCTATATCCACCATCTCGTCATCGTCGTCTTCCTCACAACTGCTCGGGTGAAGCCTCTCAAAGTCCGTCTCCATCCCTCCAGCAGCGCCTACGAGCCAAAAAAACAAAACATAAAATCAATCATTAATGACAATACCGGGTCATAAATGCACGGATCTCCCTGTAACGCTACCTCTGTGCGCCGTGCGTAATTTTCGAAACATAGCTGGGGTATTTCACAACATTTCAAAGAAGCTAAAGACCAAATCACCATCTCGCGTAAATGACATCTTGTCTGACATTACAAGGAAGTTTTCACGACTGTTTCCGCTCATTTTGTAACCGTCTTCTTTTTCTATTTACGGCTGAACACGTAGGAAAATCATGATACAACTGGGCGATCCAATCCAAGTTTGCGCATTAACGTAATTAGCATGTAGTTGCATTGTAATCACGTAGCAAACAAGTTCACAGGACTGAAATACACATTAATTACATTAGCTTTTCGAATAAAAAGAAGGTTTAATGTTTGGTTTACCCACGAGACGAGGAAATGTTTTAAATAGACGTCCTCTTCAGTCGGAAAACGTCTTGTGACTCGGATTTAGTCGCGTTTTAACGAAGGCTGCTTATGTCAACACAGACACAAATCCTGCGTCATGCTACGAACAATAAAATACCACTTTTAAAACATTGTTAACCGTTTGTAACAACTCGGAACACACGGAAAAGTCTGATTAAATCCGATACGATGTAAAAATGTCGCTAATTTGTCCGCGTTTTGCTGTTTTTTGATGGGTAAAAGTGTAAACATCAAGTTAGCATTAAGGCTAAGCTATTAACTTCCGGTTTGGACAAAAAATAAAAGCCTTTTAACAGTTTTTTCCCTTTTTCATACATTATTTGCGTCTTCCTGCCAAAAACATTGATACACTAAAATTGTATAAATAGACAAAGCTTTACAATAAGTAAAAAGGTCAATTATGCTTTTAAATAAGACTTGTTTTATACTGTTCGTTAATTGAACATCCGGTTCGATAGAGCTAATTGCTGCTGTTTGAAGTTACCTTGTGTTTTTCAGGAAAAGTAGTCGACTTCCGAGCTCTCGTCTCTCATCTGGTCCTAATCTAGGTCAGTGGAGCAGTTCGACTTGTCTGGGATCATAGTAACCCCAATAACTGCAGAATATGTGTCACCAATTCATTAGTAAGAGACTGACCGTTTGAGTTACGGCAATTTCTGATTCATGACTCCATGAATGGCATCAAGTATATTTTAAATAAACCAGAGTGGACTAAATTAGGGCTGAACCAGGTCTAAAATCAGACAAACCATAGGAAAAGGCCCCAGAGGACCAAAAAAAAAAAACTCTCGTCTTATGTGGCCCTTCTGTCTTGTGTGGTCTTCTGTGTTTTGTCTTTTTTTTTTTTTGGCTTGCCTTGAGGTATTGCCACATGGGCCTTGGGGAAAAAAAAAACAAAAACACCATTTGAGTAAAGAGACCCACACATGGATTTTGTTGTATTGTACAATTAACCTTTTTGGATAATTTTGGTCCTCAGCAACTTCTCATTAAAAAAGGCAAAACAGTCGACATTGCCAAGTGTAAATAACCAGACATAGTTGCATGGACAATATTTGCTACATTTTGCTTTATATATACAGTCTATGATTATGCTACGTTTTTGTTTTTTAAGGGGTGAGTTGGTATTTTTTATAAATGAGTGCCGCGGAAAGTTTTCAACCAAAAAAGTGTGCCCTGACCATAGATTGTATATATATTATTTAATCTTTATACAATCTATGGCTGTGACTCAAAATAAATAGTAAAATACTGGTTTAGATGAATAAGCACGCTGCATTGTCAACACAACACCTCCATCTAGTGGACATGTTTGGGACTGCAGGTCAGTCCGTTTTGAGGAGCTTTGATTCATTATGGGACTTTCCCTCCACATCACCGTTTACTTTCCCACCCTTCCACCAACTCCCTCCTTTCCCTCTTTTCCCCTCCCTATTCTCTCTTTCAATCTTTCTCTTCTTGAATCTCACCCCCATCCTCTCCCTTTCTCTCTCCCTCTTGTCTGCTGTATTTTCATTTGACCTGCAGAAAACAGTTTTATTGCCTCTTTCCTTTCTCTCATCTTCATCTGCCTGTCCTCCCTGCGTTCCATCTCTCCTCATTCTCTTCCCCTTCTCTTCATCTGCCTGTCCTCCCTGTTTCATCTCTCCTCCCTCTCCCTCATTCCCTCTTTCTTGCTCACTCCTCCCTCTCCCGTCTTCCTCTCCTCCCTGTTTCATCTCTCCTCCCTCTCTCTCTCCCCCACTCCCCATCATCATCATCATCATCATCATCTTGTCCTCCCTGTGCTCTGTCTCTCCTGACACCACATGAATCCACTTTACTCACAAACCCTGAACCTGAGATAAATCGAGTCAAGTGAAATTCACAGAAAAAGATGAAAAACTCAGAATCTGTTTGTGTTGGAAGTTACTCGGAGGTTTTATGCATTTCCTCAAACGCACCATGTTCCAAAACCAAAACAAATCACCACAAGGCACAAGGCTTGTTTAAAATACTATTATTATCATTTATGCTTTTTTTTTCTCTGTACACATACAGAAAAAAAAAAAAAAAGGAAGCCATTTTACAAAGAACATCAAACTTACTTAACAATTTCACTTTCGAGCAACTTCAGTTCTGTCATTTTGGTGAAAATTCAAGAAAAATATGTACAAATTAAACAACAAAATATGGACGAGTCTTTAATGTTTTGATAAAATTACAAGAACCAGAATATTAAAAAATTCAAAAAGGGCCAGATGAAATAATGGATTCTTCTGAGCTTAATCCATGTTATAATATCACCTCGTTTTGTTTCATTCACACGTTTGAGAAATCCTTTATTATTAGTCTGTCTACATCTCCAAAGCTCAAAATGCTCTGTTCCACCTTGTGATGTCATGAAGTGGTAGTTTTTAAGTTAATAGTTACCTTTTACCTTTAGTTCAGTAGAGATTGGCAGGGCTGAAATAATGTTAATGCTTGTACAGTGAAGGTGTATGGAGTTTAAAAACACAGTGGAGCATGCCCTGTTTTACCACATGACATGAACTCAGCCTAAATCTGCAGGGTTTGTGTGTTAAACATGTGTGAATGAAACAAAACACAACTCCAGGTCTGTCTTTGATGATGTTTTTGAGCAATATCTCCACCAGAAAAGTTACATAGTGCAGCTTTAGGTCAACTGACAACATTTATTTGGTCTACATAATTTTGCAATGGTCAATTCTCTAACAATTAAATGTACAACCAAATAATACCAAAAATATAAAACATATCTTCTGTCATTTTAGAGAGAAGATTTAACCAACCAACCAAAACCTTTTACAAATCTGAACTTATTTGGAAAAAATTTAACAGTTTTCAGCAAATTTCAGATGAACATTAGGTCCTTATCAAAATATACAATAAATGCAATTGTTCTGGATCTTTTTTGTCATATTTTTACATCCAAATCTAGTCTTTTCAAATATACATAAAGGGATATACAATTCAAAAATACAACACAAGTTTGTACAAAAGTGTGAAGTGTCAAACTCCACTCAAGCAGTTACAGTAACATTTAAAAACAATCAGAAAATAATGTTGGAGTCAAATGTGGAAACAGAGGCAGGCTTGTCGTCCCGCAACATTCTTAAAATACAAATAAAGCAAAAATATCGGTTAATACGACTTCACAAAAATGTAAAAACTGAAAATGAAGCACCAAAATATTTAAGCAGCGATTAAAAAAAACAAAAACAAAAACAAAAAGCGAGTAGTGTCTTTGGCGATAAATAAATGTGGTGAATACAAGAATCAGTTACAGTGATAAAGGTTTAAAGACGTATTTAGAGTTTTGCAGGAAAAAAAATTCTCAGCACTGGGCATCATTGATATAGTCATCGCTTTATATGAAAAACTTCAAATATTAAAGCCACAGTATGTAATTTTCCGGCAGTTGTGAGTCACCTGCATGATTCCATGGAAACGGAAAGATAAAATACTTACTTTGTACATACTTTGGAACATTCTCCATATTGTGGAAGATCCCTCCTCCAGGCCAAATAAGAGTCAGGTTTGTGGAGATGCAAGCCCACTCAGAATAAGGGTACATGAAGTTTGACAGTGCAATAAACACAAAGATGGGAAAAAAAAAAATGTTTTAGTCTATTTTTTTTTTTTTTTTTTGCTAAAAAGTTACATATTGGTCTAGTCCTGGTTTAGTCTTGATCTAATCCTGTTTAAGTCCTGTTCTATTCCCGGTCCTGCGTTCAAGTGTCAACAAAATGAAAAAGTTACATATTGTGGCTTTAAAGATGTGAATATTCAGAATCATATTGACTAAACACTTTGAATATCATCAAAAATAAGTTGTTTTGGCCACTAAGATGTAATGTCTGAAAATTGCTTAAGTAAAAGTCCATCTGAAGTTTCCAACAGTGTAATCATTCTTCGTGTCGTCAGCTCCTCCTCAGTAGAAAAGTTCACTTTTATTTCCGGATCATTCTGTCCATTTTTCAGCAGCGGGCGGCGTTTAAAGTGTGGATACCTGTTCTGACCAATCACACTGTTCCTTACACCTCCAGACTGCACCCCTTCCCCTCTCTCGTTCTCTTCTTTAGTCCTCCAGGTACTGCACGGGTTAGCAGCTGTTTGAAATGTGGTTGTGGGCGGAGTTTAGGTGGCATACAAGACGAACTTTGTGCCACTTTTTGTTTCATGCGCGATAAGATGAGATATTATGTTTGGACCTTCTTTCTTCATTTACTGCAGACATCTCAGTAAAATACATCAGTTCAATGTTTCTCAAACTGTGGTACGCGAACTCCGTGGTACTTGAACAGATCTTCAGTTTTTGGGTTTGCCTAATTTAGAGTCCATTCTATCCACTGTTTTTGTCCTCCTTTAGATCTTTTCTTGTTTAGAACTACAGTAGAAATGATGAAGTTCACTTTTAGACCTGGTTTTGTCCTACATTAGACCTGGAATAGACCTGGTTTAGATCTGATGGAACTAGAAAAGTCAAATCTTTTGTGTGAAAAGCTGGAGAGCCATTGTGTTATTTTGCCCTGGTCCTACCTCTCAGTGTGGTGTAGGAGTCGCCCCCTGGCTGCAGGCGTCAGTATTGCCCGTAGCCCATCGCTAACCCAAGCCCCGCCCCCATCCCCAGCCCCAGACTCTCCCTGAGCCCTCGGAGCTGCTCCTCTCCCAGGCGGATCTTATCCTCCAGCTGCCTCTGCTCCACCAGGAGAGCTGCCTTCATCTTCACAAAGTGACTGTGGACAAACAGAGAGTAACATTATTTAGCTTTTATTTAGTGTTTATTATTACTTGATTTAACACAGAAAAGTCCAGCTTTTTTCTCCCTAGAAAGAGGTTCGGCTGTAGACCTCTTCATTAAAAAGACCTGAAGACATGACTGAATCTCGATCTAGACTAAAATTAAATTAAAGGGCTCATATTACTCTATTTTCTGATTATGACCTTTATACCATGGGTTATTGAATGAGATATAATTATAGAAAACTTCTACTGTGAAAGAAATGTATGTACATTTTTAAAACGTGACCTCCCCAAATCAAATACAGCTTTTACTGATAACAAGTGTAATGCTGATTCACACTTAATTATAAAAACACTGGACATGATGTCCCATTCAGTTATGTTTTGGTTCAAGTCAATTATCCAATCAGAAAACAGAATGAGCCTCACATGAGTCTCTCATTTGTGTTGTCAGTTCCAGTGCTGAAATCCAGTGTGTATAAACCTAAAATTCCTCTCTCTGATCTGAATGGTCACTCCCTAAAGCTCAGCAACAGCAGCCAATCATGAGTCAGTGCTAGTGTAGCCTTGGATGTGTCTTCTATCTGCAGGTTAAAGCTCTGGGGACACAGGGTCACTTTTTAAATTTTTTTTTACAGTAAGAGTGCAGGCTACATACAGTTCCTTTAAATCTGATATTCATTCATATCTTGGCTCACCTGTAGTCTCTGTGCTGCTCCGGGCTCAGACAGCGGCCCAGGACTCGGCTCACAGCCTGCTCTCTGCGATCCACATGCTCCTTTAAGTCCTGAGCCTCCGACAACTGACGCATGAGCTGACGTTTCTTCTCCTGCAGGGGGAGCTATCCACCAGAGACACAGAGGGTCAGATGAAGCACAGGAGTACAGGAACAGAGGAGAGGGTCCGAGGAGCAGAGGGTCAGACAGAGCAGAAGATGCAGAGAAGAGGGTCAGATGGAGAAGAGGAGAGAGTCAGATGGAGCAGAGAATTCTCAGAGGATGCAGAGGACTCTCACCCTCTCTTCGTGGTCACTCTCAGAGTCCAGCGTGTCCAGAGTTGTCTCCACTCGGAGCAGGCGTCCGGACAGAGACAGCATCAGACTGACCACTTTGTCCAAGTCTCCGATGAACATCCTGAACTTATCCACCTCATTGGGTTTACACACAGACACCACCATCGCCTCCACCTGGACACACAAAGGCATTCATTACGTATATTACATTACACTAGGGGCTGTACTTGATTTGAATTTACTCTTATAAAGATAAATGCTCTTTACATCAAGAATTATGGTAAAAGCTACTAAATAAGAAATAAGGGAGTGTGGCGTCATCCATAGCGTTCAGCTCCAGTCAAATGAAGCTCATGAGGCTAGCAGTTATAGGAGCCACTTTGGAGCCAGTTCCATAATAGGAATAGCAATTGATTTACAGACAAAATAGCAAAATAAAAACCCCAGGCTCATGTAGAGCGGGTTAACACGAACATTTTAAGACCAAAATGTCGAGGCTCACTGCAGCAGTTACAGAGAGAGGGGTAACAGTCAGAAGTTGATGGAGCTGGAAACGTGCCCGTGCTCACTTCCCATTTGGAGCATGACAGTATCCCAGACACTTGAGTCTCTGTCATGGTGCATTTTCAGTTTGTTTCAACCGCATACCCCCGGTTACATGGCGTTTGCTGTACTCCCTGTGTCTTACCTCCTCTCCCAGTTGTGCATTGGCTCTGATGTCCTCCTGAAGTCCTCTCTGCGCCTCTCTCAAAACTCCCAACTTCTTCCTCAGACTCTCCATCAGCTGCTTCTGTAAAACACAAACAAAAACGTGATTAAAGCCTGTACTTCCATGTATTCGAGCAAAATGTGTCTTGCGCCAGTACAGATATATTGTATAAGCAGCTCTTGAAGTCAAAATAAGTCCACTGTGTACTGTCTTCATCTGAATAGACAGTGTTTTATTCACCGTGCACATTTTCCTTCATACGTTTTTTCCTATTAAAGTTTCTGTCTCACATCATAAAGTGTTTTGTAGTCCATCCCGAGTCATTCCCTGAGCTCCTGGATGCAACGCTCGGTGTTTACCCGACTGTAGAGACTTTGAATTTGCATCTGCAGTTTATTTTGACACCACATGCTTATTTCTTGTCTTTCCCCTGCTCAAGCCTGGAGACGCTGTGATGACACTGAAAAATTAGAACTCCAGCCACATTTGAGTGACGTGTAGTGTAATTACACCCTTTGGATGCGTGTATAACTGGTGTAGACGTCTAATAATAAAAGTGATTCCTGCGTGTATGCTGGGCTGTTTCTGCTTTGATGTGTACTAGTACTTTGGAGTTTTACCTTGTACATGAGTTCGTCCTGGTTCTCTCTCTCCTCAGTGAAGTCCTTCATCTGTGACAGGAGCTGAGCTTTGGCTGTGGACGTGCTGTAATAAGACGAGCAGCTCGAGCTCGTACCAGAGCGCCTAGCAACAAAAGAAAATCTTTATCAGTGCAATAAACAGAACAAAAAAAACACATGTTGCATAATTATAATATTTGATTAGTAATTATAAAGGTACCTAAACTAGTAAAAAACTTTAAAAAAATACATTCATTTCTTCTAAAGTTCTTCTAAACCATGAACCTTTTTCATGTTTGTTTTTGTCTGACCTTGGGGCAGAACAGAGAGGCCACACAGACCCATGACTCAAACATTAATCAGTCGTTATCGTTCAGTGAGAAACACCAAAAGGCTAAAGCTAAAGGTCTGGGTTTAAACAAGCAAAAACACAGCGCGGATACGGATCAGGCAGAGGCTAAACAGACATGCTAAAGCTAACCAGGACTGATAAAACAAGCTAAAGCTAACCAGGACTGATAAAACACACATACACAGCTATAACCTTTTGTCAACTAAGGCCCTTAAACATTCAGCCTTGTGGGAAAATTTCATGAGAATTTTTTGAGAATTTCATGATTTTGTTATTATTATTTATTTTTAATTTTTGTAGATTTAGAGCTGTTAAAGGGTCCATCTTACGCTATTTTCTGATCCATCTTAGAACATTGTTTCCTCATCAAAAACATACCTGGGGTTGTGTTTTGTTTCATTCACACAAATCTTGCATATTTAGACTCTCTCAAACAGAAAACAGTCTGTTCCACCTTGTGATGTCATGTGGTAATAAAAGAAGTGCTCCACTGTGTTTTCAAACTCCATACACATACACTAGAATCATTTGGATAATTTGAGCCCTAGAATTGCAAATCTCTATTGAACTAAAGGTAAAAGGTAGCAGTTAACTTTAAAACTACCGCTTCATGACATCACAAGGTGGAACAGAGCGTTTTGAGTTTTGGAGATGTAGACGGACTAATAAACCAGGATTACTCAAACGTGTGAGTGAAGATCAGAACACTGAAGAGGTGAGCATTTGAGCATGTATGTGTGAAAAAATCAAGTTAGAAATGTTAGCCTTGTGACAGCTCTCACCTGTCCAGACTGTCGGTATTGTGCTCCGTGCTTTGGGAGGCCTCTCTCCAGCTCTCTGTGCCCGATTCACCCTCACTGCTCTGGGGGAAGATCTCCTCTAGGCTCCCCTCCTCCCGGACCTCCAGCTCTTCCTCCAAGCTGCTGTCCGGCCGATCTGTACCCAAAGGGGAGGCCTTGTGCTCAGGTAAAGTGTCCAGGTCTGTCTCCAGCACCGTCACTGGGAGAGCCAAGCACGGGAGCTCACTGCTGATTGGCTCGTTCGCTACAGGAAGTGCTTCCTCCTGGAAATCGTCGATGTCTGTCTCCAATGGCAACGCGTCCAAATCTGCTTCTAAACTTTGGGCTGGACTTAAAGTCGTCTCTGATTCGATTTCAATATTTTTTGCTCCAATCACACAGTTTACATTGTTAAAAGTTTCACATTCGGACGTCAAATTGTGGTTTTGTTGTAAGCTAATTGAGACTGGAGTTTCTGGAAGAGGAGGCGGAGGAGGTGGAGGAGAAGGAGGGGTGTCGCTATGAATCCTGGGAGATGTAGTTCTTTCCCATTCAGCTGTGTGCCTGTGTGATGGTTGAGTTTTGGTCATTTGCTCTTGGATTGGGTTGGTCTCTGAGTCTGAAAAACTGAAAAGAAAGATACATTATGATCAAATTCAATTCAATTATTGTTGTTAGAAAACAACACACTTTACAAGTATAAATAATAGATAAAATTATTGGAATAAGTGTTCCATTAATAAGTTAATAAAATATTATCTGACACACAGAGATATAGGAGGATGGGAGGGCATCTGATATACCTGTCTTCCAAGTCATCTGCGACAGGGGGAGGAGGAGGTGGAAATTCTTCTATCTCTTCACTGGCACTTTCCCTGTTGTTCCACTGGGGCGGCGCCACTGGCCTAAAGCCACGTCGCGAGAACATGGGGCTAGGGGGCGCTATGCTGAAGAGAGGTTCTTGCAGCTGATTGGATGAGAGGTGAAGTGGAGGCACCTGACTGGCTGGTGGGACGTAGGCGGGCTGTTTATAATCAGACTGATTTAGAACTTGAGATGGTTGGATTTCATTGGAGGAAACCAACAAAGGTTGAATCTGATTGGCTGGTGAGACGTCCTGAAGCTGTTTGTAACTCGGCAACACACGAGGAGCTTGAATTTGATTGGTTGGAATGTGGTGGTAAGGCCGGCTATGATTGGACAATTCGTGAGAGGGTTGAATCTGACTGGCGGAAACAGAATTTTGAACTTGAGTGGGAGGGACTTGGCTATAGCACTGAATATCTTGAGTTTGGTGAAATCGTTGATGGTTGCTGGTCAAATTTTGGTGCAAACTTTGAGGCACTGGCTGGTCCTGGGGTAGGTTTTGGTGGTTGTAAGGGAAATTCTGGGGTAAATTTTGATCTTGGAGTAGATTTTGGTGGTTGTTTCTTGATCTTTGGGGTAAATTTTGATCTTGAGGTGCATTCTGGTGACAAGAGCACTTTGAACATGTGGTAGTGGCGGAGCTGAGTTCTTGTCTCTGAGGGGGCAGACTATAGGAGCGCTGTCTGGATGTCTCTGGTTCAAATGAAGACTGGCTACTGAAGGCTCCTGTGGAACAATAAATATAAGAAAATTGCTAGTCAAGAACTTCTGAGATAGCAGAGAATTGTGGGAGAGTTTATTTTACTTCTATGGGGCATTAACTGCTAATACAACACATTTAGATCACCATGTTAGATTTTAGTGTTCTGAAAATGCTATATTCACTGAAAACAATGTATTAACACCTTAAATTTAACTTTTGTTTTTGATGAATCTCCTTTATATTTGCTCTTCAAATTAATTCACTCCACCTTCAGAGCACTATCATAACACAATCATCGCATCAGATTTGTCAAGTTGCTGTGTACATGTTTTGTATCATGTTTTTGTATATTTATGGAGAATTGCTGTGGGAGAGGATGGGTGATGTGGGCTTGTGGGCTGAGCATTGGACAGAATCTTACAGCTGACGATAATATAATCACTCAATCATTATCTAGGCCCAATTAAAATGTCATATTTCAATGATTAATCTTATAATCTTTCTCAATTACAATTAATGGTGTTGCACAGACAAATGAATGCAGTGAAAACACTGAGATATTACGATATTTCCATTAATGCATCCCTAGTTGTAATGCAAGTTATATATTTTTACTCTTGAATGGTAAATGGTGACATTTTTATACAGCACTTTTCCACCTTCAAGGCACTCAAAGCGCTTTATAAGGAGCCACTCACCCATTCACACACACATTCGTATACCAGTGTACACAGACACTGGGTGTGAGGGGGTTAAGTGTCTTGCCCAAGGACACAACAAAAGTATACATCTGTGGGATACCATTATTTATTTTTTATTTACTTATTTTTTGTAATTATGATTTACACTGGGTCACCTTAAGAAAATAAAAAAAATTACCAAAAAAAAGACATCTGTGGGAGCTTGTTGAACCACCAACCTTCAGATCAGTGGGGAAACACTATGAACTGAGCTACTGTCTCTTACCTGTCACAGTTTGAGGAGAGGAGGAGTAGATGGCGTGATGTGAGGCTCTTCTTTTATGAAATTGTTCCCATTTAGGAGGCGGGGGTCTGGGAGGAGGAGGGGGCTTCTTCTTTGCAGCTTTTTCTCTCAGGCTCTGGTTAAATCCTTCGTCCAGTTCGCTCAGCGTCTGAGTGCTAGCAACGGAGAGAGAGGGGGACCAGCGGTGATGGGGCGCCTCGAAGCGCAGGTCATTTTCGGACATGGCCCTGGTGCGGAGAGGGGCAGATGCAGAGACAGGTGCAGGTGCAGAGTGATCGTTCTGTCCATGCGTCCAGCGGCTTTGCTCTACAGGTCTGGACTCCCATCTCCTGCTTGAAAAGTCCCTGTAGAAGGCAAAATATTAAAATTATGTGGTTAATTTGTCATAGGTGCATTGTGTACTTTTCTGGTGGAAGGTCCGTCAAATGTTATTGCTTTGTCTGGAATGTTTAACAGCATGGTTTAAACCTTTCTATCATCACTAAGACCAAACCAGACCAAGTTACAGGTCAGATCGGTGGAGAGGCAACTATGCTCACACTCAGAATGTCTGTTTTTCTAGATATTTTTTAGCTATAAAACCATCTTTAACTTCTTAAACGTAAGGAATAGCTGTTTAATGTCATACTGTGGAACATTTCAGGCAGAGCAATGGCATATCCATAGAAACAAGTAGGTGACGGACTTGACAACAATGTATTAATTAAAAAGAATAGTTTTTTACTGTATTCTGTTCTATGTTAATAGGGTTAAGGTCCATAGAATAATTTTAGTACTATGTGCTATTTCTCTGTTAAATCATTATAATATGATGAATAGTAATTGACTAACAAAAATCTTTAATTACTCTTTGACAACACAATCAGCATAGTCAAATCAATTTTGTATAATACCCTGTCAAATTATACATTTTAGGTAGTGCTGTGCAAAAGCTACAGTAATAACAATAAAGTAGACATGACTTAATATATAAAAACACAGGTTCTTACACAATGGGCCCTTACATCCACAAATTCAACAAAAACCCTTGTAATTAAAGTTTATAGGCAGAGTAGGATTTCACTAACTACCCCCCAGAACACTGCATCTATGTGTTAAGTACAAATTCAGCACAATAGAAATAATAAGTGACTCCTTTTTCATAAAACACAACATAATTTAAGCAGCTCAATTTTTTTCCATGGAGATTTAACCTGCGTTTCCGTGTTCTGATGTTTTAAATTGAAGGGTAAGTGGCTAATTATCGGTAAATACTTCCTAGCTGCATTCCGTCCTCAGTGAACCGATTCTGTGCAGGTTAAAAACAACTGAGGCCTTTTCAAATATGTTCCATTCTTTAGCATTAGCAAAATCACCGTTCACCCGTGGATTTTTACAGGAACATTTTGAGCAAAGATTATTGGGGTAATTGGGTTTAATCAGCAAAAACGAGCACCAATGGCATTTCCGATTTTGTAAAAAAGTAGTTATGTGTGACTAGAACGTTAAAGGGCCCATATTGCACTATTTTCTGAACTATGCTATAATGTGGTTTCCTCATCACAAACATACCTGGCATTGTGTTTTGTTTCATTCACGCAAATCCTGCATGTTTAGAGTTCTTCTCTCAAACAGGAAATACGCCGCCATGAGATGTAATTTGTAATCCAGGAAGTGCGTTACTGTGTTTATAAATGCCATACACCTTCACAAGAATTATTTGGATAATTTCAGACCTGGAATTGCCAATCTCCACTGAACAAAAGGTAAAAGGAGCCGTTAACTTGAAAACTACCACTACATGACATCACAAGGTGGAACAGATGTAGAGAGACTAATAATTCTGGATTACTCAAACATCTCCGGGTATGTTTTTGATGAGGTAACAACATTATAACATGACTTAAAGCTCACAAGTGTCAATTTTGCATAATATACGAAAGGCTCTTTTCTATGTATTTGCACTCGCCTAGGTACAGATATTTTTTGTCATGAGGTCAAAATATGTCCACTGTGTGCTTTCTGCATCTGATTAAAATGTATGATTATTGTCCAATAACCAGGAAGTGCACATTAGCATGCTAGTTGTTACTGTCACAGCAAAACTCCGCCTGGTCTGAGTTGTTAAAAAATAGCACAAAGAAGGCAATTTGTGAGCTGAAATCATAGAAATTACGCCTAATGTGATTATGTTAATTAAACAGCTTTTATTCCCACAATGCACCTGAACCTTGATTAGCCCTGCAGAAGCTTGTATGATTCAGGTCTCAACTATAAACCAGTCTCAACATGTCTCTTCTAAACAAGATGGCGGCTGTAGGAAATGTCTCACCTCTCCGTCAGGCTGTACTTCCTGTTGAGCTTGGTGGTTTCCTGTTGCCGGGCGGAATACATCTGTAAAAGACATCAACCAATGGAATTAAAGGAGAGGTCATATCTGCAGTGTAAGTGTTGAGGGTGGTGCAGGAGCGGAGGCGATTAAAGGGGAAATGGCACCTCCACCCAAAATCACAGGAGACTCGCGGTCACAAAATTATGAAACCAGCATTTGGAGTAGTTTATAAGTAGGGCAGCAACTAACAGTTATTTTCAGTAGTAAATTAATCACCTGTGCTGTATGTCTGATATATAGGTGTAATCTATGACACCTGTAAGTCATTGTGTTATAGTCTGCATATTTTAAATTGCAATATTCATCTAAAACAACTTAAAAAAAGAAACAAATCAGCTGACTTCCACTTTAGAAAAATGCTGTGGGATGGCTGATGTGGCTGTAAACATTACAGCAAAGAGTCGGCATGTCCTTTGGCTAGCTGGAGATCACACAACCAAGTAGCTGATTTTTTTTTTCCATTTGTACCAAAATGACTACATAAGGCTGCTGAAGAAATTTAAAAAATTAATTTAAATTGGAGCACTAAGTAAACAGAGAGCTGTCAGTGTATGCTGGTGGTGGTGAAAACGGGGGTTAATTGGCAATATGGCATCTTGAAAATAAGCAATTAAAGATTACTCAAACATGCACGAACCACTCCAAATACAACTTCGGCTGAGGAAATCGTGAGAAGAACATGGTTAGAAGCATTGAAAAGTCAATTTTGCATAATAAGTCTGCTGTAAAGGGCTTGTACTCGAATTTTGAAAAATTATGTGCAAAACGTGTCATACTCCAATACAGATTTTGTATAAGCAGTCCGGTATGTACTGCCTGTGTCTAATTAGCAAGCGTTTTATGGTCCAAAAGTCAGGAAGTACACGGTTAACATGCTAGCTGTTGTTTGCTTTACCATGACGGCAAAAAACCTCCGCTCTGGTCTCTGAAAGTTGTGAAAAGTGTCTATAAACTCATCATGGTGAATAATGAGGGCGCTCTGAATGCATAAGGTAAGTGAGGAATAACTTTGGACCACTGCAAACCGTTTAAAATGAAGTAGTTCTGTTTTTCAGGTTTTTAAGACAGTAAAAATAGGGTATCAGTGCCATTTCAAGTGTGTTGTTGAAATAAGTTTGACTCGGATGCTAAAAGTAACGTTCAATATCCATGCAGCACACACTTCTGCTAGTCTAAACATTTTACATATATGTGGGAATACATGGAGCATTTGCCATTCAAACTGTCATTCTGCTTGTTTCAATGGAAATGTCACTGCTCTGCTTGGAATGATCTACAGTATGACACTAAACGGCTCTACCTTACATTTATTTGATTACAGGTGGGTTTATAGCTCAAAAATACCTTTAAAAAACAGGCATTCTGACTGTAAGCTGTGTCGCCTCTCTACAGATCTGACCTGTAATTTGGTCTGGTTTGGTCTCCATGAAGATAGAAAGGTTTAATGCCATACTGTGAAACATTCCAAACAAAGCGATAACGTCCATGGAGAAAGGCATTTGATGGATGCTCCACCAGAAAAGTTACACAATGCACCTTTAAGTAGGGCTGCAAGATTAATCACAATAGAATGGAAATAGAGATTTAGATGGAATTAGCAAAGAGCCAAAGCTGCAATTTTCGAAGTACCATAGTTTCCTCAACAAACAACAAAATCGCCTGTCTTATTCTGTATAAAGGCTGCTAAGCCTGTAGTTTAGATCTGTACAAGTTCTGAAATGTGATTCCTGTATTAGTTTGTCAGTTCAGATTTCAGTCTTTTTGTCAATTCTTCTGGACGTGTTTAAAGGGCCCATATTAGGCTATTTTCTGATCTATGTTAAAATGTTGCTTCCTCATCACAAGCAGACCTGGAGTTGTGTTTTGTTTCATTTTCACATGTTTAACACACAAACCCTGCATATTTAAGCCGAGTTCTTCTGTCAAACAGAAAACACTCTGTTCCACCTTGTGATGTCATGTGGTAATGCATGAAGTGCTCCACTGTGTTTCTAAACTCCATACACCTTATCCAGAATCATTTGGATAATTTCAGCGCTCAGGAATTGCAAGTCTCCACTGAACAAAAGGTAAAAGGTCGCTGTTAACTTGAAAACTACCACTACATGACATTACAAGGTGGAACAGAGCATTTTGAGCTTTGGAGATGTAGACAGACTAATAATAAAGAATTACTCAAACATGTGTGAATGAAACAAACTCCAAGTATGTTTCTGAGGAGGTAACATTAAAACATGGCTTAAAGCTCACAAGAGTCAATTTTGCGTAATATAGTACCTTTAAAATGTGAACTTTAAACAGACTCCTATTATTAAAACATACTAATCTAAATTAATCGCAATCAGTTCATTTCCTGGAACATGCAAAAGTGCGATTGATATGAAACACAAATACATTTAGGAAGCCTCTAAATGATTGTATTTGAGTTTAACGCTAATGCTACGATTGCTAGTTAAACTCCCGTCTCCAAAGATGACAAAAAACACCCAGATGTGCCAAGATAAATGGACTTAACCCATTTAAGTATATTTATAAAAACACAGCTGGTCTATTCAAACAGGACCACAGCGACTACAGACACTTCCCTTTAACGTGGAAACAATACAGACAAAACTCAAGACCACAGTGCTATTCAAATGTGTGGGAACAAAGAAATCCTTCTACCTATGCAATCAACACAGAAAATTCCATCCAAAATGCAGAGACTATTTATGCACAAGGAAGGCATTTTTCTGACAGTTTAAACATTTTTTTTATTAGTCTAATCATAACTATTGTGTAATTTAGACAGGTTTTGGCCCTTGTCAACATTGCAGTTGCTAGGTAACAGTTATGGAATTTCCTCAACATAGGTCATATCTGCTGCCTGTGTTGAACCAGGAAATCTCCCATAAAGTTGTATCTAGACCCCTGTCCACCATCTAAAAACACAAGCAAAACCCATTATATTATAAAAAAACAATTCTTCTTTACTGTCACCATGGCAACACAAGGCACACACTAGCAAACAATGGCAAAAAAGTTTGAAAATAGTCTGAAAACTACATACAAAATTGATTTTTTTCAGGAGCTTGTGATCAATACGAGCATTCATGATCCTGTTTAGGTGTTTGATTTTCACAAAAAGAGTGAGAGCCCTGTCTAATGCTAGCTACCTTGTGACAATAATGTTATCTGAAAGGGACTTGTTTAACTGTACAGGATCATCTCCCCTGTAGTAGTTCAAACTAAAGTCTAACTTGAGTAACAGAGATTCAGACAGAAGTGCCTACAGTTAGCACCACACTCCCAGTGAATATTGATGACATCAGCTGCAAAGTAGTGCCTATAGGTTTTGTTCAATTGCAGATTCCATTTGTTTTCCCACAGACACATACTTCAGTTACATTTGGTTTGGGTTCATTTGAGGGACTTCACCTCCGGCCAAGAGGCAACTGCCATTTTGTGGTCAACAGAACCTTACACTGATGATGCCTGACAATGCTACGCACTTGTGGTCTGATTCCACTACTACAAAAACAATTTCAACAGAACACTCAGGTTTCAATGAAAATATCAGCTGCTGACCACATACTGCAAAATATTATCTAGACTTGGTCAAAGGGCCCATGTTACGCCATTTTCTGATCTATGCTATAATGTTGTATCCTCGTCAAAACACACACCTGGAGTTATGTTACATACACACATTTAACACACAAACCCTGCATACTTAGGCTGAGTTCTTCTCTCAATCTGAAAACACTGTGTTTCACCTTGTGATGTCACATGGTAATACAGAAAGTGCTCCACTGTGTTTTTAAACTGCATACACCTTCACTAGAATCATCTGGATACTTTCAGCCATGGAACTGCCAGTCTCCTCTAAACACAAGGTAAAAGGTAGCTGTTAACTTCAGCACTACCACTGCATGACATCACAAGGTGGAACAGAACTTTTTGAGCTTTGGAGATGTAGACAGACTAATAATAAAGGGTTACTCAAAGATGCGTGAATGGAACAAAACACAACTCTGGGTATGCTTTTGAGGAGGCAACAACATTCTAACATGGCTTAAAGCTCACAAGAGTCAATTTTGCATAATATAGGACCTTTAATAAGATTCTATTTAAAGTTCACATTTTAAACGCGTCCAGAAGGATTGACAAAAAGACTGAAATCTGAACTGACAAACCAATACAACAATCACATTTGAGAACATGTTTGTACAAATCTAAACTATAGGGTTAACAGTTTTTATGCAGAATAGGACAGGAGATTTTGTTGTTTGTGGAGGAAATTATAGTACTTTATGATGCAATTACCTTTATGATTTGGTAATTGCGTCCATTCATATTGTGATTTTCTTTCTATTGCGAATAATGTTGCATCTGTACAACACTCTCTCCGTTCTTAATGAAAATCTCAGCTGGTGACCACAAACGGGAAGAAGAGTTAAGACTTTAACCCAAGACTGAAACCACAAAACTTCTGGATGGATGCGCTCCACTTAACGATGTGAGCATCACTAAGGACTGGTTACAGAGCTGAGGGGTCATTTAGTCAGTGGTGGTCAGACTTTGGCCAAACCGCTGCAGAGTTTTACCAAGAGACACATCACAAACTTCAGTAACAGGCGAAATTCAGCCTAATTAGCTGTTGTCAGATGGGTTCCATGTTTTAAGGCAGGCTTCATTGGAGAAATACATTTACTACTGTTCAGGTTATTTTGAACAATACAGTATAGTATGGAACTTTTTAGCCAAATATAGACTTATGTTTTTCATTTTGGTTGTGTATGGAATAAAACACATCTATCTCCATGGAGAATGTTTTAACTTTCTATTTCCATGTACATATACATGTATATTCCATATACAGGTGCACAATGTGCCACCGCCATAAAGTTACATACTATACCTTTAAAGGGCCCCTATTATGACATTTTCAGAATTATGTTATAATGTTGTTTCCTCGTCAAAAGCATACCCAGAGTTGTGTTTTGTTTCAATCACATATATTTAAGTTCTTCTCTCAAACTGAAAACACTGTTCTACCTTGCTATGTCATGTGGATATAGGAAGTGCTCTACTGTGTTTTTAAACATCTTCACTAAAATCATTTGGATAATATCAACCCCAGAATTTACTATACTGAACAAAAGGTAAAATGTAGCTGTTAACTTGAAAACTACCGGTTAATGACATCACAAGGTAGAACAGAGCATTTTCTGCTTTGGAGATGTAGACAGACTAATAATAAAGGATTACTCAAACATATGTGAATGAAACAAAACAAAAACTCCAGGCATGTTTTTGATGAGGTAACAATATTCTAACATGATCTAAAGTTCACAAGACGCAATTTCGTGTAATGTACCCATTCAAACAAACAAACAAATAAATAAAATAAAGATATATTTCGCACCTCTGTTGGAGTGAATCCCTGATGGCGCTGATCTTCAAACTGCTGTGATGGGCCCTTCACTGGATAAAAGGCTGAACAGGAGTCTGGTTGAAAGCTGTTGAAATTCTCCCTGTGCTGATGGCGATAGTCTTGGTGAATCTCTTGACAATTTGACGCAAAATATTCCTCCCTTTGTCTCTCCATCTCCTCTTTCTCTCTTTTCATTCTGTCCATCTCTCGTATCCTCTCCAGCTCTTGTCGTCTCTCCATCTCTCTTTCCCTTTCCCACTGACGCATCCGTTCTTCTTTCTCCCTCTCCTCCTCCAATTCTCTCACTTGTCTCAGTCTTTCCTCCCTCTCTTTTGCGCTTACAGACTGCCTCCTTGCCTCCATCAAACTTGAATTATCTTGTCTGTAACCGCCTTGATACGAATATCTCCTTTGCGATTGGTAAGGTCCAAGATCTCCAGCTTGCTCCTCAAAATTGTGAGACCTCTGTTTTGGTTGATTCTTAGTTTTCGTGATTCCAGTTTTGCTCGTCTCTTCGAAAAACTTCATCCTGTCCGCAAATGGTAAAATTTCGGCCTGCTCCATTCTCGAACAGGACATCGACCTAGGATAGGTGGAAGTAGATGAAGACGTAAACGCACAAACTCCGTGGCGAGAAGGAGCCATAAGTTTCTCATCATTGCGTCTTGTTTGGGGTTCGTTTTCAGGTTGAAGTTTGTGTTCGGGAGTCCAGCGCCATCTTCTGGCTTTACCTGCAGGTGCTGGTTCTTCTATAACTCGAATACCAAAGCTAGCGACACCTGAATCGACAATGTGAACAGCTCTTGATGCGTTGGACTGCAAAACTTCTTTATTTGAATCTAGCAAACAGTTTTCAATAGTTGTTCTGGGATGTTCCAATGTAGTAGTAATGGAAGCAGTAGTAGTAGTAGTTGGCGCAAACGCAACTTTAACTTTCCTCTCTGATACTTCAAACTCGCCATCTTCTTGAAAATCAGGGCCCTCTTCGTGAACAGTCTCCCCACTACAAAGCAACCCTCCTGGGCCTCGGCTGCTCTGAAGTTGGGCCTTCTTCCTCTGGATCTCATTTCTCAGGTTTGTGGCAAAACGCTCATTTCGTCTCCGATTCTTCCTGAGATTTCTGGTCGATTTCTTCAAGGTTCCACTTTCTACTTCGATGATTTCAGTTTTCTTTTCAACTAAGGTGTCTACACTTTGGGCTGAACTTAGTGGCTCAAAATCTCTCTCATTGACTTGGTCCAAATTGCTACTACGAACAGATAAAGCTACAGGATCTTCTGGCACGCTAACAGACCTCCCCCATGAAACTTGATTTGAAGTTTCACAATTTACCTCAAATTTTTCATTTTGGAATTCTTCTCCTCCTGCACAATCTTCCAAAAAAACTGAACCAGGAGTTGAGCAACGACTACTGCCCCATTTACTGGACAAAGCTTGCAAAGAATCCTTATCATTTTCAGTATGGGACCACTGGCTATCGCTAATAGAAGATAGATTTGTTGACTTAGGTTGGATATAAGCCTCTAATGGCCCGTCATCAAACTGAAGTAGCTGTAGTTGCGTTGCTAGTAGTTTTTCTGGAGCACTGTGTCGATGCAAAACATTTACAGAGTGCTTATTTTGAGGTCTAAAAATAGTACTTTCTGTATTTGAAGATTTAGAACAAGTTAAAGGTGCTTTGTCTTGAATGTAGCAAGTCTCCACGCAATCCTCTTTGTCATTTTCTGAAGCAGGGAAGCCATTTTGAACTGATTTTCTCGACGTTGTGCAATCTTCGTAGAAACTTGGCGCATTGGTGGTTTCAATAGGAGCAGAGGAGCAACGATCATTCGTAGTAACGTTTGGTCTAGTTTTAGTCACTCTGAAACTATCTTTTCTCGTAGGAGGTTGTGGTGGGTTGGACTTCATTTTCGTTTCGCTGTTGCCGTTTTGTAAAATTGCAAAATCGTTAACTTTTCGCTCATCTTCGTAACAGCAAGAAGACGGCCGTTCCTTCATTTCTAATTGTTTTGGTCTCGGTCTAGTTAAAGATCTGGACTTAAGTGCGATGAGTTGTCCATTATCCAAAACCTGGCTAGCGTCGCCATTGGATCCTAAATTTTGAAGTATGTTTTCCATAGATTCTCCTTCTCCAAACCTTAAAGGCACAGTAGCGTAGTCGGACATGTTGGAGCTGGCGGAGAATGAGCTGTAGGCGGAGTCTCTTTTGTTGTTGAAGAGGGCGGGGTCCACAGGTGAACTGTGGGAGTTGTAGTTTGTTTGTGTTGTGGGAGTGGGAGCATCCAGGCTTTCCATGGAGCCCAGAGAACTGCTGCGATCGGTGGAGGAGTATGGACAAGACAGCGCACCCCACTGGATGGACAAGTCACTGTAAGACACAAAGTAGAAAGTAGAATATACTGTTATCGAATTATACCTTAAACTATACATTCAAATTGAGTCTTCACAGGATGCTGCCAATTACACAAGTTGAAGCTTCTTAAATGGCTAAATATTAACTTTTTATCATATTACATGATAGAGCTGTGTATTTAATTGAATTAAAAAAAAAAATTAAATAAAATCAAGTTTCAGTCATTTCTAATGATCAATAACCAGACATTAAAAGTCTGTACTACTAATAATTTACAGGAAAATAATATTAAAAGCCATATTTATACTGCTTTAATGAGAGAAAATAAAGTTGAATAAAAAAAATGTAAACTGCTCAATATGGCCAGAACATTTTTTATTACATAGTGTATTTTGTATTTAATTTCTTGTACTTAAAAATGCCTAGGACAGGTTGGGCTATTCATTTGACTAAAACATAGTCAAGATCATTATATTTCAGATTTTTACAAAAAAAACATTCACACGTTTTCCCAATTTGGCAAATTTTTAGGTTTAAAAATTTCATGTAAAATGTGCCAAACTTTTGGATACAATACTCCTTAGTGTGATGTCATTAGTGTGTTTAGAACTCTCTACATATTTTCAACTTTTCTTTGCAAATTGTTCTTGATTGGTGTAAAACTATAAATTAAATTTACAATAGTTACAATCTCACCAAATTAAGTCAAAATTAGAGAATCATAAAAATCATATGCACTTTAAAAGTGCATTGTGTAACTTTTCTGGTGGAGGGGCTGTCAAATAATTTTCTCCATGGAGATGTTATTGTTTGTCTGGAATGTTTCAATGTTTAAATTAAATGTTTTTCAGGTATGTTTGAGTTATAATGTAACTGAATAAATGTAAGGTAGATGTGTTTAATGCCATACTGTGGAACATTCCAGCCAGAGCAATGCCATATCCATAGAAACAAGCAGGTGACAGACCTATTCCACCTTGTACTAGGTTGAACTGATCCGTTCCAACTATAGATTGTAGACATTAAAAGATATAATTAGTTAATTCGTTTGAGAGAAAGATTTACAGCCACTGTAGACGAAAAATATGTCTCTAATTTAACTCCACGGACAAGAATACCACTGTTAATAGTTTTTAACATGGATTTTATGACCATATAACAACTAATTCATTAAAAAACAAATTTGCCAGACCACATAAAGTTTTTATTCCCTTAACCGTTTTAAGTCGAGGCAAAAATGTGGTATTATTTACTCAAAATCTGAAGCCGGGAAAACCACAGAAGAAAATAAATGTGTTTTGTTTTGAACAATAGAATTTGACAAGGTTTTATAAACATTGCACAGTTAGTCATTGTCTGTTCATAAGTAGCAGGTTTTCAGACGGTAAATCAAAACAGGCCTTAATAAAATGTATTGAAACGCATGTGTTTTTGATATCTCCCATATGTTTTAAAGGCCAAGAGAAATCCTTTTAGGAGCTGAGGGATTTTAGTCTCATCAAACTTATAACAACTGTCCTTTGATTCACTGAACCACTTCCTCTGTATTTTCATTCATTTTATGTGGTCTTTATTTTTAAAATAATGTGATTCATAGTGATACATGGATAACACTGGCAGAATTAATGGCTTACTAGAATCAATTTTGTGTAATATAGGACATTTGAAGAGTGAAATATCTCATCTAGCTATTGGGTTACATGATTATTCTAGCTACCAAATATTTAGATGTCATCCCACCCAATGGATATAATTCTACCTTATAAAAATCTACAGCGACAAATGCATAAGGGAAGTGAGCCGTGAGAAAATCCTGTTTAGATGAAGAGGAGTCTGAGCACACAGGGAGGAAGAGGAAACGAGAGGAGGAGAGACGGAAATCATTCACTTCTTTCCAATCAATGACAATGACAGCCTGTGAACCCAACTCAGCCTACACAGATAGTAGGGCTGCAAGTTTAATTACAATAGAACCAAAATTTGAATGGACACAATTAGCAAATTGCAAAGATTGTAATGTACCATCATTTTCTCCACAAAAAATATCTTTATTATTAGGATATAATCTAAATCATTCCTTCTAGGGCTGAACGATCTATCGTTTTAGACCGAAAATCATGATCTCAGACAACACGATTTTGGGATAGTTAAAGCCACAGTTTTTTGCAGCGCTCCTAACTGACCCGGGTTTTGTTTCGTCAACTATTTCACACACGTACGTCGCCTCCCTGCCGCACTGCTGAGCTCACCAATCAGAAGCGGCAGCACAGGTCACGTGTTCTCGACTCCAATCAGTGTAGCTGGTCATCAGTTTCAGAAATGGCTTTAGCGGGACCAGAATTGGAGTCTGGGCTTTTGAACCCAAAGAAAAACAGCACGTCGGTCATTTGGCAGTATTTCGGGTTTGAGGCTGCAGACGAACAACAGAAACAGGTGCTGTGCAAAACATGTCGTGCTAAAGTTGCCACATCCAGTGGAAACACGACCAATTTATACCGCCATACGCACATTTGCATGACGAGTGCACGGCGAGAAAGTCCAGTGAAACGTCTGGTGAAAGTGAAACTCGGGCCAAACAGACAGTTACAGCTCCTTTGGCCAGTGTAACTCCGTATGACAGAAGTAGCTGAACACACCGGGAGATAACGACTGCCGTAACACATTACACTGCCAAGGAAATGGTGCCTGTAAACACGGTGACCAAAGAGTCGTTTAAAAGTTTCCTCCGCACGATGGATAAAAGGTAAATGCTTCCCTCCCGCACATACTTCAGTCAGGTTGCCGTCCCACAGCTGTACGCAGAATATAAAGAAAATGTGGTGAAAGAGCTGGAAAATGTGGAGTATTATGCCACAACTACTGATCGGTGGTCAAGCAGAACGACTGAGCCATATTTCTTTGCTCTACTTAAGTTGAGCCACAGACGGCTCTTTTAGTTCTTCATTTGTAATAACTGCTGTTGCTCAAGCACTCGATGTACCCTATGTATAGCATGTTTCTTTTTAATAAATAGGACTACATTTGAAATAAATTCTTAACTTTAGTTTTCATTCTTGCATTACAGTTATGGAATTTAGTGTTTGAATGGTATGATGTAAGTTTCTGTGATGCTTGCGAATGTTCATGTGCATTGAAAAAAATCGTGAATGAAATCGAAATCGCAATTCAATTTTTTCTTAAAATCGTTCAGCCCTAATTCCTTCTGCATAAAAGCTGCTAACCCTGTAGTTTAGATCTGCACAAACATGCTCTGAAATATTTGCCTGACCAGTCTGATATCTCTCTATATTTTTTACACAGATTTATATCAGTCTGGTCCCCACTCCCTCTGTCGCGTCTCAAGCCCGGCCAAACATGATAGTGTAATCAGATTTGTTTATTTCAGTGACACATGTGAAATGAAGGAGCTCATTGGTCACATGTCATTTACAAATAAAATCCAGTTTCTTTCACCTCAGATGAACAGAGTTTAATGCTTCGCACATTGATTCAGTAGAAATACTTCATGTTTTTCAATCCCCTGTGATATTTCTTTTATTTTTTCTGATACGGACAGACCATGCGTGTCCCTGACTGCCTAACCCACCTGTCAATCACGCTCATCTGAAAACGGTCATCAGACTCACATCTTAGTGAAATATTGGAGAAATGTGTATTCTAGATCCCAGGTAACTGAAATATGACTCTTGTATTAGTTTTATTATTATATTGGTGGTTTTCAGATTCTAGAATATGAGGTCATACAGATGGGGGGCAAGAGACCGTCTTTCCTATTAATAACATTGCACTTTACCATGAAATAACCAAATGTTAAATTCACAAATGTTGAAACTGATCATTTATAGTATTAACTAGACCCATGAACTCACTGTATTACAGCAAAACACTGCATTGTAACTATCAATTTTAGCTCCCCCCATGTGTATTAAATATAACTGGTCTATAAAATGCTATGATGTCATCTGAAAATGACCAATTTCAGTCTTTTTGTCAATTTGCCTAGAGGCATTTAAAATGTGAACTTTCAACAGAATCCTGTTGTTGAAACATAAATTGCAAATCTAATCACAATTACAATACTTGTCAAAAAATCTTCAAATTTTTTCAGCCTGAGTAACAGCTATGAATGTGTGGTTGTAAATATACATAAGTTGTTATACAATTTTAAACAAACGCATGAAACAATTCCCCGTTGTTTCCTGTTCCTCTGTTTCAAACAAACATCAGACTGAACAAAATGTCCCAATAAGAGTTTATGGGGCTCCTTCCTCCTTTTGTGTGTCACTGTCTCACCCCTTGCTCTCTCCCTACCTTCTCTCATCCCATCTCTTCCTCTTTATCCTCATCCCTCCCTTTTTCCCCACCACACTCTCTCACCTCTCCTCCCTCTACACGTATCTCTCCCTCCATATCTACTCCCCTGTCCTTGTCTCTTTCTCAGTCCCCTCTCTCTCCTTCACTTTCCTATTTTTCAACCCCTTTCTCTCCCTCCTCTCTTCCTCATCTCTATCACCCCCCTCTCTCACTTCTCCTCTCTCCCTTGTCCTCCCCTTTCCCTATCGCCATCTCTTCTCCGCCTTGTCTGTCTCATCCTCTTTCTCTCCTCTCCCATCTCTCTCTCTACCCGTCCCCTTTCACCTCTCCCTACTGCCCCTCTTCATCTCTCCCTCCCCTCCACCTTGTCTCCCTCTCATCCCTCTCTTCTCCTCCACCCTCTCTCGCCTCTCCCTCTCCTCCCATGTGACTCTGCATCCCTCAGCTCACATCAGATGACTGCTGTAGATTCAAACCTCCATAGAAACGCTTTTATGCTTTTATCTCTCCATCGCCTCCACACAGGACTCTTCAGTCAAAGAGAGAGACATGTTTCACTGATAAAATCCAAACAAGAACGCGCTGAGACACTGATGCAAAACCTACCGAGTTATTATTACATCTAGACTCACTGGAACTTCTGCTTTCCTTTTGACAAACTGTATTTAATCTGGTCTGAGCTATATGCTGTAGCAACAGTAGTAGTAGTAGTAGTAGTAGTAGTAGTAGTAGTAGTAGTAGTAGTAGTAGTAGTAGTAGTAGTCTTTTAATCTATTTAAAGTTGATCTGACTACAAAAAACATCCACCTACCTCTGCCCACACAGGTCAGGGAGGGCATCAGAGCTATTCTCGTTGTGACTGTTTGAAAAGCACAGTTAAAATAGACCCATGCTTTTCCTGTGTGACTAAACGTGTTGACTTTAAAGGCCAGTGAGATCATCGGTTTCCTGGCCATTGTCGGGAGCAGAATCTCTCCCTCCCTCTTTCTACCCTCACCCTCTCCTCTTTTCTTCTTTCTCCTATCTACCCCCTCTCCTCCCTCCCTTTCCGCTCTCCTCTCTCTTCATCTCTCCCCTCCGTTGCCCTTTCTCCTCTTCACAGACTGTATAAAGAAGTGGACTAAGGGAGTGTGACGTCACCCATAACGTGCAGCTCCAGTCAAATGAAGCTCATTGAGGCTGGCAGATATGGGGGCAAATTTGGAGCCAAGTCCCATATTTGTAATTCCGATCGTGAGTATCATAGCAACCAAAGAGCCAATCAGGAGCAAAGATGTTGAAGGCAACACCCCTTGCCGCCCGCACCGATGGTCTGTCAGGCAACGAGCACGGATCAATACTGTCAATCAAACCTGTTGCTAATGCTAGCGGAGCAACCTCGGCGAAAGAAGGCGTCTGATTTGTCTGTTATTAATGTACATATCTTTTTTACAGACAAAATAGCAAAATAAAAACATCAGGATTATGCAGAGCGGGTCAATATGGACATTTAAGACCAAAATGACGAGTCTGACAGCAGCAGTTACTGAGAGAGGGGGGACAGTTTTTCAATATATAAGTGAATTGGAGCCAGAGTTCCTGGAGCTGGAAGGGCACCGATGGAATCTTCCCTCTAACTAATGTGTCTGAGCAAACATCCAACATGCACACTGTGGCCACACCAGTACCAGACCCGAGATCATTGCAAGTTACATAGCTTATTCATCAAATTACTGCAGTTATTTCCGTTATACTTTTAATATAACTGATTGTTTTGGCCCACTTAGAATGACAAAGACAAAAATCTAGTTCATGAGCTTTGTATAAGTTGTATGTCATTGTGAAAAATAACCTCATAAATAAAAATAAACTATAATGTATAAACCTATAAAATCACAAGAAAGATTTTTTTAGGTTGATATATCCTGCATATAGCTGCAGATTTTTTTATGGATTGTAGGACCTATAGGCCACTATAAGATGGGTCATCTTTCCCAAAATAATGATATCTTTCCCAAAAATAATGATATCTTGCTTTTTAATCATTAGCCTATTTAAGTCATTTTGTGTGAGTGACAGAATTCTGTGGTATAACACTCTGGGGAGAGGCTTCACGTCTTTTTGGGTCACAAAACCTATGGCTTGGACAGAAACAAAGTAAACATTATGGCTCAACCTGTCTCCTATTCATGTGTTCTTCCCTCCACTGAGTGTGTGCGGGCAGCGCTCCCGTCGGTTCGTGCAGACCTGCCGCTCTGAGCAGCGGCAGCTCTGACCCGCGGCGATGTGCACTACAACTACAGTCATACTGAAGGAAGCAAGCGAAACGTGGTGGAAATGTATCTGCTTGTAGTTAGTTTGTCCCGAACGCGTGTGCACATTCACGTGTGCAACCTGAATCTATCAGATTGGTCGTTCCGTGTGTCAAACCAGCGCTGTGTTTATCATTTTAAGTTAGATTTTATTTTATGCGCTGCAAAGAATTTGATGTGCACGCTGAACATCTGGGCAGTGCACGATTGCGCGCACCTTAGAGGGAACATTGGCCCCATGTTCACTTCCTATTTGGAATGCAGCGACTAGCAGGTTAGCCATGTCCATTCATATATACAGTCTATGCTCCCCTCCCTTACTCTTTCTGTCTACCTCCTTTAGTCCCACCCCCTTCCTCTTCCTCTCTCATCTCTTTCTCTGCCTCTTCTCCCTCTCTCTCCTCCATCACCTCTCTCCACCCTTTCTTCTTCTCTCATGCCTCTCTCTGCCCTCTCTGCATTGGTGACTCATGGCCTATGAAGTCAGTGTCTCGATATAATGATTCACACAATAGGAAATAAGAACAATGAATGAATGACCCATTTCCTCCAGGCTGGGCACTTTTGGTCATTTGCACAAGAAACTCTGCTGATGTCATTGGATTTTCCCTCTGCTTTTACAGAGACAAATACTGAAATAATACCTCTAAAAGATTTGAAGACTGAAATCTGAACTATATTGTGCAAAAATGTTGTTCAAAAACATAACTGGAGTTGTTTTTTGTCTCATTCACACATGTTTGAGTAATCCTTTATTATTGGTCTGTCTACATCTCTAAAGCTCAAAATGCTCTGTTCCACCTTGTGATGTCATGTAATGGTAGTTTTTAAGTTAAAAGAAACCTTTTATCTTTTCTTTAGTAGAAATTGGCAATTTCAAGGTCTGAAATTTTCCAGAAGAATCTAGTGAAGATGTATGGAGTTTAAAAAAACAGTAAAGCACTTCCTGTATTACCACATGAATTCACAAGGTGGAACAGAGCTTTTTCTGTTTGAGAGAAGAACACAGCCTCTACATGTAAGATCATGTAAGATGTGTGAATGAAAGAAACCAAAATGCCAGGGATGTTTGTGATAAGGAAACAATATTATAACATAGATCAGAAAATAGCGTGATACTGGCCCTTTAAACTAATCCAAAAATCCAATGTATTGCAGAATACATTGTAAAGGTAAATAGCTTCTAGAATTGTACATTATAATTTCAGATGGAGGGAGATTGAAAGATTTGCTGTTTTGAAATGAATGTTTTAAACAGAAAATCACCAATGTTGAACTCTCATGAAACTACTGCACGTCGCATCAGGTTTGTGAAGTTGTTTGTGAAGTAGGTTTGTGGGCTGAGCATTGTACAGGCTTATACAATCACAAGATTATTCCAACATGCATGGATGGCATCTAAAACCACTTCAGACATGTTTTTGATGAGGGAATATTATAACATGGTAGAAACCTCCAAAAAAAGATGTACTGTAGTTGTGCCCGTTTTTGTTTCATGTGGCTAGGCCCAGTAATAAGATATTAACCATAAAAAAGGCCAACAAATCTACAATCTGACAGTTACACAGCAAATCTACCATAAAATCCTGACCTGTCGTCCAGCTCAGTTTAAACTACGGACAGTTGAAACAAAAACAAAATGGCGTCCTCACCTGTGGTCGTTGTTGTGCCAGGGCAGAGGGCAGGGGGCGGGGTGAAGCTGCATGGCAGAGGGGGGAGGAGGGGGGAGAGGGGTGGAGTCTGCAGGGGGGAGGAGACAGGGGGGAGGTGGGGGAAGAGGGGCGGAGTCTGTGAGGGGGAGCAGACCGGGGGGAGGAGGGGGCGGTAAGGACGGCTCCGAGATCTCTTCCAGGTGCCACGAGTGAGGTCTGGGGACTGGCACACTACGCCTGCACAGGAGACAAACAGAAAGAGAAATCATTATTACATTATTATTAAAACAGTTTAATTTTCATTTTCAACGCTTTCAGTCTCCCCTCCCTTTGCTCCCCGCACATTACAAAACAATCAGCATGCATCCTGCTAATGAACCTGCACATCGCATCAGATCTGTGAAGTTGTAGTATATTGTTTTGTATCCTGCTTTTAGATATTTTTATTTTGTATTATTGAAAATGGCCGTGAGGGATCATGGGTGATGTAAGTTTGTGGGCGGAACCTTGGATAGGATTGTAAGGAGAGTTCGAATAGCGCCTGGGAGAGATCGCTAGATTACTCAAACATGCATGGATGACATATAAAACTGCTTCGAGACATGTTTTGGATGAGGGAACAATGTTATAACATGGTAGAACAATTTAATACCCCATTTTTAAGAGAACAGAATCAGTCGGAGGTGATAAAAAGTACATGAAACGTCTATATGACAGCTTCCACCAGTGCACACTAATATAACACTAATACATAAATATTCACATAGACAGTGGCTCCTTCTTTTCTGATTCACTCGAGGAAAAACAAAAGAAAAACACAACTCTGTCCAAGCCAGTCCATCTTTCCCACAATCAGGGAATAATTTAGCTCCATAAAAGACACTTCACCACAACATGATTCAAACCACCATCTTCTGGAAATAGTTTGACTGAATGATTTTGTCTGAATAATTTTGTATGTTTTGGGTGTCCATTAAAACCCCTCTGAACATTTGATTCAGTAGTTTTAGCAGTGACCCAAGCAGTGCATTCCTCTGTGTCCCTGTGGTACTCTATAATATTATTAAAGAGATTTCCGATCACTTGAGTTTTGAGCCAGACTGACCCCCAACAGAGACTGAACCAGCACAAAAGAATCAGTCCAGATGCAAAGAATGAATGGAGCTTTATACAACACATAACACAAGTTTGGACGGCTACCAGCAGGAAATAACTGAAATATAGATAATCTTATGCCAAGTTTAATTTCTTTTCATGGTGATTTTACAGACATTTACTGCAAGGGGTGGTTCAGCTGTACAGAATTTGCCCTTTACGATTGTTGTGTGGATAGTTATGACCAATATTGCTCTTGTGTGACAGTCTGCAGAGGTCCATTAAATGTTTGTCTCCATGGAGATGTTATTGCTTTAAGATAATGGAAATTCGAAATTTGCTTCTGAACCATCCTTCATTGTCTCTGGGTTAACCTATCTGGAGCAGTGGGGCCCATGTCCAGCTCTTGAGCGAGTCTTGGTCAGGCTACCTTAGCTGGAGGATTTGACCTATTGTGCATGTTTTGGGTTGATGGGAGAAAAAAACTTGCCCGTAGTAAACCCACCCAAATACAGGGAGAAAATGCAAATGCCACACAGAAAGGCCCGTGAGTCAAAATGGGAACCTTCTTGCTGTGACTCAGCCACTGTGCTTGGAATGTTTCACTGTATGGCATTAAACTGACCTAATCAGCATGTTTTTCATTAGGGGTGTATTTATTGCTCATAAATCTGATCTGTAACTTGACCTGCTTGTCTCCAAGGAGATAGATTTACTGTAAGACAGTGGAACATTGTAGTCAAACAATAACATCACCATGGACACGAGTGGATGGAAGACCACCGAAAGTTACATAGTACACTTTTAATAACCAAAACCAAAACTAACAATTCATGTTTAAACTGTGAATTCCTACTACTTAAAACAATTGTTAATAAAGTTAAGTCTCAAAGTGGCATCTTCAAGTGCAAGTTACAAGTTTTCATGTTTTTCTAATTATCTTAGTACTTGGTTTGGTGGGATAGTAACTGTGGTAAATATGGCAGTTTGTGGAAAAGTTGAAAAGAAAAGTACAAAAAGTCAGGAGGTAGCGCTGAATTCTAAAACAGAATCCCTCTACCTATATCATCAAGAACTTCTGGGAGTTAAAACCTTCATTTAACAAAATAAAACTGCTGTCATTTACTTTAATGAGTCTAAATATAACTATGAGCCTATGTAATTTGTTTTGGCCCTTAATAACATTATAGTTGCTATGTAACAGTTATGGAATTACCTCTACATATGTCACATCTGCTGCCTGTGTCCAACCAGGAAGTAAAATTATAAGAAATTGAAATTAGAAAACTTTAGAAAAAATTTGGTAAAATTTTTTTTTGTAAAGTAAGTTTTTAGTAAATTCTTAAATACAATTATTAGGGATGGGACAAAATCTTGTGTCACAAGAAAAATTATCTCGTGAGATTTGTTTCCCATGTGTTTATGCTTGGACAAAAAGAAGTTGGTGAGTTATATCTGTTATAGTTCCAAAAAGCAATACTAGAATGGCAACCAAATATTAAATAAAATAAATAAAAAAATGACTGTCAATCGCAAAATGTATATATTAGGAATTATGTTACAATCTCATCTTGTCTCGTTCTTGTGGACCCAATCTCATATCTGGAACTTAATAAAAAAAAAAAAAGCTGAAATTTCCCCATTGTGGGACAAATAAAGGATTATCTTATTATCTTATCTTAAATTGTGTCTCGTCCCATTCCTTATAATTATGTTAAATATGTTTTAGTAAAAACAGTAGTCTGTCATATTCAATTTAAAAAGTTTGCAGTTAAATGAGCATACAAAGCACTCACATAATCCCCTGACATGACACAGGGGAGTAACTGAAAAATAAACCTGGTACAAGAGGAATGCAGCCGTGGGCATATGAATCAGGAAGACCGGCCATTTTGTAGGTTTATTGTAGATGTTATAACACGGGGAGTGGAGCTGTGCCCAAAGTAAACACTTGTACTTCCTGATTCGTGCCTATTCTGAGAGATTTACGAGTCTAATCTTACTATCTGAGATGCAATGCCCTTAAATTATCCATGCGAAAGTTTATTATGCCTCAATATGCTTCAGTATTTGCATGGGTCCTTGTAAATGTGGGAACCGGCCAAACTTAATGCTGTTGTTGAAGGCAACATAAACACTACAAGACCTCACTGACCTCCTCCCACTGCAATTTTCTCAGAGATTAGGAGATTTTGACGGATGATTCAAAACGGAAAAGCAAACTCCGTGGACAGACTATTAAATGATGACAAATGTTGTAAGCGTTTGGTGTAGACGAGAGCAAAGAGATGGTGGGAAAATACTGAATAAATTGGCAAATAAGGTTTTCATAGTCAAATTCAGATCACAGGGTAGTTTTTAAAGCGGTACAGAAGCAATAACATTTGAGAGAAAACTGAAATCTGAACTAAACTAATGTAAACATTTCAGAATGTTTGATATGAAATAAAAAAAGAAAAAAAAAATCTTGTCACACTGTATCATGTATGTCTATGGTGGAATGTTCAGCAGTTACCATGGAGACAATATGCACACCTACATCAAAGCTGTCAAAAAAAGTTTAAGATAGTCTAAAATAAAATGGATTTAAACAACACATTTTCAGAAGCCTGTGAGCCATACACACATTCATGGTCCTGTTTAGGTGTTTGATTTTCAATAAAAAAGGTGAGACTGACTAACTGAAAAGCGGTTGGCTAATGCTAGCTAGCTTGTGACTGTAATTTTACATGTAAGAGACTTGTTTTAAGTGCACAAATCATTTCACCTGTTGTAGTTAAAACAAACTAAGCTCTTTCTGGTCAGGTTGTATTAAAGCTAAGTTCAGATTAAAGTCTAACTTGGGCTTCAGACAGAGTTGTACCTTCAGTTAGAACCACAGCAAGAGACACATTCAAAAGATACAAACTCAAATCTTTAGTGGTGCTGCTTTCAAAGAGGCACCGAAAAGTCTGTTCTTTAGTTTTATTGGACAGGAAACATCTACAAAACTAAAACTCTGCTCTGGGCGATGATAAGACAGTGAACACCTCCCAGGACTCCTACCTATAAACCTATAAAACATGAACCACAACACTCCCAAAGCTTCCTGTTTCCTTTGACGCGATAAAAACAGGAATGTGAAATCAGTCTAATCATGATTTTAAATTATTGCTCCAATCAGTTACAAAAAACTGTTTAAAAATATTATTATTAAAGGTGGACTTTTCTGGAGGAGGGGGATGCTATCTGCTTGTCTACGCTGCTTGGTCTGTAATGTTCCTCATAATGGCATTAAACGTATCTATAGCTGGGTTAAATGACATCATAAGATTTTAAACCAATATTACTTAAAGTTGCACTATGGAACTTTTAGGTCATTGCTCTACCTAGAATGTTCCACAGTATGATATGAAAAAGCTCTACCTTACATTTATTCAAATACAGGTGGTTTTATAGCTCAAAAATACTTAGAAAAACAGGCATTCTGACTGTGAACGGGGTTGTCTCCACAGATCTGACCTGTCACTTTGTCTGGTTTGGTCTCCATAAAGATAGAAAGGTTTAATACCATACTGTGGAACATTCCATACAAAGTAATAATATCTCCATGGAGACAAACAGGTGATGAACTCTTAACCAGAAAAGTTGCATAGTGCACCTTTAAACAAAATATTTTATTCTAATGTAAAAGCTGCTAACCCTGTAATTCAGACTTTTATAAACACGCTCTGAAATGTCCTTGTGTGTCAGATGCCCTCCCTTTGTGTTAGATACCCACCATGTGTCTCCATTGGGTTTTATTCTGTGTAAAAGCTGCTAATCCTGTAGTTTAGACTTCTACAAACATGTACTGAAATGTCCTTACGTATCAGATGCCTTCCCTGTGTATCCCTGTGTGTCAGATGCCCTCCCTGGCTCCATGTTTTATTCTATGTAAAAGCCTATAGTTCAGACTTCTACAGACACATTCTGAAATACCTGGGATTCTTGGATTAGTTTATAGTTCATATTTCAGACTTTTTTTTCCAAATCTAAGAGCAGTCTATTCTTCCCCTACAGATTAGGAGAGGTCATATAAAACCGCTCCTTCCTTATAAGCATGATTTCAACTCTACCTAAATAATTATTTCACATTTATATTTTCCATTGAGTTCATAACTGAGTTTCCGGTTGACACTAACCCACTTGGCTGAGCAAAAACAACACGCTAAGACGGATCACGTGAACGAAGCCGCATGGAAAAAGGGAGAATTCTGTGGTGAATTTGTGGAGGTGCAGAGAGTTAGCTAAATGGCTAACAGGAAATCCAATAAGAGCAGAAAACTCATGCTTCTAATGCTGTACACACAGTTAGTAAAGAGGAGGGAGCATGCATGTTTATCTGAGTCACGGTTTAAGTCTGGAAATTCATCTTATTTATATGTTTTAATGTTTAAAAAAGACATACTGTGCAACTGTCTGCTATATAGTTATAATCTTTTGCATCTGTGGATCATTATGTTACAATCTGGACAATTTAAAGGTGCATTGTGTAACTTTTCTGTTGGAGGGTCCGTCGCTTGCGTCACCTTACGTTTATTCAATTTCAGGTAGTTTTACAGCTCAAAAATACCTAGAAAAACAAGCATTTTGACAGTGAGCGGAATCGCCTCTCCACAGATCTGACCTGTAACTTGGTCTGGTTTGGTCTCCATAATTATACAAAGGTTTAATTCCCTACTGTGGAACATTCCAGACAAAGCAATAACATCTCCATGAAGAAAAGCATTTGATGGACCCTCCAACCGAAAAGTTACACAATGCACCTTTATAATCGCAATATTTATCTAAAATGGCTTAAAAGGGTTAGGGTTAAAAGGGCCCACTACCTTCTTGTCTCTATGGAGATCTTCTTGCCTTCCCTGGAATGTTCCATGGTATGACATTAAACATATCCATGTATTATTTATTAATTACGGGTGTTTCAATTGCTCAAAAATAAAATAATTCCTTCTGTGAATAGAGGCAACTCTCCACAGATCCGAACTGTAATGTGGTGAAGTGCTGTAACCTGCTTGTCTCCTTCGTGATAGAACCTCCACTAGAAATGTTACGCAGTGCACCTTTAATAAAAGAAAAGTGCTGACTTAGACTACCTTAGAAAACGGTTGTTCTCAAAGCGAGCTGCTCACACTCGCAAGAAGCAGATTTTTTTTTCATTTGTGCCTAAATGAGTATATGACGCTGCTGAATCCTACACATATCACCGATGAAGAAAACAAATTTGGTAAGAACAGAACAGTGGGCCGGTGAAAACAAGAGTTGAGTGGTATCATAAGCTAGCATCATAAAAATGAGCGCTTAAAGGTGCACTGTGTAACTTTTCTGGTGGAGGGTCCATCAAATAATTTTCTCCATGGAGATGTCATAGCTTTGTCTGGAATGTTTCACAGTATGGCATTTCTATCTTCATGAAGACCAAACCAGACCAAGTTACAGGTCGGATCTGTGGAGAGGCGAACCCCGCTCCCAAGTCAGAATGTCTTTTTTTTTCTAGGTATTTTTGAGCTATAAAACCAGCTGTAATTGAATAAATGTAAGGTAGAGCTGTTTATGTCATACTGTGGAACATTCCAGGCAGAGCAATGACAAATCCATAGAAAAGAGAAGATGACGGACCCCCAACCAAAAGTAAAGATTGCTCAAACATGCACAGATGACTCCAAATACAACTTCGGATGAGTATGTGATGAGGGGAAACAACTACAACATGGCTAAAAGCTCTGAAAAGTTGATTTTACATAATAGGTCTGCTTTAAGAAGACTGTGGGGATTCTAGAAAAGCACCATAAGATGAAAGTATATGGATGTTGTTGCAAAACAAAATTTTAGTATTAAGACCACGAGTGAATTTCTCCTCTGTGAGATCAATAAAGTCTTATCTTATCTTATCTTATTATTCAGGATTACTGAGCCCATGAAAAAACAACAGTGTGAGGAAAGGGAAAGTAGGATTTCACTAATATATGAGCATTCCTAAACAGCTTTTTCATCAGCACACCTCGTCATCAAGAGGTGTTCGACATTTGGCTAATACTTCAGTCCTCAAAATCATATTCCTATAGATTTTCTTTAGAGATAGCCTTTTAGTAGTTATTTTTTGCTCTACTACTGTTACAGAATTGAGTAGCCTTTTCTACTTCTTCACACTATGTGGTATTGGACTGGTATCGGTATCGGCAAGTACACTAAGGAAAATACCAAAGTGTGTAAAACAGAAGCAGCTGACCGTTACTGCAAAGGTCACTGTGTATAATCTGAGTCACACAACAGCAACAAAGCGGCTATGTACAGGAGAACAAAGAGCAGATATGAGAGAGAGAGAGAGAGAGAGAGAGAGAGAGAGAGAGAGAGAGAGAGAGAGAGACAGACAGAGAGAGAGAGAGAGAGAGAGAGAGAGAGAGAGAGGGAGAGAGAGCGAGAGAGAGAAAGAGGAGAGAAGAGAGTCAGAAAAGGAGAGAGAGAAAAAGAGCGGAGAGAGAGGAGCGCGAGAGAGGGGAAGAGAGGAGAGAGAAGCAGAAAAAGAAAGAGGGAAGGAGAGAGAGGGAGATGGAGGAACCTGAAAGAGGGGTTGGAGGGGTGAGAGAGAAAGTGTCTACAAACACATTTGTCTGTTATGGTTAAAGGTGCACTATGTAACTATATAGCTGGACGACCCACTCTCTTCTTCTCCCCTGAAAATGTTATTGCTTTGTTTGGATTGTTTCACAGTATGGAATAAACATACATTTTTTTCCCAATTATAGGGGTTTGCACTGCTAAAAATATTTTGTTGACTGCTCGTCTCCATGGAGATTACCAAGTTTTATGCAATTTTGGGGAATTTAGGTTAGATAATAACTGGACCTTTCACTAGAAAACTACATAGTGGGGCTTTAAATAGATGATAACATTACCTCACTTGAAAATACAGCAGTACACATATGTACACAAACTGTAATTAAACTCAAAATAAAAACAGAACCAAAACTAAACCAGATTAGAGCTAGACTGAACAGGACTGAGCCAGGACTGAGCCAGGACTAGACCAAGACTGGAACAGGACTAGACCAAGACTGGATCAGGACTAAACCAGGACTAGACCGAGACTGAACCAGTACTGAACTAGGACTAAACCAGGACTAAGCCGGAACTAAGCCAGGAGCAGACCAAGACTGGATCAGGTCTGAAGCAGGACTAAACAAAGCCAGAACTGAGCCAGGACTAAGCCAGGACTAAACCAGGACTAAGCCAGGACTAAACCAGGACTAGACCAAGTCTACATCAGCGCAAATTGGGATCAAAGCAGGACACAGCCTCAATAGCATTGTGTGTAATAATTCACACAATGTGTGTGAGTTCTGAATCGTTTCAAATACCAAAATATAATCCTAACCTGAATCAAATCTGTGTGTAACTGACCTATATCTACCTTTCATTTGGCTACCTTTAATTGCAAGGTCAGTATACTTAAAGACTTAAGATTTTAGCACTATTTTTTTATAAACTAGGTACTACTGCACTTAAAATGGGGTAAATGACATATTATACACTAAAAGCTGTGAAATCTCTCAGAAGTTGTTATAAGTGGTCAGTATTTTTGTACATCATTAGCACATGAGCTACTTAGCCTCCAAAAGTCACTTCTCCAACTTCTGGATCTGAACAATTTTGGAAAAAATAATTTAATTGCACATTGCACAACTTGTTTTAAATAAAGAATATATGAACTGACAAACTAATACAAGCCTAAACCAGGACTAAAACAGCACAAGACCGAGACTGAAGCAGGACTAAAACAGGACTAGACCGAGACTGAACCAGGACTAAACGCAGGCTAAAACAGGACAAAACCCAGATTAAAACAGGTCTAAATCAGGACTAAACCAAGACTAAACCAGGACTAAATCAAGACTAATCTAGGACTAATACAGGACTAAAGCAAGGCTAAACCAGGAATTCTCCAGGACTAAACCAGGTCTAATCCTACAATACAGAAGATTTTGTCTTTAGTTTAGAAAATGATTTCAGCCTTTGGGATTTGCTAATTGCGTCCATTCATACTGCGATTTTGATTCGATTGCAATTTATCTTGTACTTTACCATTTTGTGTTTACCAATACATACCAGGCTCCAGTCACTTTCAGCATCTAACCTCAAACTGTCTCTGCATCTGTGATGCATGGGATAGCTCCAGTTTCTCAGCAAAAATAGTCCATCTTATTTGGTGATTTTTCAGAAATTAAAAAAAATAATCGTTGTAGTCCCCAAACGAGAAATTGAAAGGTTAATTTGTTAATCCTTGTATTTTTGGCAACTTTTCAGATTATCATATAATCTTTAAAGGTATTTAAAGGCAGTTTGTTCAAAAAGGTGCAAAATATTGTTCTCAAATATATTATAAAATTCTAGTAGGTATGACCACTACATTCTGTCACTGAAGCACATTTTTATATTTAATTTCTTTACATAGTCAGATGTTGAATAGTTATAATTGGTGAAAAAAATGCAAAAAATGTTGTTCACAAAGTTCCGTTATATTCTCAATTGTAGTCCTTAAATTTCTTGGAAAATTTTACAAAGAAATCTTCAAAATGTCTTTAGAAAATCAAGATTTGTGTCCAAAAAGTGCAAAATATAATCCACCAAAGAATTTTAAAGTTCCAGCAGGTTTTGGTCCTGTATATATTTAGTCCATAGAAGTATTCCAGGCTCGTTTTTCTTGTCTAAAAATCCCGGTTTTAGTTCTGGTGAGTTCCAAATGTTTAAGTGCTGTCAGACTGAAGTGCAGAGGTGAACTGACCGGCAGCTTTAAACAGAGTGGGAAAATCCTGCTTCTATATCCTACATCCTCCCTCCCTCCCTCCTCCCTTCACACTCTCTCTCTCTCCCTCTCTCTCTCTCCCCTCTGACGCTGGAAGACAAAACATACCTCGTTTTCCTTCTGGCTATTTGCTATATTTCCTTTAACCATTCACCCTTTTCTTTCCCTCTTTTTTATTTATTTGAAAAGGGACATTGCACATTAATCAGCATTAAACAATGTAAATGTGCCTGGGTTATCTGATTTGAGCTCATTTTCATTGGTCGTCCTTTTGCCAGATGTGAGAAAGGCAGCCTAAAAGAAGTTACTATAATCACAATTAAACCTGTGTTGTCAGAGGCTCAACCTGCAGATAGAAGACGCATACAAGTTTGTCTCACTCTCAGTATATGGACAGGCCTCATGTGAAGCTCAGAACCTACAGAATTCCCTCACTGAGCTGCAGAGGCTGCACTAACACTGACTCATGATTGGCTGCAGGTTCTGGGGTTTAGGTAGTGACCATTCAGATCAGAGAGGTTTAAACACACTGGATTTCAGCATTGAACCTGGCAACCCAAATGAGAGACTCATGTGAGGCTCATTCGGCTTTTCTGATTGAATTATCTTGAACCAAAACAAAAAATTATAACAGAAATAAATGGACCATCATGTCCAATGTTTTTGTAATTTAGAATAAATCAGCATTACAGATGTTATCAGTAAAAGCTATATTATTATATTTAAAGGTACACTGTAACTTTTCCGGTGGAGGGTCCATCTAATGCTTTTCTCCGTGGAAATGTTATTGCTTTGTCTGGAATGTTTCACAGTATAGTATTAAACCTCTATCTTCAGGAAGACCAAACCAGACAAAGTTACAGGTCAGATCTGTTGAGAGGCAACCCCGCTCACAGTCAGAATGCCTGTTTTTCTAGATATTTTTGAGCTATAAAACCAACTGTAATTCAATAAATGTAAAGTAGAGCTGTTTAATATGATACTGTGGAACATTCCAGGCAGAGAAATGACATATCCATAGAAACGAGCAGGTGATGGACCCTCCAAAAGAAAAGTTACGCAACACACCTTTAATTTGAACATGCTTACCTCATATCTGGGGACACAAGTTTATGAAAATCTCACATACAGTACCTTAACTACCTCTCCACACACCCATCCCTCTCTCCTGCCCGGGCCCCTCTCTCTTTGCAGACAGGATGTGACTAAAGCCTGGAGGAAACATTGCTGAGTGCAGATAAAGTGTTAGCCCGCTGCTAAAATAATAGCTCTGAGTCTTATTGTTTTGTGGGACAAAAATGCGCTGCTACTTCCTCTTTTACAGCTTCTTAATGGTTTTTCAAATTTAACAAAAACGCTTGAAAGCATTTGGATAATAAGTGGGGATTTCTCAACTTTGGCATTTCGACGTGACAACAAAAGCTGGTGACAGATGGAGAATGTTGTAAAGGATGGGCGCTAACTGTAAAAATACCTAGCTAAAACAATGCTAACGTTGCTTTAGGTGATTTATAATGGGTTATCAAATTGCTTATCTGGGACAAGTTTTCATTGGCGATCGTTTTGGCGTAAAAATATTATCAACAATGAAGAATAGTTTTAGAGCATTGACCTTGGAGCCAGGGATAACATTTAAGGTTTTCATCCTGATCCTGAGATTTGTGGGTCAGTCGGTCACAAACAGAGCACTGGACTGAGTTGAGTTATTATGATCTGTTAAAAATGTGTTTCATTATTCGGAAGAAGGAGAAGAAAGAGAAAGACCCGGGAGCCACAAACACCATAACAAGAAATCTATGCCGTCTCATTAGCAGAGCATAAATAAATATATACACTGTAGCCACCGAGCCGATCGCTTCTGCTGATGAGTTTTATGTAATAAATACCCTAAAGCCACTCTCTCGACCGGGAAAACATTGCACTCACAGATGGGGGCGTCTAAACTCAAATGCAGGCGTCCAACTAGGGGTGTCCAACGCATTTTTTGACGCCGCAATCTGAACGCAGCTTTAAACACTTGCCAAAAGAGCTTTTATAACAAAGACAGCGACATTAATAAATAAAATTAAACAGTATTTTCTGAATCGTGCAATCCCAATCCTAAACTATGCCCCATGAATATCATTAAACAGTGATTCCAGACTGTAGACACCTCCTTCACCCATTCACAGCTAATCAAGTCTGAACACTTCCTACAGACACCAGGCACTGCAGACGACATGACCCAAAAATTGACTCTTGTGAGTTTTAAGCCATGTTAGAATATCATCAAAAACATACCTGGAGTTGTGTTTTGTTCCATTCTCACACGTTTGTGTAATCCTGGTTTATTAGTCGGTCTACACATCCAAAGCTCAAAATGCTCCACATTGTGATGTCATGAAGCAGTAGTTTCAAGTTCACATCTACCTTTTACTTTTAGTTCAGTTGAGATTAGCAATTCCAGGGCTGAAAGCATCCAAATTGTAATGACAGTGTATGTAGTTTAAAAACACAGTGGAGCACTTCCTGTATTACAACATGACATCACAGGAAGAGAGTGTTTTCTGTTTGAGAGAAGAACTCTAAATATGCAGGATTTGTGTGTTAAACATGTGTGAATGAAACAACACAACTCTATGTTTTTGATGAGGAAACAACATTATAACAGATCAGAAAGTGTAACATGGGCTGTTTAATAGACTTACAAGTAAAAAAAACAAAACATAACATTCCAATTTTGAATGTGTATGTCTTTTTGGAACTTCTCAAGAGTTGTAACTAACCAGCATGTAAACTTTTTATGTCCTATCCACCTGCAACACATGGACAACAAAGATATTTTTTTCTCATGTACAAATTTTATCTTGTGAGATCTTGTGGCTTGTTATTGATACTGATTCCTCAATATCTGTACCAACCAATATTGCTATTTGATGTCAGTACTTTTTGGGTGCTTCCCCATTCTCTCATTCTATGTACCCTTTCTAAACAGACTAATGACTCAAAATGTTATATGGATGCATGTTTATACTAACATATGATTTGATATAACAGATACATTTTGTTATTATTTTTACAAAAGTTTAATTGTGATCGTTACTACAAATATCGGTTTTGGCTCAAAAAATCCGTATCAGCCTATCCCTAGTGGCAGTTTTATCTTGCAAGATCTTGTGGTATGAAATCTTGTCCCTATTGTGGAGGGAGGCATGGCAGACAACCTTACCCCAGGAGACTGAACTCTCTCTGGGTGAAGGCAGGTCAGACGTGGGCCCTAGAGCTGCAGGATTGAGGAGGGTTGAAGTTTAACCAACCTAACCACAGACAGTTAAAAACACACAAAAGAACCACGCAGCCATGTTCAAAGCAAAGCCCGGAGTCGTGGGTTGCAGACGGCTCCTGGTGCATTGTGGGTAAAGTGCATGTGCTCTACAGATTCCAAACATTTTCCAGGAGATGGATGAGTGATAAACTCTGTACTCCCACCTCCATTCTCTCATAGTTCTTGTCAGATGTAATTTCTTAAAGGGCTCATATTACACTATTTTTTTTAATCTATGCTATAACGTTGTTATAATATAATATAAACATACCTGGAGTTGTGTTTTGTTTCATTCACGCGTGTTTAACACACAAATCATGCATATACTGTTATATACTGTTCTTCTCTCAAACAGAAAACGCTCTGTTCTACCTTGTGACGTCATGTGGTAATACAGGTAGTGCTCCACTGTTTTTAAACTATACACTGTCACTAGAATCATAGATGATTTTAGGTGTGGGATTCTCAGTTTCTACTGAACAAAAGATAAAATGCACCTCTTAACTTGAAAACTACCTCTACATGACAATTCAAAGTGGAACAGAGTATTTTGAGCTTTGCAGACCCCCCCCCTTTCGCCACTCCTCCTTTCTTCCCTTTCTCCTCTCTCCCTTCTCCTTCTCCTCCTCCTCCTCTGTCTTCTGTCCTTCTTTGTCTTTAGATCTAATCACTTGTTTGTTTGCTCAGGGGCCTCTGTAGTTAGACTCTGCGTGTAATCAGAGCTAGCCTCGCTAGCCTTTTGTCTGTCATCACTCACTAACAACTGACTTGGGCCATATTGTTTCTAATTCCTGTTACTTTAAACAAGAACAATAATCTCAAAATGTGTGGAGACTTTTATGGGTATATATTGCATATTATAGGTTTATATTTTTATTTTTATATATTTTTTGTCTTAACTTATTATGTAAACAAGCACATTAAATTAAAACTGAAAGCTGTGATAAAGGGCCCTTGAAGCCCTAGCGACCTCAGAAGGCCACGCTTCAGCGAGACGGCTGCCTATCATTTGACTCAATATTGCTGGTGTCATGGAGATATAATTTTACGGCCCATCATAACTTTGCAGGGGGCAGTGGAGAGCCATTTTTCAAGATAGAGGTCTTAATCATATATCATTAAAAGATCCTATATTACGCAAAGTGAGCTCTTGTGAGCATTAAACCTCGTTATAATGTTGTTACCTCCTCAAAAACATACCTGGAGTTGTGTTTTGCTGTTTGAATAATCCTGCATTGTTAGTCTGTTTACATCTCCAAAGCTCAAAATGCTCTGTTCCACCCAGTTTTCAAGTTAATCAAGTTAAAGGTAGTCTAGCTACCTTTTACCTTTTGTTCAGTAGAGATTTGCAATTCCAGGGCTGAAATCATCCAAATGACTGCAATGAAGTTGTGTGGGGTTTAAAAACACAGTGGAGCACTTCCTGTATTACCCCATGACATCACAAGGTGGACGGGGTGTTTTCTGTCTGTGAATAGAACTCGGTCTATATATGCAGGATGTGTGTTAAACATGTGTGAATGAAACAAAACACAACTCCAGGTATGTTTGTGAGAAGGAAACAACATTGCAACATAGATTAGAAAATAGCACGACATGGGCCCTTTAAGTTCAGGTAATCAAAATATACACAGTATGAAGTTGTTTGCTCAAACACACGGAAAAAAACATCAGGTACATGGTTTTTAAAAACTGTTATGAATGAAACTCAGACCAAAGCTTCAGAAACAGTGTCAATTAAACACAATTTACACACACTGACCCATATAACTCACCACTGTGGAAACAAGGCAGCATTATAGTGGGTCAGACTCCCCATTCTCGCAATACAAACTGCTAACCCATGGATCAAATGAGCGCATATATTCCCCCCATAGCCCTCTGTGACAGCTCCTATAACATTAATGATCGTATGATTTTCTATGGGTTTTTAACAGCTCCACACTTCACGTACAATCAGGCTGGAGGCAGTAAGTGGACTCTATTTGTTTAACGACTCATGTGGGACCTGTGGAGAGAGGTTACCACATTACTCACAGCGTCTAGGGCCCGTGCATTCACAAGCAGAGCATTGTACCAGAAAAGCTAAAGGAGACCTCTCTTTTCCTGCATTCTTCTATGAGCTCCAAGAACATGGGTGATTACCTGGTATGCATGGGTGGAAACAAGTTGTACTATCACTCTCCAAGGAGGCTTCGAATGAATTTAATGAGTTTGAGTGGGAGTGTGTTTTGTGATTTGTGTTGTAATTTGGAATTTGTGTTTTAATAGGATTCTGTTCAAAGATTCTGTTGAAAGTTCACAATTTAAACGCGTCCAGGAGAACTGATAAGAAGACTGAAATATGAACAGAGAAACTAATACAAGAATCACTTTTTAGAACATGTTTGTGCAGCTCTAAACTACTGGGTTAGCAGATGTATTCAGAATAAGGAGATTTGCCAATTGTATCCATTCAAATTACGTTTTCAATTCAGTTACTGTTAATCTAGCCCTACATTCAAGGCTTTGAGACTTAAAGCAACAGGTTAAAAATTAATATTCATGTTATCCATATAATGGTCAAATTATTTTTTTTAAAATCATAAATGTACTAAAACATATTTATAAATGTTGTTGGCTCAGGGTCAAGTATTTAACATTGTACAGCATGATGGATTCTGGAGGTATTTGTGAGTTTACAAACAGAATCCATCTTGGTGCCCGCTGTGCGATAGGGCCTGACAGGAGGTGGGCGAACAATCACGTCGCAGTATTGAGGTTTGTGTGGAAGCACCGAAATTAACCAAAACAAACATGGCAATGCCGACAGACCTACTTCAGGTGATTTTAACCTCAATATATACTGTTGTGTTTTGTATGAAAAATGTGCTTTTCTCTCAACTGGATGACCTTATAAAAGGTCTTTTGATATGTGTTTGTCTTTATAGTCTAGTAAAGTTAATTATAATTATCAAAATATGGTTACAATTATTTTAATATTCAACTAGTCATAATTCTTTTTTATTACATTATGTTACAGCCCTAGTCACGTTTACAGTTTTTTAGTTCTTACGATTATGCTGTGTCCTGAAAAATCATGATTCTCAATTAACCCTATAATATTGTCCTCCCTTTCCACAGAAATATTGTCCTCCCTTTCCACAGACCAGCTCTTCTTCTCTGTGGTTTGACACTGTTCTGCTTTGTCCCTGAGCTATGGGCATCTTTTTAACACGTGATCCAGCTGAGTTTGACCCAAAGGAATTCAAAGCATCTCCGCGAGTTCACAGAGAAATTACTGTCCAATATGTGTTATGTTTTAGAGCAGTGGATTAGTGGGACAGTTGATTAAAGACAGGGGATGAACTGAAACAGACCACATGCAGTATCCCCCCACAAAGATGAGCTACTGAGCGCTACTACTGAGATCTATTCCCGGTCCAGTCCCGCAATGACATGACTGACATGACTGACATGACTGACATGACTGACATGACTGACATGACTGACATGACTGACATGACTGACAGTCTTTAGCCAGTACGCATGGACATGATCCATGCGTACTGGCTAAAGAAGCTCACTGCTCTCCACGAGCGCCTGGCAGCACAAATGAACCAGCTGCTAAGGGATGGGACTCACCCTGAATGGCTAACCCAAGGGCGTACGATCCTGATCCTGAAGGATCCCTCAAAGGGTACAGCCCCATCCAACTATCGGCCAATAACCTGTCTCTCCACAACATGGAAGCTCATGTCAGGCATCATTGCGGCTAAGATAAGTGGGCACATGGATCAATACATGAGCACAGCACAGAAGGGCATTGGCAAAAACACCAGAGGAGCCAAACACCAACTCCTGGTTGACCGAACAGTCGCCCATGACTGCAGAACCCGTCAGACCAACCTGTGCACTACCTGGATTGATTACAAGAAAGCCTATGACTCAATGCCACACACATGGATCACTGAGTGCTTGGAGTTGTACAATATCAGTCGGACTCTAAGGGCGTTCATTGCAAACTCAATGCGGTTGTGGAAGACCATCCTTGAAGCCAATGGCAAGCCAATTGCACAAGTGGCCATCAAATGTGGCATATACCAAGGAGATGCACTGTCCCCACTGCTGTTCTGCATAGGTCTGAACCCCCTCAGCCAAATCATTGACCGCACTGGCTATGGATACCGACTCAGAAACGGGGCCACCATCAGCCACCTCCTCTACATGGATGACATCAAGCTGTACGCTAAGAGTGAGCGGGACATCGACTCACTGATCCACACCACCAGGATCTACAGCACAGACATTGGAATGTCATTCGGGCTCGAGAAATGTAGTAGGATGGTGACAAAGAGAGGGAAGGTAGTCCACACAGAGGGGGTCTCACTCCCAGAGGGAACAATAGCAG